>OX637589.1:17782866-18382866 GCA_951800085.1 Comarum palustre
GTAAGCTTGTAGTTTACAATACAAACAAACACTAATTATATATCGATTTTCAGAGTCCAATTTTGGATGACAGAATTTGCAATTACTGTTGAATTCTCTTATGTAAAGAGAAAAAGAAAAACAGTAAGATCTTGTGGAAAATCTGGAGTTAATTTCACTAGGACTTGGATGTATCACCATCAAAATCCATATCCTTTGCGTGTGAAAGAAGGTCCACCTCTTCCTCCGGAGCATAGTCCTCATATAAGAAGTCACACCCATTTTGCTGTCTCTCTTCTGTTTTCATTCTGTCACTGTTTGTTGGTAAAACTGACGAAAAGAATTCCATCAAATTCTTTGCACTCATACACTACTAACTGCTCCATTACTTTCCCTTATGTTTCTACTTTTTATTTTTTTGACAATTCTTTAAAATATTATCATGAAAAAAACAAATTAGGGTTGGAGCTTGCACCATTTCCAGCAGAGGTGAGTTCGCCAGCCGTGTTCCGGTGTGTGAGAGTCAGTGCAATGGACGACGTGGAGGAGCATTACGCGTACCAGACGGCTGTGAACATCGGAGGTCACGTGTTCAAGGGACTTCTTTATGATCAAGGACTTGATAATGCTAATTACACAAGCGCAACCACCGCTGGTGAAAGCTCCTCAAGCCAACAAGACGGAGGAGGAGGACATCAACATAATAATCAACAGCAACTGAATCTCATAACTACCCCTGCAAGCACAAGTGCCAACCCTCCTACGGCGACGTTGCTCGACCCTACTATGGTGTTTCCGACTCCGCTGAATGCTTTTTTGGCTGGTACGCAATACTTCCCACCTCCGAGGTCTTAGAAAATAAAAGCCATAGGCTTCGCTTTCGTTTTTGGAATCAAATTTTCATGTCTCAGCTGCTAGATCGAACTAATATCGATTGTTCCGCTATTAATTGTTATGGCATTCGATCATCATCGTAGATCAAGTTAATTTATATAGCTGTTAACATGCCCTAGAAAACAATGACGATGATGATGAGAACGATATTGGGATGTTTGGTTTTGTTCCGAGTTTTTCAATTCTGATTAATTAGAATTAACTTAATCATTCAGTTTTTGGCACTAAAATTATTGTTTGTGCGGCTGCAGCCGCTTGGTTGCACTATAATATCTGTTGTGTTTCCATGGTTGACTAGTGTATAGTATTCTCTTTAATTCTCTCTGGGTTAGATATTACTGAATGCGGTTTCTGGGTGGCGGTGAACTCGAAACCGCGGCCCTCATTTCCCTGTTTATCCGGTGTTTTGCCGGAAATGTAAATGGCAGGACGTACAACTAGGTTTCGTGTTCGGCTAACCATACATTAGAAATTCCTATGTCAAAACATGTCTGAAAAAGAGAGGGGAATAATTAACGGTGCAGATACGCAGAGCCTTTAGATCTCCTGGAATGCCGATTGGCTTGTAGTGAAAATTGATTAGTACTACGTAAATGGATAATTACAGGCATTATATGCCAACTACTTACCTGCCAAAGCTGTAAAATTTAGCAACTTGAAATAGACGTGCGAGGATGGGAGTAAATGCAGCTGAAATAGATCTACTGCCAAGTAGATGCATGTGATATGTATATATGTTGTGTAAGTAATATGTATATCTATAGGCATGTAACAAATGAGATATAGGGCTGAGCGGAGGAGGTACTTATATGTATGAGAGCTACTGAATTATGGAACCCTAGATTGTTAGATTTGGTAGCAACGAAAGAAACTTACACCTTATGACAAAATTTCCATGCTCTTGTAAATTCTGACCCTTATCATGTGCCTCATCTCACTCTCTGTATCCCTCTCTATTTCTTGGATTCATTTTGTGTTTCCCATTTCGAACTTGATCAAGGAGCTGGAATTGATTTTGAAGTTGGAATTGCTCTACATATGTAATAGCAGCCAGCCTGTATAGTTTTGTTAGGCTTATGTCTTAGAATGAAAAACCTGTCAGAGTAAATCAAATCTAGTTATAAATTGGAACAGAATAAGCGCATGGTGAGCAAATCATGGTTCTTTACAATCTTATATATGGAAGAGTGTCTTCAAATCAAGGTTTTAAAAGGCCCCGTCTAGCACCGTCTAGTTCCCGCCTAGGCTCTAGGCTGCAACAAGCCGCCTCGTTTTTCTTCAAGGCCTTTGTGTCAGGCTGTGTGCAATTAGACGGCCACATAGCCCGCTTAATAGCCGTCTAGACGCCGCCTAGCTGTCTAAGGTGCTAAGCACTCCGGCTAATTTTATTAGCGTTGGGGTTGTTGCATTGTGAAGAGCATAAGAGTATAAAAGTAAATGATTTTCTTAAAATTAGAAGTGTATATGTTTATTGTTGTTGCTCATTTTTACATGAAGTTATGCTAATTTTTAGCTATAATCTATTGTATAAATAAGTATGAAAAAATTTATGTTGAATAATTTATCCATATTTGACTGTTTTCAAATATTAGAATACATAAAATATATATTTTTAATTAATAAATATGAAAAAAGTAAATCACCTAATCTCCACCTAAGTTGTCCAGACGCTAGACTACCGGCCACCGCCCGCCTACCACCTATCGCCTTTTAGACAATTGCTTCAAATATTGACGAAACAAATTAGAAGAGATGAGAAGTGGCTTAACTATGTGTACATGTGTTGCCTTTATCTCTATCACAAATGTGGAAAGAGTTGGCTAGGGCAAAGATGTGCTGAGTGATTGTTATTTTGCTAATACATGGAAAGGTATGGAGAGACCTGAAAGCTCATGATCATGGTTTTGGGAAATTGTTTGCATGATCGGAGCATATAATGCATGAAATCTCATAAAATGTGTTGAGATATCAATCTTATATCGGGAAAATGAGACATTGCTTGTAGGTTTATAAGGGTTTAGGCTACTCTCTAAATTGTCAATTGGTTTGGATGTGAACTTCAGACTACTTTATCATGATATCAGAGTGGGTTATTCACGTCTACATGTGAAGCCTAAAGTCCACACAAACTCCACGTCAACCTAAAATGTTGTCCACGTGTTAGGATTGAAAATTGGTCATCGTCATACGTGCGGGGGCGTATTGAGATATCAATTCCATATCCGGAAAGATAGGGCTTTGTCTGTAGGTTTATAAAGATTTAGATACTTTTTCTATTGTCAATTGATTTTGGATATGAATCTTAAACTGTTTTATCAAAATGAATACTGCTTCAAGAAATGACACTAATTGTAATTAAAGAATAGGAAGTTGAGTATTTCGTAGGGTATATATGCGCGTTGTTTGCACTAATTGCAAACAAATGGATATCATTAGAAGGGAAGAAACTAAGTTACACACGTTACCGAAACTAATACTGTAACATTCAAAGGTTCAATAGAAGTGTCTGTGATTTGTGATTTCCAGAAGTCCTTCAAAGTGATCGAGAAAGCTGAAGCATGTTAACCCTACTTAGCTTATGATGATCGTCTTCATAAATCCATTGGTTTGCGAGGTCATCTGTCTCTGTGTTTATAGAAGAACCTTTATTAGGTCAGAAGAAGGGGGAACCAGTATTCTAATTCGTACTGCTGGTTTTTATAGATATTGATGATCTTGCAGTAGCGGGCTGACATAAAATGTCAGTCAAACAACCGTGCAAGCTAAAAAGGCTTGGTTAACTTGCAGTCTCGACATAGGCCGGCCAGACTATATAGCTATCTGATTTGACTTCCACAGTATATAGCAAACTTGTGATCGATGATCATTCAAATTCTTCATAATGTAACCTTCTGCGTTCTCCGGTAGATGAAGCTTTGAAAAGTATATACTGTACGCAGATGTCTCGCTCGTCTCCGAATGTTTTTTTTTTCGGGAACTTTTAGGATAGACAATTACAATGGTTAAATCAGTAAAAATGTATTATAAGTTATGATATCACTGAGTTCAGTAATTGATTTGAAGTAACATTTGTTCTGGTTCTGGGAAAGCTTTTGGCGTTGAGTACTGCGTTGAATCTGGGTCCGTTTTTGTGCATGGAACCTTTGTTCTGTCAATTTTTTCTTATATATATATATACGTCTGTTATGTCATTTTCAAAAATATATATAGATGAACCGATCGACTATGACTCTAGTGACCCAAATTAATTTGTATTAAAATCTGGGGGACACATGCATATGATCAAATCAAATGAAACATTTTTCTGTAACCCCACAGAAGTCCGATCTAGACATTAAAGTAGCTGATGAAGACTTGAAGGCTTCTTCATGTACTCTTTGTTATTTAAATATTCTCTGGGCATCATCTTCTCTGACTTGCAGCAGCGTTCCTTCACTAGCAGTACTGCTTGTGATCGATGAACTTAACATTGGTTGGTAGTGTACTGTAGACTGTAGTGTAGCATAGAGGGCCATCAACCGTATTTAGTCGGGACAACACTTTGCTTATATAAATGTGTATATATAATAAGCAATAAATCACCCTTGTTTTCTGGCTTTGTTCATAATAATATATACTTTCAAATCAACTAGCTCCCGATTTAGCTAGAGGCCACGAGTGAAGGGATTTTGAAGCTAGATTATAATGCATCTTTAATAGTAACAAGTGGACCTAGGTGGTCTTATTCTATATGCATTACGGATAATTAAGGATATAGCATCTAATTATCATGTATATCGATAGTAAAAACCGTCTTGCCGGAGTTCAGATCAAAGCATTTTAACAGCCGATATAGTTCATCCATATCCATGTTAACTCGACTTAGTATGAAACTCCTTCCGCGGTGATTCCCAAGTGTTAGACTTGCAAGAAGAACGCACAGGGTTAGAGGGAAGATCGGAGGCCTCCGATCGCCTTACTAGCACGGTGTACGTGGAAGGATTGATTTGCAGTTGTGGTAAATCTTATAGTAGCTAGAGGATGACCGTACTATATTTGAATAACGATCACTTGATACATGTGTTGTGTTGAATATGAGGTGCTAGGAAGAGAGTTGATTCGATCAAGACCAAAATAAGAGAGATAAAACTGATTATGGACCCTAGAAATCATGAAGGAAAATTATTAGTCTGTTCGATCTTGACTAACTGACACGAAATGGGCATGATTATGAGTTGTAGCTCTCTGATCTGATGATTATGAGTTGTAGCTCTCTGATCTGAGGAACCGAGTGGTTGGATATCCTTAATTTTCTAGATCGCCAAAACCCTAGCTGGCTACGTAATATTTATGACGATATATATAATGGGATCGATGATCAGTACGTAGTGTTATTAATGTTTGGGGTTTTCGTCTAATACGTACGTAGGCTCTCCAGGGCTAGTGGAGCCTTTAGCAAGGTAGGGTTGCGGCCAGAGCCAGACGCATGCGAGCGATCCGATTGCTCTGTCTGTTAGTTTATAATGGATCTTTTTAGATCATCTCCATCTTTGTTTATCTTTGTATATGTGGGCCTTCGATTCCCTTGTTGCTAAGCTAAGCTAATCTCTAGGTTTACAACGTCAACGTGGTCCAAACTTGTCTCTGTGTCTCCTACATAGCTTTGCCGCTATGTAGAGTAGCATTCACGATTGTGCTGTAGTTAATCGTTGTGAGTTTCTGTGTGAAAGCCGTAATGTCCCTGATTGGCACCACTGCCTGGCTAGCTGGTTATAGCTTCAGTGCAGAAGTTAATTAGCCACGGAAATAATTAACAACCTCATTCTCATCATCTACTTCCTCACATTTCTATAGAAAGAGATGAGATGGGGGCGGCTGATGGTGACGCAACGGTGTTAACTAGATGTCCTTTTTGCCATTCCGATCCTCAAGAACTAGAAAAAAGAAGTGCGTGTTATTGGATGACTTGGTTGCAAGAAAAATTTGCAAACGGCATGGACCAAAATCAGGCTGCAGAGACCAATCTTCATCTGACTTATTTGGCATAGAACATAGCGTTTCGTAGCATTCAAGGAGCATTATCTTCCTGCCAGTAAACTTAAAAAAGCTTGAAACAAGTTTTTAAACAACCCATGTTGTCACACTTGTAAGGGATTCACATAGTGAGCGCGCTAGTCCTATGCAAGAGCAAAGAAGTGTGAAGATTTAGCTAGTCTAATCAGATTTTCTTCCCCATTCCGTCGATCCTACGCAACTGCTGTTGGAGAAGAGCAGTATGTGTTTGTTTCAGAGCACTTAGGTATGCTTTAGGTTTTGTATTTAGAGGTTTTGCATTTAAACAAACATGTATCTGATGGATATGTAATACTGCTGATCGATGCTCTGGCATAGTTGGCTATATGTAAACAACTAGTTTCATCCGTGGCATTGGTAACAATGATTCTCAGTTAGAGTTGTCAAATATTTGCCACAATCATCATCCGGAATTGGTCTGTATTTCTGAACCTATAATGTCTTTTGATTCAGTTTCTGCTGAATATTGAGCTTCTCTGTGTCTTTGTTTAATTTCTTTAATTAATAGAGGTAGCTTATGTCCTAATATTTGGCTTCTTGGCTCTACTTCTCTCTCTTGTTTAGTTGTTTTGGTTTCAGACCAACATATTACTATCTAAGCTACTCTTACCGGTGTCACTTCTCAGTTCACTTTTGTTTATGCTGCTAGTTCAGTGCTCAATCGTAAATCTTTATGGCAAGAGTTCCTTCTTCTCAGGTCAACTACTGTCGTTCCTTGGATGACTATTGGGGACTTTAATGCCATATTAGGAGCACATGAGTCTACAGGTGGGCAACCTCCTAATCATTCTTCATGTGAGGACTTCCGTAGTGCTATGGATCTATGCAATTTCATACACATGGAAACATCCGGTTCTTTCTTCACTTGGTCTAGAACTTGGTTTGGTGGTCATATGGAGAGCCGGTTGGATCGTGCTTTGTGTGATGACAAATGGTTTGATTCTTGGTCTCACACTAGTGGAATGGCTCTACCGCGGACTGTCTCGGATCATAATTGTCTAGTTTTCACGGTATGTGGTGCTCTATCCAGCGGTCCAAGACCTTTCCGATTTCAGTATATGTGGGTTCTTCATTCAAGTTTCAAAGAGGTAGTGGCTCAATGATGGTAGAATACTATGGCTTTTGGTTGCCCTATGTATGTAACTGTTCAAAAGCTTAAAGCTTTAAAAGATCGCTTACGAGAGTGGAATAAACAGGTTTTCGATGTTGTCCATCGAACTCTCCAGGAGGCTCGTACTATGCTTGCTTCTGTTCAACAAGATATTGTTTCTACAAGTTTTACAGCCCAGAAATTTGATCTTGAGGTTAATGCGAAGCAAGATGTCCTTGAAGCTTTGCGGCGTCAAGAAGCTTTTTAGAGGGATCGAGCTCGTGTTAAATGGCTTACTAAAGGTGATAAGTGCTCATCTTTTTCATATCTATGCTCGGGTTAAATCATCAAAGTCTAGCATTACGAGCATGCATAATGGAGATGTTATCCTTACTGATCAAGCTGAGATTGTTGATCATCTTGAGCAATTTTATCATTCTCTCTATAACTCAGGTGCTTCAGGTACTTCACATTCTCGTAATATAGTTGGTGATGTAATTCTTTCTTTGGTTTCTGATGAAGAAAATGCTATGCTTACTACTATTCCTTCCTCTGAGGAGGTTTTCTCGATGGACCCTTCTAGTGCTCCTGGACCGGATGGGTTTATAGGGTTATTTTATCAGCATTGCTGGGATGTTATTGGTGATGATGTGGTGGCTTTTGTGCAGTATTTTTTCAAGAATAATTGGCTGCTTCCGAATGTCAACTCTAATTTCATTGTCTTGATTCCCAAGGTGGATGGTGCCAACATGGTTTCTCAATATAGGCCAATTGCCCTGGGAATTTTCTCTTTAAGATTATTTCGAAGGTTATGTCAACACGGCTTGGTCCAATTGCTACTCGCATAATTTCTACTTACCAGTCAGCTTTTGTTAAAGGTCGGCGTATTGCAGGTTGTCTTGGTTTGGTTTCTGAAGGGTTTAACTTGTTGGACAAGAAGATTGCTGGTGGGAATGTGGGTATTAAGGTTGATATCTCTAAGGCGTTTGACACGCTAAGTTGGGATTTCCTTTTTTAGGTGCTTTACAAGTTCGAGTTCTCTTCCTTGTTTGTGGGCTGGATATATATTATTCTACAATCTGCTCGGCTATCGATTATAGTGAATAGGTCTCCACTTGGATTCTTCTCCTGTAATAGGGGTGTTCGGCAAGGAGATCCTCTCTCCCATCTCTTATTTTGTTTGGCTGAGGAAGTATTGAGTCGTGGTCTTAGTAATCTCTTTGCCACAAGGAGAATTAAGCCTATTTCCACTCCTAGAGGATGCACTCCTATCACTCATGTTCTTTATGTTGATGACCTTTTCCTTTTTTGTCGAGCGAATTGTTCTTCTCTTCGGTCTTTGCAAAAATTTCTTGATCTTTATGGGGCAGTTTCTGGTCAGTTTGTAAATAAAGAGAAGAATACTTTTTATTTAGGCCAACCTTATTCGCACTACCGTCGCAGAGTTAAGGATGTGCTGGGTTTTAGATTAGGTAAACCTCCATTCTCTTACTTGGGTGTTCTAATTTTCCGTGGGAAGCCTCGAAGAGTTCATCTACAGAACTTAGCGGATAAAGCTAAAGCTCGTCTCATGGGTTAGAAAGGTAAATTGTTGTCTACTGTTGGCCGAGTTCAACTTGTTCAATTGATGTTCCAAAGTATGCTTTTACATAGTTTTTTTGTGTATATATGGTCTGCCTCACTTCTAAAGCATTTAGCCGTTTGTGCTCGTAACTTTATTTCTAAAGCATTTAGCCGTTTGTGCTCGTAACTTTATTTGGTCTGGAGATGTGGTGGTGCGCAAGCTGGTTACTGTGTCATGGCGTCAAGTTTGTGCCCTTAAGAATGGGGGGGGGACTAGGTCTTGGTGATCCTAAAGCTCTTAATCATGCGGCTCTTCTGAGTTTTGGATGGGATGCTCTTTCTTCTAACTCTCATTGGGGCACTTTTATGCTTAAGAGGTTTTATGTCTCTCGTCATATGAAGTGGGGTTATTTTACCTCTTCGATTTGGCATGGGTTGAAATTATTTCTTCCTTTCATTTTTCAGCACTCTCGTTGGTTGATTGGTGATGGCTCTTTGGTTAATTTTTGGTCAGACAAGTGGCTAGATACACCAATTGTGGAGGAGTTACATCTTTCGCGTCATGCACCTTATTTGAGCTTTTAGGTGTCCAGTTTTATTACGAATCAAAAATGGTCCTTGCCGAGTCAGTTCTATACCATGTTCCCTAATCTAGCTATACAGATTAATAATATTCCTCTCGCAGATTCCAAAGAGAGAGACTCTCTTATTTGGGAGTGCTCTTCCACATGAGTTTTTACTTTTTCAAAGGGCTATGATCTGGTACATCAGCATTTTCCCATACTAGAATGGGTCTCTCACTTATGGAGGCATTTTGTTCCATCTCAGTATATTTTTCTTGCTTGGAGACTCTTTCACAATAAGCTAGCTTCCAACAGATGTTTAACTTCAAAAGAGTGGAATTCCCTTAGCTTCTAAATGTTCTCTCTGTTCTCTGGGATGTGTGGAGGACTCAACTCATTTATTTTTCACTTGCTCATTTGCTCAGCATGTTTGTCAATGGGTTGCTTGCTGTTTTGGCACTTCTCTACCCTCTCATGGTACGCTAGAGGATCAATGAGTATCGTTCTCAAGTAAGAAATTTTCTCCTCATTTAATGAATTTATGGCTTGCAATGTGTCTTTACACTTTGATGCAGATTTAGAAGACACGTAATCGTCTTGTTTTTGACAATAAATCGCATTCTCTGCGGCGTATTTATGGTTCAATCAAAGCTTGGATTAAGCTTGCATCCCTTTATTTTCCTGGTCGGGTTTCAGGAAAGTTTGATTCCAAGTTGCTTTTAGAGCTTGGTGTGCAACCGGTTGCTAAATTAGTGCGGCGTCCCTGTCTGGTTCTATGAGTTTCTCCAATGCGTTCTTGGATTAAATTGAATACTTATGGTCTAGCTAAAGGTGGTTTGGGTCTAACTGCTTATGATGGTATTTTTAGGGGAGAAGATGGTGCTTATATTGGAGGTTATTGTTGCAAGTTAGGTACTGGTAATGATTTTTATTCTGAGCTTATGACTGTTATCATTGGAATTAGATTTGCTTATCTGCAAGGCTAGCATTACTTATGGCTAGAGAGTGATTCTACTAGCGTTGTAAACTGTTTCATGTCCTCCAGCTTTACCCATCCTTAACATATGCGTGTCTGTTGGTATAATTGTCTATCCCATCTTTGATCCATGCATTTTCGCTGCTCTCATATTTTCAGAGAGGGTAATACGGCTATTGATGGTTTTGCTAACTTGGGTTTGACTTGTTCATCTTATCAACAACCGCCACGTATAGTGATCAAAAAAGAAAAAAAAGAAAAAGAAATGCACGATTCTGGAATCGAATTTAGGGCAGAATACATTTCTTTTAAATTAAAAAATGAAAGATGGAGGGTTGGCCAACAATGGTTCTGTTGCGGAGCCAATGCAATTGGTGCACCTGATCATTCCGATGGAATCGTCTTGGCGAGGTCGGCTTCTTTTAATTCAAAGATGTTAGTCCCCTCCTCCCTCTCATATCTACTTCCGATTACAGGTTCTACGAATCTCATCATTTATCAATTGATTTGAAGCTCAATGCGGAAAAGAGTCTGTTTAATCATATCTCAAGTCTTACCATGCAGACTTTTCGGCAATAAAACCCTACATATAGGTGATCGTTCTGATGTCTATTTCAAAATGAATTAATATAAATTTTGGCCAAACTGTATTTGATTTATCAATAAAAGGCTGTACTTGTCGTTTAGTACCCGTTGAAACACCCCGTCCCAAAATATACCTTTTTATCAGGATCAGGCGGGTTATAGAGGGTTGTAACTGCGCTGTTAGTTTTTTCCCAAATTAATATTCGAGTTTAATATTGAGATATTCTTGATTCTGAAGAAAATATAATTAATGTCCCGAGGTGGTAGATTATATTAATATGAGTCCTCCGGTATGTCCGAAATATTTTCCGGAGCAACGGGCTGATTAATACTGATTTATTCAACTTACGGGAATAATAAATGTTATTTATTTTATCGTAAAAAGATGACTTTATGATAAGTCGAGAATTTGAAGAAGCTTCCTTCAAGAAAGTTGTAGGGGCGTTAATACGAAATCGTGGGTATGTCCAATGAGTTAATCTAAATTCGTATGCGAAAGTTATTCGGGATAATGTATAGTTATGGTGCGGTAAATAGTAAATAATAGAATATCTATTTACTGTTCATGACAACTATCTATTAGTTGATCTGGGCCATTGATTTGAGGAGATCAAATCTGAGCTGTTGGAATATATATATATTCATCATTAGTGTGGATGACTGAAATATTATTGCTAGGTTTCTGGTATCAGAGCCCTAAGAGTTACGATATTGAATCATTTTAATTAAATCTCTCAAACCCTAGGTAGCGGACTATCGTCTAGGTGTGGTATTTGAGTCAATCAATTTTGTTATTTGTTCTTCCTCAATTCCGAAGTGGCGGACTACCGCCTAGGAGTGGTATTTGAGTTGAATCTGTTAGTTTTTAAGATTGATTGGTTTATCTATTTATATTTTGAAGTGATTGTGATTATGTTTCATTTCATTAAATTTGTTAGTTATTTCTATCTGTTCTTGTTGTCTTTAGTCTTTGATTTCTCCAACCAAACAATAAGACCAGGTCCAAACATTAAGTCCTAGGTGAGGCGTGAGCGGATGCGGCATGAGCGAAGCAGAGGAATTCTTAGCCCCTTTAGGCACCCAGTCTAGATAGTTATCCCTTCCAAGTTTAACGTTTTGGTCAGTCTCTCTTTTCTTCCAATATGAGTAGACTTTTTAGATCTTCCTCAGTAACTTCCAATTCTTCTCGATCTACCCTCAATAGGATCCCAAACATAGTTAACGAAGAACAATTTGAATATCAGTCAAATGAAAACATAGATATGAACGATTGGAACATTATAAGAGTTCCTAGTAATGAAATTTACAGGAAAAAATGGTCTCTTACTTCTTTCAAAAATGAAAATCACATAAAAACAGTTGAACAAGTCTATGCTCTTAGTCAACAACATGAAACATGCCAATTATTCAGCCTTGAGTCAATTAAAAAACACAAAAAAGACGGTCACAATTTCCTTAATATAGGACTAGTTCAGATTGATGTTAAACCTTTAAACCGAAAAGGTCTGAATGCCTCTGTCCTATTATGTTTAAGATATGTAAGGTTTACTGACTTCAATGACAGTACCCTTGACATAATTGAATCAAGTATTTTCAATGGTCCAATTCATTTTAATTGCTATCCTGATTTTACAATCAGTCTTAGGGATCCTTATATATTAAAAGCTTTAACACTAAACATCAAAACTTCCGGTTATAATGTTTTTGAAGGAACACAACCTTTAGCCTTAATCTACAGAATTTATTACAAAGTCACTGGAACAAACATGAATTTTCAAGCTATAAGTAAAAGTCCAAAAAATCAAACCCTATTAATTCAAAGTAGCCACGACAATACCAATATTAGAGTTTCACAAACAATCATGTGGTCAGAAATTCAACTCCATTCAGAATGGTCCCTTGTGAAAGTCATCCTATCAACATAATATATCTGATTTAAATTTCATTCAACAATCCAATGATGGTACATTAAAAATAAGCTTTCTTATTTCTAGTCACACTCAACATCCCAGAATTCAAGAGCTGGGACAATCTTCAAGACAATTAGGTCAATCGTCTCGCAATTCTTTGGTCTTAGCTAGACATTCTTTCTCTGGCTCTACATTAGCTGATTCATCAATCTCTAGAAGAGATAACGAACTCGATAGAGAAATTAAAAACTTACGAATCAAGGAAATAGAAGAAGAAGAAATACAAAAATTAAAAATTAAAAATATTAACACTTCTTTCCAAGTCAGCTATCCTTATTATGTGGAAACTGACATCTCAAATCCAACTGAAGAAGGGGATACTTCTCCTACCCCTACAGCTGGAGATTTTGAGGTTATTCCCCCAATTAACCCTTAACTTAATACACTTAATCACCAATTTCAAATTAATTACACCTGATTAGACCAAAATTTAGAATCTAACAAAAACATTCCTCGTCGTAATCTTTATCGACAACCGTATCCTTTAATTGAACACAGAAAACAACTATTTCCAAATTGGAAACACTATATGCTTCAAAATCAAACTGAAATATTCTTTCTAGATTATATCGACTTATTAAACAAAAAAGTACAAACATTAACTAAATCTAAATGGAAAACCACCAATTCAATAATCACCTCCACTCATCCACCAGTTGAAACTATAGCTATTGATCACCTCCATACACATGTCATGGCTTCACCATTTAAAATTTCTGATGAAAAATATGATCCAGATCATAAAAAAAAATTAAACAAAATAATTATTCTAATCAAAGTTTAGTCATGATTGGTCACCAACTTGATAAAATAGAAACTAAAATCGATACAATATGTTCAAAAGTAAACATACTTCCTCAACAACAATCTGAACTTCATTTAGTTTACTTTAGTAACCTTAATAAACCCACAATTAAACTTATCTCTACCACACAAAGAATTGAACAAATGTTAAAAGAATTAAAGCCTGAACCCAGTAACAATATTTCAGTCATCCACACTAATGATGAAACATCAAATTCTTCTGATAGTGATTCTAGTACAATCTCTAAAATAAACCAAACATTTCACAACCTTTAATTATCCAGAATTAAACATCCAACGAAAAAACTATTTAAACAATGGACTAAACGTCCGTTACCCTTAGATATTCAGCTCACTAATATCACGAGTAACCAATTCTCAGTCTCCTCTGATAAAACATATGAATGGAATATATATAATTTATCAGAACAAGAAATTTTAAACAAATGGCATCACATGTCCATGACCGCCAATAGTTATGTCACAAATCATAATTTCAGCCAACCTGAAATTGTTGACATTCTGGTCACTGGCTTCACAGGAATGCTTCATTCCTGGTGGGAAAAACATTTAACTGAAGAGTCACGATCAGCCATTAAACATGCAGTCAAACATGATGAAAATGACAACCCTAACTTTGATGAAAGCATTGGAATGTGTGTTTCTAATGCAGTAAACACTTTATTCTATACTATTATCCAACATTTTATTGGTACACCTAGTCATATTACTTCACGAATTCATGATCAATTAAGTAACCTCAGATGTCCAACATTAAGTAATTTTAAATAATACAAAGATATCTTTATTTCTCGAGTAATGCTCAGAGATGATAGCAACCAACCATTTTGGAAAGAAAAATTCATAAATAGATTGCCTAAATTATTTGCTCATAAAATAAGACAAGTTTTTAGTAACGAATCATGACATATTAATTACGATTCACTTACCTACGGAAACATAATCACAATCATTCAAAAAGAAGGTTTAAAAATGTGTATAGACATGAAAATAAATGCTTAAATCAAAACTGTTAAGAAAACAGCTAAATACCAATTAGGTAATTTTTGTGAACAATATGGTTTCTCTGCCACCTTTGTGTCCTTACTGTCCTCAAGAGTCAGTTTATTTTTCAGCAGTTTTTTCAGCCCCTTTAGACGGCGAATTGCAATGTTAATCAAAACGGGAGAGGACACTGAGTTGCAATGTTAACCAAAACGCGAGAGGATGTTTGTCATCATGGCAAAGACTTCGATTTGACAATTACTGCTGCTTCATTTGAAATTGTCATTGTCCAAAGCATTTATTCAGAACATTCTTCACCTTTCTCATCGACACACCCATCACCAAAACAAACAGAACCTTTTATCGTTTATATTGGGTATGCTTCAATGCCTTCAGATTTTTTCTTATTGTTTTTGCAAGACAAGGAAATAATAACCACCCTATAAACTCTACTATCATAAAAAAATGAATTGCTTATGATTCTTTCAAACATTACAGCAATCACTAGCATGTCGTCTTATTGTTGATCATAAATCATACATAATGCGTCCAATACAAAATCAATCCTCTTAAATAAACAATAACAAACCAAACTAAACCAATAGTATCTACTGGGCTTAACAAAAGAAAGAAAATAAATCAATATTCTTCTTGGTCACTGTCTGAAGCTTCCTCATCTAAATCTTCATCGTCCAAAACTATGTCCGACTCCATTATATTCTCATTCCTTAGAAATACATAGTAAGACGAAAATGTCAAAAGCTGTCATCATTTACACATCAAGTGAAACTATATGTTATGGCAAATAAAAGGAGGAGAAAAGTTAACTTACTTTGATCTGTAGAAGCACTCGTTTTTCTTTTTGCATCTGGATGTAACATGCAAGTAAGTCTGTTATGTCCTAGCTGTTGGCATATTGTACACTTTCTCTTCTTGTTTTGAGCCTACTCCATGCCACCTTCAATCCTTTTAGAACCTTTTATTTTTCTTCTGCTATTCTCATCCTTCATTCTACCCTTAGTTCTTGAGATATTTGGATCTAAAAGTAATGGCTCATAAGACTTACTTGTACATTGATCTGCTTCATACTGGAAAACAACATCTTCAGACTCCATAACATCTTCTTTTGACACCTTATTAACTTCCGAAATTTTTTTTGACAATTCATCTAAACCATCCATGTAAATTGTGTAGGCTTCATTAGAGGGTGTTGCAGAACTAGTTAAGTGGCTCTTCGACACATATGACTAAATCGCAATGCTTCTGAATGATCATTACCATCATTCTTTACTAAGGCTTCAGAATCCATAACTCTAAACTTATTTGCTCCTTGCCTCCATCTTGGAAGAATAAAGTGGGATGGTATTGTATCGATATCTTGACGTACAAACACCTTCATAATATTCCCGCAAATTCAAAATTTTGGCATTCACATTTACCCTCATGTGTCTACAAATTCAACTCCACCAAAAATTCTTTTGAGTTCTCAATTTTCTTCATCACTGAGCACATATGAAATTGATTGTCCATACCCCTTTCTTCAACTGTGAGTCGTTTGACTCTAGACCATTCTTTCTTGAATTTTTCAAATATATTTCTAGTATACACATGTGCTGCATGTTTCAAAAGAAAGACATCATCATCCACAATACGATATTTATGCTCTGATGTAAAATCCTCTCTACTTTCTCTTACAACAATCTTCTGTAAGGTTTCTTCATACTTCATGACGAACTCTCTCAAATTTTTCGTTGATGTCACAAAGTCATCATATTGAGGGATCCCTCAATATGTCACAAAGTCATCATATTGAAGGATCCCTATTTTTGGTTTATTTATATATATATATATAGTCCGGTTCAAGGGACGTAGTTTTCTACATAGTTTTTGACACTTTTTTTGCCATCAATTTTTTTTTTAAATTTACGGTCTAGATTACTTACTAATGTGATGTCAACAACAAAAAATGTGACGTGGCTAGTGATATGGCGTTTCAAATTTTCATAACGAATTAGATTTTATTTTCTTTATTAAAAAAGAAACCAAATCCAAGTATAACTTGAAAATCAAAATCAGATTATACAATAAAAAAAGAACAAACGCTAGAAGAACAGAAAAAAGAACAAACAAACGTCAGAAGAAGAAGAACGACGCCCAAAAAGTAGGACATAAGAAAAACATCGAAAGCACAATCTCTAACTCGAATCTCTCATCTATCTACTTCCAACAAGAATACATGTACGTACAAGCATCTTTATTTGTCAACATACTATTACATACAATTCTAAAATTTAGTGTTATTTGTCAACATACTATTACATACAATTCTAAAATTTAGTGTTTAGTAATTGAATTGAAGCTTATGGAATTTGATTAATTTATATTATCAAGGTAACCTGCATCGTAGATAGCCCAAAAAGTCTAATGAATTAACTTCACATGGGTACATATTGATATAGGTATATGCTTTATATATTAGCTAGCCTGGAATACTATATGCTTTATATGCTCCTTCTCAAATCTCAACAGAAAAGAAAAAAAGGAATGTACCCTTTTGTATGCCCTTAAATGGACATTTTCAATGAACGAGGTGCGCAACAAAGTTATCAAGAAAGTTGCAAAAGCACATACAGAGTACATAGTTTTAGCTTAGTATATTAATCCTCCGTAATGGATTATGCAAATGCCTAGGTGACCCTGTCACACCCTTTTACTCATAAGCTTGGAGTTAGTATTGTCAAGATCCTATATATAATGGATCCATTAGACTACTAATTGATTCCAAGAGAATAATTATCTGCTTCTAATTTAATACTAATTGATCTTAGATATTTTGATCACACTGCACGAGGAGCTAAATATCATTTCTAACAATAATATTTAGCGTGTTAAAACACTTGAATTTTGCCCATATATATGTCCATATTGCGAAGAACGTACCATCAAAATTGTAATGTATATGCCCATGCACCAATTAATAATTAAGGGGGATCTGCCCATGCTGCCATGTATCCCAATTATAAAAGGATAGACAGTATAATCCGTTTATAATTAGAGAACAAATTATGGGACATTTGAAAAAGGCTCAAAGCTAGGATGCACAAAAGAAATTCTTGCTCAAATGAAGAACATATAATAGGAAGCTATGTTGCATGTATACTTCTAAGGGAGGAGTGTCGGCATCTCCGACACTTTCTGACACGCCGACACGACATGTCCCGACGTGATATCCGAGACGCCATGTGGTGTGTTAAAAAATGTTTATTTTCTGACACTTTGACCAACCCGTCATGTCATCATCTTACCCGTCATAATAATAAAAAGTGTTGATATATGATATATCCTCCTAGCCAATATTAGAATTGCAACTTAATCTTCCTTTTTCACTCTTTCTCTCTTCCTTCATCTCCCTTGTCCATTTCAAATTAGTCACAGGATTTTCTAATCTTCATTCAATTAGAGTGTTCCTTTGCTGATAATCACATTTGATCTCGGGTTCATGTTTTAGTAGTCTTTATGTATTAAAATACATAAATTTATTAATTATTTACCGTATTCAAACTGTGTCGAATTATAGATTTTTTAGATTTTTTATGTCGACGTGTCAATGACTGTGTCCATGCAACTGCAAAAGAAAGTAAGATAGCAGTAGGGATAGGTAACATAGTGCACATTACATTTACATTATCGCTCCCAAGTTTAGAGTGGCCTAATAAACTAATTACCATCTACCTAGATCTTAATACTTCCCAACCTGTCAATCATATCATAACATAAGCATGTAAAAGCAATTTGTATATACAAGTCAATTTGTTGAGCTGAGCTTAAAGATTCAAAACTCATCCCACTTGAACACATAAATCTTCAAGTAGACTTCAGATATATTCCCCAAATTCCCACCTCAAAGAAAAAGCGCATTATTTGATCACTTTCGCAACAAGTTATCGCCTGTGATGGTATGCATATGATGGCCTCCCTCATAAGAGAAAAGAAACGAGATCTTGGGTGGTGTCATTTCACTTTCCATATTAATAATTGCCCTAATATTCCTCTATGGTAATATTCCTCTATGGTTTTCGAGGTATTAGTTTAGTAATGTGGACTGGTCATGGCTGGTGGCCTGGGACTGAAACTAGCTGTACCAACGTCAAAAAATTACCAGCAGCTTCGAGGCCTTCTTGGTCCGATAAATTAAACCAGTTCTTGCTAGATTTCCCAAGCTGGCAGCATGGGCAAGAAGCTAAAGGTCCGTCCCAGAAAATTGGTTTTATACTCTAACCCCACTAGGAACAATCCAAACCGACTTGCTTGGAGTACACAATTAAACCAATATTGTTTGATAGAATGAGATAGAGTTGCATTTCTGGTGTGGCAAATGGGGACAAAACAGAGCTCGTGGAGCTATATATATCCGTAAAGTTCAGAGTGAAAATGCGTAAACTGTAAATTTTGATCGGTAATTTGAAACACCAGGCCACCATACATCCCTGCTTTGCTTGCTCCGATGATTAAGTAGTCCTCAAAGATTTCCCAGACATCGTTGTCAATATTTTATTTCCTACTCAATTCAGTGCTCCATGTTTAAGTGATTCCCCTTATATTTATTATTCTCCTCTGGTCTTTACCTCATTTGCTTCCTTCTCTCTAAAATAGCTTCAATCCAAATCTCCCTTTTTCACTTTTGTTCAGTCAAGATTAGGCCAGTTCTTCATCTTCAAATCCTCATAATTGTTTTTCACAGTCAACTTTTACATATGAAGATCCAGTGTGACGTGTGCAACAAGGACGAAGCGTCGGTGTTCTGCACCGCCGACGAGGCTGCTCTCTGCGACGACTGCGACCACCGTGTCCACTATGTCAATAAGCTCGCCTCCAAACATCAACGCTTCTCCCTCATCCACCCCTCCTCTTCCAAACTCTGCACTCTCTGCGATATCTGTCAGGTAATGACAAAAATTCTTTGTACAGTTAGATATGATCCGTCACCGACTTATAAGTTATATTGTGTTTGTTACCGTGAGTTCTCTCCTCTCTCGAACATGTCTGATTCTGTGATGTGGGTTTTGTAGGAGAGACGGGCTTTCTTGTTCTGTCAGCAGGACAGAGCAATCTTATGTAGAGAATGTGACTTTCCGATTCACTCCGCAAACGAACACACACAGAAGCACAATCGCTTTCTTTTCACAGGTGTCAAGCTCTCTGCTACCTCGACAGGTTACGCATCTACTGAGTCTGCTGCGGTTACTGATCCCGAGTGTCAGCCTTTGATCAATAAGAATAAGCGTGTTCCAGTCTCTGCTATTTCAAATCCACCTTCAGTTCCCAAGATTTCAACGATTACTACTACATCAGTTCCCAAGATCTCAACTAGCACTAAAAGTGGTGCAAGTTTGATACCAAATGATGGGATTGGATCAATGAGTAGCATATCAGAGTATCTGACTGAGACGCTTCCGGGTTGGCACGTTGAGGACCTTCTTGATTTTTCGTCTAACCATTCCTTTGGTTTCTGTAAGGTTTGCATTGATATGATCGGGTTCTATCCCTTTGTTGGTTTTGGTTAAGTTTTGTTGGAATCGCCGAAGTCGGGTTTTCATGTCTATATGGATCTGACCTGGTTGATTGATTTGCAGGCTGACAACAATGAAGCTTTACCCTTTTTCGATGATGATATCGAAAGCAATCTGAGCTCTTTCTCGTCACAAAACCTGGGGATTTGGGTCCCTCAAGCACCAAATCCTTCTCAAATGGGGTTCAAAGAGAACACAAAGGAGGCTGCTACAAATATGAACACGACCAAAGCCAACTATAACAACAATTACAGATCAATGTGGAACGTCGACGATAGCTTCACAGTTCCTCAGATTAGTCCTCCATCTGTTGGCTCCAAGAGGTTTAGACCTTTCTGATACAACTTTTAACTTCCAACAACCCGGTTCTTAGATCTTTTCGAAAGTTAATTTCCGTGCAACGGTTGTAATTTTGTGTCGATTATCTTTCGGTTTTTCCTAGTTTTTGTATGGAAGCCTGCTTCATCAAGCCAGATGAGGTTCAGCTATCTTTCCTTGTACTACTCATTGTAAATATCAAAGAGTTTCTGCAGCTTGCTTCTGCATTTCAATCTTCATTCAATAATTAGCTCACATCTATGCAGATGGGAAAAGTCGCAGACTATGGTGTTGAAAATGTGTGAAATTGCAACAGTGTTATACCTCCATGATCTCAATATATACTAGTTGACTTGGACTAAGATTTGTTGTAAGCATACAGTAGTAGAAGTACATGTATGAGTTGTTCGATTAGTCCATTCAACATGTGTCGACCTAATCTAGCGGTTCATGTCTCTCAATCTTCACTCGCGAACTGTGTAGAACATCTACGGATTAGATGTTTGATAATGGAATGCTGTGGAGGATGAACAAGAACAGGTAGGCAAAAAGGGATGGCCTTGTCTTATAGTGAATGCAGAAACTTTTCTTCGGTATATAAAAACGCAAGTGCTCCATCACATTCTTTTCGAAACTAGAAATATCGATTTGGGTCATTCCTCAGCAAAATGCTCCACTCTGGTCTCTGTTGCTTATAGCCTCGCTTGCTCTTAAAGTTGATTAGTACTGTTGCGTAAGATGAGAGGAGAGTCCCTTTCGAATTCAAAACGTCATGGCAAACGTAGGTGGTTGTGAATACGAGCTAAGACTCCCCACCTAATAATGAAGAAAAGTGATTATTTGATCTTGACCGGTAGAATGGATAGGCAGATTACTCCCACAACGAACAAAACAAAAATGTCGTTGGAGAGGCACATTCGTCAGTTCACACGACGCTTGTAATATTTAGAGTAGTAGTCCCAGTTAACATCGAGATGTGAATGATCAACGATGTGGTGGTCTTCTGTTAAAAAACCGATGTGGTGGTCATCGACAGAGACGAAGGAATGAAGAAAGCACTGATCGAGTCTTTGAAATTTGAGAGAATGATAACTTGGGGGTGTGATTTTGTGGTGCTGCTTGTATTGTACGGTCACGAACACAAATGGTTGCTATTGTCCCGGCCAATTTATAGCCGGTTGAGATGAAGGTTAGTCCGATCTTCCATTCAGTTGAGGTGGTTTAACATCGGCTAGGGAGAGAGGAGACCTTATTTTGTGTTCTAAATCAAAACTTGACATCAAAGAAAGTTTGAAAATAATGGAAAATTTTTGGCAATAGTATTTTTTTAAGGCGGCAACAGTAATTATGTAAATAACTTATGGTATATTAAATTAGGTTTCTGAGCTAATATATATACACCGGAGTCAATAACATTGTTAGTTTACACGAAAGACGTCACATTTTAAGGGGTATAATGATATCTCTCTCATTCTCTGAAAAAAAATCTCTCCTAAATTGTTTACTTCACATGTCAGGATCTATCCCGGATTTTAGTCATTTCACCTTGAAATCCGAAGTCAATTTTGTGGTGACCACCTCCAAAGAAGATTTTACCGAAAGTTCAGCATAACCTCATTTGAAAATAGAAAATCTTTTCTGCAAACCAACTAAACACTTCTATTAACAATATATTTCAACCTCAACACTTGGAATCATCATACTCCCCAATTCACATCTACACTCCATTCAATTCATAAAAACAAACTATAAAACAAACCCAAAATAGTCAGAGCAATCTAAATGAGAGAAATACTTAAATACGAATACAAGCGATAACAAATTAATTGACTATTCCCCGTCTCCTTGTACGCACGACCTCCTTTCAGCTAACTTGCAATTTGGGGATTTGAAGCGAAGGGTCTAGGAGAGAAACATTTAAAAACAAAATGTTAGCATGAGTGAACAAACTAAATATCCAAAGATAAATACTTATGTTATGATTGAAAACATTAATAATATTCTCCCAAATATTTTCCAAAATACCTTTGATGCATGCCTTAAGCAATAACTGTCTTGAAGAAATAATAATTAAAATAACGGAAACAAATTAATCTATAACTACAGGGCCCAGCTCACCAAGTGGTGAGGGCAACAATAACCCGCGTCCAACTCACCTAGTGATGAGGGATGCTATATCCTGCGCCCAACTCACTCGTGGTGAGAGCCGCTGATGCGGGACGAGATTCTAGTCAAAATCAACAAAGAATCTCGAAAAGAAAGAAGCAGCGTCACATTAAGAATAATGATTTGAATATAGAAAATTTGTATTCAAATAGACTTCTTAATGAGAAAATTAATCATAAGTTACTCTTTTAGATATATCGGGATTCTCGAGCGAAAAGACATGTTCTAGATTATGAGTCAGGTTGGAGCAGATCGAATTTGGCCAGAACATCGGTTTGGCACGCATAATACCTTCCCCTCAGATTTAGGAGAAAGATATGTCTGCTTTCATCTTGAAATTGTCTTCATGGCGATTCTATTGATGATTGTTTGGTGACCCCTTTCTTCTTCTTCTTCTTCTTCTTCTTCTTCTTCTTCTTCCTTAGAATCATAGTTTTGTTCTTGATGACGGTGTTGGCTTCGGGCAACTCCTTCGGCTCGTACCTCTATCGTAAGCTGCTGCATAAGAGTAGTCAAGTTAGTCAAAGCATTTTTGGTGTCTTGATGAAAATTTTCAATATCTTGTTTTATAGCAGCAATCTCCCGACTTGCGTCAGTGAATGTGATAGAAACCTTCTCTCTATCGTTTGACAGCGATCCAGATGAAACAAGGCTTATGATCCCACCAAACGCAGGGAGAAGTACAAGGGGCTAACAAGCGTAAAGACACCTGGTGGTGAGGGCCAATATATATATATATATATCATTGACTTTCAAGGCCTCTTCAACTTTGACAATCTTGGAGACTTCATAATGGCCTTATAATTAAAATACTTTAACCAACACATGCTATCACAATTTAATGTTTGCCTGAACTTCAAGACATTTAGTGATATCATTCAATTCAAACTTCTCTGATTGTGGCATAGCAATCCGTTGTGGCAATATTAATATCGATGACTTTTATCAGGCTCACAACTCAATATATAACACCTTGGAGTAATTATGGTTAATGCCTTATTCAACTCTAGTTTTTTCCTCAGTCGAAAATAGTCAGAATATTTTTCAAAAGCCGACAACTAATTTTAATTCCATTAATTTCTCCAATCTTCAAAAAATCCAGAATCTATCCAGAACTTCTTCAAAAAATACCAAAGTCGCACCATTACACTCCTCGTATTTAATACAATTTATTTGATACGAAAAACTGTCAAAGTGGAAGCATCTCTGCCAGCTCTGCCTCCACGACGGCCGGCCGACGACCAATTTCCGCCCACCTCCAATCCTCACCAAAATTTGACATAATTTTTCTCTCAACATTTCGAACAACTTTCATGAAGAGATCGTAGACCAGCCAATTCAAAACTTAAACATATCAATTTAGCTCGAACACAAAAATTCTCAAATTTAAAACCCTTAAATTTCAATTCGAGATTTCTTCTTACACAGATAGAATTGACTTACCATCTTTTAAATGATTGTTGTATTAATGACACCCTTCACAACCATATAAAGAACTCACCGATTGGTGGCTTGCAGAGATAAAAATCCGGCAAAACTCCTCACTGTGTAGACGACACCAAGAACACCCTCGATATCTTGGCCTGACTTTTTGACTTTCTATTTTGGTAAGTTTTCTTTTTTATACCACTTACTATGAACAATAACTGTAAGTTTTTTTTACCATAACTTTTTTATACAAACTCTGATTTGAGCGTGTTATATGTCCACGAACTCGTATTAACGTCCTCTATGACTTTTATGGAGGACTTTTTCTTAAATTTTAATTCTAAAAAGTCAACTCTATGGTCCGATCCTTATACTGAAACAGATACTTAAAATGATATAAGGTAAAAGTAACCATCTATAAAATAATTTATGAACCGACTTGTGACGTCACCAACCTCCCCACCTTCCTCATCCTTTCCATATCTATAAAGAATTGAAGTTCCTCTTTCTACAATAGATATATGCACCAGATACCATACCACTGAGCTCTAGAAATATTTACACATGAACATAAAGAAGAGAAACAAATAGAAGCAAGATCTTTAAAAGAGATTGATGGTAATGTATGTAATTTGGTTGATTTGTCATCAAAGTCGAAATCAATGATTGAACAATCGGATATTCTTGTTATTCTGCATAAAACCCAGTAATTTGAAAATGAAATTGAACAAGAGGAATTAGAAAATAGAGTCAATCACCACCCAACATTGATTATTTGATGCGGGTTTTTATTTATATGAATTTATGAACACAAAGTCACAAACAAAAAGATTCATAACACAAAAAGTTGTTAACTCATATTAGCGATGCGGCTAGAATTGAGACCGCAATCGACGGTGTTGACGTTAAAATGAGGGAAGTCAAGATGGGTGGGAACTCCAATGCAGATGATGTCACAGAGGTCAGCGAAGGGAGATGGAGAGGGATTTGGTGGGAATAGATTTGGGTTTAAGTATTCTGTAGGTGGAATAGATGGGGTGGTCGGACATGAATTGAAATCTCATTTCATTGTGTACTAATGGACCGGTTTGTGCCAAAACTAATTTGCTAGAATATACGAGCTTTGTAAAATGAATTGTGTCTATCTGCACAAGAAATCCAACGAATAGCCAAATATTCCTTGCTCTGTAAATGAATGACCTCTTTAAGAGCGCACATACAAGTAATACAAACAACTCTGGCTAATGGGCAATGCTGAACTCTGGCAAATTGAACAAACAGGGCTCGACAACTAGATAACACTCCAGCGTGAAAACACAAACAGAAGCCATCAGATGGTAGATTTAAAAGACCGCAGCCACCTTGTTCGCCTGAACACGTTCCCGCCTTTCTATGTAGTTAAACGGGAACCAACCTGCTTTTCCTTTACATTCACCTTCAGCCCAACCGTTGTTTGAAACCTGCTCAAGCACAAGAGAATTTAACTTCAGTATGGAAGAGGGAAAGAAAAAATAAGTCGAAACCATGCAGGAAATAACGATGGCAGTACCTTTCTGACAACAACATAATCCCCGAAAGACAAACTTAACTCCACATCAGTTACACCTTGAAATGTGTACATAGCCTGTAGCAGTTAAAAAGGAACAATTGGTAGAAATCATACAGTTCAAAAGACTGAAACTTGGCATCAACCACACAAATATCAGTACCTCTCCTAAGAAATAGTCCCTGATGTCTGTTGAATCATCATGGATTTCAGAAGTAAAGTCATGGTTGACCTCTTCATATGAAGGCGGTGGAGGCATAGTATTCTCTGCAGCTGGACTAGGTGATGCCTCAATTCGTTGGTTTTCTGATAACATCTGTCCAACAAATAAATGACTATCATTCCTACTTAAAAGTAACATTAACACTGATCAATAAATGAACTGGGACCCTAAAAAGGACATCTCCAAGATGTTTCATACCTCCCCTTCAAGCCGATCGAGTATCTGGAGGACACTCTGATGATAATTGCGCTCTGCTTCAACCTTGAATAGGTAGAGGAAAGGAAAAGATGGCATTCACAAAGTTAATTTCCTTTCCCTTTGTAACAGAAAAAAAACAGGACTCAAGCAAGAAGGGGATATGAATGAATTACCATGGCAATAAGTCGTTGAAGAGTCAACCTCTGTTGTTGACCTTCTACAGCTGCCATTGCTGCAGCCGCTTCTTTTCCCAATATTGCAACATTGGATTTTAGCTCCTGAAGTTTGGCTTCAGCAGCTTCTAGTTTCATGGTAATATCTGCATTACCTGCAGATTCCCGTACTTTGACTTGCCGTCTGGAAACATCAATAGCCTATCTAGATGCAAGTTAGAATACGCGGACAACTATGTAGGAGTAAGAAAAGAACAAAGATTCCGCAAAGAAAAGAACAAAGATTCCGCATATGAATCAATTTTATCCACATGTAAAGCCCTATAAGTTTCCACAAGATACCATTCTAGTTTTGAAAAGCATCAAGTTAGAAGCGTGCAATTTGAAACTACTCCCATAAATTTGTCACAATAGACAGAAGGGGTAAGAAAAAGCAGTGGTAAAAGAATAGAATAGGTATGTCCAGCAAATCTTCCAACTATGTAAGCATAAATTCAATTTAATCCGTATAGGTAGGACAAGAAACAGAAGATGCTGTACATTTACCTGAGCCTCAGCTTCTTGTCTCATTCTACTGTATCGTTGAGCAAGATGTCGAGCATCCTCCAAGGGTGCACCCACTACCATCGCTCTTAAAGGCTCTGCAACCTAGAGAAACAAGTTGATAAGTTAATTACCAAACTATCTCTGGAAACACACATGCAACAATAAGCTTCCATGAGACATGATCTAGCTTCACTAGTACATTTCACAAGGTCTTAAATCTGATATACCCCATTCGTTTCTTTCCTATTTCCCTCCTCATCTAGAACAATCTCAAAGCACAGCACATCTGACTAGTAACAAGGAATTGCTACTAATGTTTTTCATGGTAATATCTAACACTCAAGAATGCTCCCCATATAAAGAAAAACGGTGAACATTCTTGAGTTCCACATATTAAATGGTTGACCTCGTGTGAATGCATATAAAACACAGAATAATAGTCAAGTTCTTCAACCATAATATGGTCATGGACATTATGTATTCTGTAAATTATTCCAGAATCAAAAGCACCAAAATATAACAAAACTATAAATTATCTACTGACCCTGGAATGTAATGCATTTGAGTTTGCTTAAAGATTACAGGTATTAACTTTTGCTATACCTGTGTGCCAAGGGATTTCAGTAGAATTCCACACTCCTTTTCCATTTGGGCACGAGCTCTTCCAAAACTTAGTGCAGCGCGGGATAACGTGTTACCAGTGGTACAAGTTTTTTCAGAACCATATTTCCTGCTATCTTCTGATAACTTGGTACCTGTTGACAATGTTACATTTACAAATCGAAAAAAATAACCACGAAATTGTAATGCACTACAAGGAACAGCAGGCAGCATTTTAAGAAGCTCACCTATTTCAATTAGCTTCGAACCAGTTACAATATAACCTTCAACACCACGCACAACATCCCTTTGGTAATGCTGTTAAAGAAAGAACAATATAAGGTAAAGAAAAAGTAATGCTATCTGTTAAATTACACCCAAGAGTAGAATAGAGTAGCAACCTTGCCGGCACGAGTCGATATGAACAGCTTCTCAAGTTTCTGGTGCTGCTGCAGTTCTGTTTCGTCCACAACATTATCCGAGCTTCCATACATACCACCGGAAAATTGTTTGAAGACAGCCTGAAGTCATCAAGGCCTATAAATCAGAACAACATACCATCGAGCTGCTACTAACTATGCATCAAGATTCAAGGATCTTCTGATATAACCAATATAAAAGTTTCCAAAACCAAAATGTAACACCAAATTAAGTCTTCTTCGGCCAGAAATGGCCTCCATTAACAGATATGCCAACAATAAATAACACACGATTCTCAAATATAACACCAGCCGACCTAAATCAGCTCAATAGAAACAAAATGATTCGATCCAATTTTGCTTCTAAAACAAGAAAGCCGATTATCAATCTCATAACTACGCCATACAAATTGATTCACTATCAGATTCGATCACGGAAAATCAGATTGTGTTGAATCACACGAGTATCGTTCTTCTTCCGAAATGAAATAGAATCGCGAGAGAGATAGAGAGTACCTGCTGCTGTTTAGCGACCTGATCTCTTAGCTTCCGGATTGCTTCCATGGCTGCTGGGAACAATGGAGCGTAGCTTTGGCTGGTTCTGGAGAGAAGAGAAGACGATTGTGTTTTTCTACTTGCAAATTCGGCTACAAGATTTTACTGCGGTGGTTGATTAGGCAGCATCTTCAATAGACCGTCATTTATATACTACTCATTGATCATATAAATTGTTATAACATAATTTATGTAAATAATTAAAATTAAAAAAATATAATATTTATACATACATAATCATATAAATTGTTATAAATTCAACATTACCGGGAGAGGAGATTTTATTTTTGAGTTATAGAACCGTTTGTTACAGATTTTTGTAGAGGTGGGTATGTTGATAAATAAGGCCATGATTGTTCTTGCTCGATTGGTCAAGACACACAATTCGATATGGTACACTCATTTGATTGATGGTTTAATTAATAAGTATATATACCTAAGGACCCTTTCTAACGAGGACCTCTAAGTTAAGGACCAGTTGAGGACTTTTGAATTAATTGTTTATTAGACCAACTTTTTGATCAAATTTTTATATCTTAATCGTTGAAGTTGTAGATTTATATAAGTAGATCAATCATACAAAATTTCAGCCAAATTGGTGATCGTTAAGAACTAGTTGTAGATCAAATCAATGGACAAACCAAATCTGTCAAACATGAACCGTTCAAGTTTGTAATTGGTAAATCACACTTATGAATGCCTTAACGATTTTCAATTCAGTTGAAAATTTACATAAATGATCTACTCATAAATATTTATAAAATGAACGGTTAAGATGTGGATATAAGATCGAAAAGCAGGATAAATTGAAAAGTCCTCAACTTAGAGGTCCTCACTAGAAGGGCTCTCTATATACGTATAGGCAGAACTTTGGGTTTAATTGAAAAATGGGGTTGCGTCAAGGATGGTGATCAACTTGAGAAGTTGAAAGTAGATGATCAACGAGGACATACTGATATTTGAGAAACAAGAATTGATTCAATTGAGGTGGGGTTATATGTCATTGCATCACACCAAATGTGATTTTTTAACTATTTTTAAAATATAGGTCAAAATCATTTTCAAGACTAAATGTTGGTCATTTACTGAAATTTCTCTTCAAATTCGGCTACACGATTTTACTGCGGTGGCTGATTATGAAGTTTCTTCCATACACGGCCGTGTATGTAGACGACATATGTGAACGATTAAGATTATAAGATATAATATTAATACATAGGTGGTCAAATATATGAATTGTTATAAATGACTAAGATCGTGCCGTGCGCATACAAGAATTTTCCGGTTGATTAATCTTAATTATTTGGTTGCTTGAAATTGACCACCACGTCATTGTCAACTGTTTTTACTTTTACCAACATATTTGTGGGACAGAAATGTGAGGAAATTCTTGTATACACGGTCGTGTATGTACACGACACATTTTTAGTTATTCATAAAAATTTATATGTTTGACCACTCATGTATCAATATTATATCATCTAATAATCTCAACCGTTCACATATGTCGTGTACATATATGGTCGTATATTAAAGATATGTGTAGTTTTACTCCATTCACCAATTTTAATTTTGATTGCACGACCTATAGTTACATACTTTGTGTATGATTAAAATCAGATGTTATCAATATAGATACATAATGTTGACGCGTATGAATACTTCTGAATTTGTTAAGATTATATATTTAGACTGCCATATATACAAGAATTCTTGTTGTTGGACACATGAATGATGATTACGTACCATTATGTGTCTTACAAGCTGTCAAGATTTATAGTAAAATTATCGTGATTTTTTTGTTTTATTTTTTCTTTAAAAAAGTGGAACAACTTAAAGTTTGGACATCCATCAAGATTTCGTTCTATACCCAAAACATTTATACCAATAAATTCTTGAAGTACGTAATTCATTCGACCAAAAAAGGAATTATTACTCCATCAAAACAAAAATCGGTAAAATTGGTACAGTCTACAAACTATGTAATAAAATAGTACAGTCTACAAACTATGTAATAAAATAGTCTTCTACGACGGCGCCTCAGCCTCTGCCGGAGAAAGTCAGGAAGGAGATTCTCGACCTCGGGTTTCCCGACGACGGTTACAACTACTTGAACCACCTTAGGGAGATCAGGAACACCGGCGGCGGCTCCGAGTATTACTCTAACCCCAAGGCAAAGCTCGAGTAGCTTCCGAATGACGTCAAGGTGAGGTTTTTACAGCTCATTTTCCGTTACGGTTGTAACAAACTTGTTGGAGAGTGTGATTGAATGAGTTTGGTGTTGATTTTTCAGGCCTATAATGCTTTGAGATTGCGAATTTCGGAGAATGAGTCTCCGATGAGAGGGATATATACACTGTGGCGTGTAAGACTGTCAATGTGAGGGTTCAGAAAGCTGTTGATCCGGAAGTGTCTGCTTGATGATAGTGATGCTGCGTCGCGGTTCGGCTCTGATGATGAGGATTTTGTGATTAAGGCTAATCTTCCTGATGGAGACGAAGATGAGGAGGAAGAGGAGGATGTTTGTGTAGGTGATGGCCCAAGTTTTGTTGAGCAAGAATGTGAGCAATGAAGTTGGTGTGGTTGGAAGGAGTTGCGTGGAGGGGGGAACGGGTGAGTTTGTGGTGGATGATTCACGAGCTAGGAGGGAGGTGGATGACGAATTTGATATGGTGAGTTTTTGTGTGTTATATTTCGGTCATGTGGTCTATTTAAAGTCTACATTTTGAGTTTTATGAAGATGTATATGGGTTAACGTATGTACTATCTCACGTTTTGGTTACATAAAAAATCAGGTTTTAAGTCGGGAATATGATAATGACGATGACTATGATGGTGGTGATCATGAAGATGGTTATATTTATGGAGATGAAGAGGATGAACCAATTGAGGAGAAGCTCAAGAACGTCAAACTTAATGACTGCATGAAGAATGACTTTGAACTTAATGAGTATGAGGTTCCGGGAGATGATGAGGAGATACAAAAGACGAAGAAGCTCGCGAAGATATATGAGAATGAAGATCAAGAGGACGAGGTGGTAATTGTAGAGGAATCTGGTGATGAATCAGAAAAATGGAACTGTGACTGTTGTTAGTACATATTCAACTCTTGAGAACCATCCTGCGCAAATTGGAGCTCCAGAACTAAGTAGAAAGATGAAGCAGCTTTCAGAAACTGTTTTTAAAGGCTTGGATGCCTCCAGTACTTTGATAAAGCTTGGGGGGAAACAGAGGCTGCCGGTGGACTTCTTGCCTGGTAATAGAAGACCTCCTGCTGCTACTGAGAAGGCAGAAGATACAGGTAGCTTGAAAACTGAGCAGCCGAAAAGGAAGCAACAGGGTCAGGAGTCAAAGGAGGAGGAGAAAGAGCGGAAGGTATGGGTCTGCTGTTTGTTTTAGCTCATCTTGGGCATGACATTCCATTCATCTTGTCTTTACCATTGAAAGGTTAAATGTGCCATCTTATGATAATGAAAATCCAGAAACTGTCATTGTAAGAGTGAACTGGGATCATGTAACTTACATTCAAACATCTCATAACTACTGATCTTGGCATATTTGATAATTTCAGGAATCATATCGTCTGTCTTATAGTTGTGTTGGTGAATTTTGTTGGTCTTTTGATGATAACTTGAATATATCTGTGCAGGCGGCTGTCAAGGAGGAAAGATGTGAAGCACGGCGTGCTAAAAAGGAATTAAAGGAACTTTACAAGGGTGAAGCACAGCATGCTCAGAGAATAGCTGCTATATTTGGCTCTTCTTCCAAGCGTCTGATGTGATTGTGCTGATCATCAAATGGTAATCGGAATGGAATCACCATTGACTTGCAATCAGATTGGTGATTAAAGGTGCTTAGTATGTTTATACTGATGGTTTGTTTACATGTGTTCCTGTAGTTGAGACTTAAGAATGCACTGAACTTTTGTCAAGAAGTGTGGCATTCCCTCAGCTTTCATGGTTTAGAGCGAGCACGTATATGTCAGCAGTTTTGAGAGAATGGATACTTGGATTGTAGTTGGTTAAAACAGCATATCGTGTTGAATATCTATTTCTGTGTTTTGGGTATATGTCATAATTTAGAGTGGTTCTATAGAATGGAGCATGTTATGTGGCTGGAGGTTGAAGATAATAAACTCTCTTCAACTTTCCAACACTATCCATTTATTTGTCTGGAAATTTCTAATGTATTCATCAGATGTTTTTTTTCTTTTTCTTTTTCCATTTGCACAATGTCAATGATACTGGTTAGCTGCTTGCTTTGCAAATGATAGTTGCACTTCTATTTCTTTACCCTGCACTTCTATTCTTTTTTGGTATGTGCTCCATGACTATCTGCATTCTTTGTCAAAGTAGGTGTTTCCTCAGCTTGCATCTCGTCCTGATATAAGACCTGTTTCAATGTCTTTGCTACATGGGATATGCATGATAAACCAAAACAGATATTCATTGATGATGTGAAAGAACTGGGTCTATTTATTTGTTTCCAAGAAACAACAAGTACAACAAGAAAATGCTTAATGAGGAATTGGAGCCATATTGCCTCTACCAAAGCAGGGTGTGGGACTCCAGAGGCCGTAGTCTTCCAGAGCTATTTCCGACATCTCTGCTTGGTACTCTTCCTTCCTAACCGATACCTGATTTTGCAGCTGGTGGGAGGGAAGAGATGCTGGGGCTGGAGCTGGTGATATTGACGATGGAGGTAAAGCCGTCGCTCTTGGCATATTACTCGATATAGACAGCATCATCATCACGATGCAGAAAATGTGCTTGGCTGAGCTTACTGCTACTGGTGGCATGATGATTCTGCAGCAGCTATGGTTATGGTTTGAAACTTTTGTTTGTCTAACCTCAGAGATGCATTGGCATTGTCAGCAACAACTAATTTTATATAAGTACTGTCAAGTATGATAGGAATTCTTTCTCTTTCATACCAGATGGATGATCAACCATGTTTCTTGCATGCTTCTAGTGCTTTCAACGCAATGGATGCTCTACTCAAAGATTGTTCCCCAAAACATTAGAAGACCTAATAAAATGCGGTTTTGCATTTGCAGAAGACTATAGCAACACTTACCAGTAGAGCACTTCGAATGAGAAAGTATATATCTTTGCACTGTTTAGTTATCGTCCTTAAGTATGTTCATTTCAAGTACACGAGTTCCTCACCTCCAACATGTTATCTCAATCAAATGGAAGCAAAGTTTCAGAGCAGGTCATATTGAAGAAGCTGGATACGGGTTTTTTAAGGAACACATTCGGAGCTCATTACAGAATCAAAACAGATTCACAGAAGCAACTATTTTTAATTGAGAAGAAATTGGTGAAAGAAGGAATGGGAGAAAGGGGGAATGGGAGTGAGAAGTCAGAATTGTAAACACAGAAAGCAGAAGCAGAAAATTCATATCTCCAGTTTTCACAACACTGATCAAATGCAATCTACAAGAAAATGCAAAGATGCGAGTCCTTGATACAAATCTGGATTAAGCAATGAAAGAACCTCCCAAGAAGTGATACACCAACAGAGGAAGAAACTCCCAAATTATAACAAAAAAGGCGTAATCGGAATCCATGGAAACAAATGTATATACAAGGGCATGAATCCCATATAACACATTCATGACATGAGCTATATATTTCACACTGAACAACTAGAACATCAAGAAGTATTATACAGAATAAACAGAAACAGAAAACTGAATCTAGCAACAGGTCGCTGTGGGATTGCAAATTAAAGCACTTGCACTTGTCTTTCATGGCTTTGCTCTCAGTTCCATACTCTCGGAATTTGTACTCTTCCAGCTTAAAGACAGGAGGCACCTTTCCCTCGCTGTAGCATTGATTGCACAAACTGAAATGAGATTTTATCTCCTTAAAGCGAGACCCGATAATTTGATAGCAGCAAACTGAACAGACATGATTACCATGACGATTCCTATCCCCAGTTTCAAGCTTCAACAGTTTGGACATGATACCAAAACCCCAATCGGGGTCATTGAACATGACTAGAAACTCTGTGTAAGACATTGTTGAAGGATCTGTTTCTCCATGGAGTTCTCACTAACTCCATGGGAAGGGACGTATATTGCTCTCAACAGCTTAATATATTTAGAAGCGTCAGATTTTCTTATCTGAGCACCACCACCTTCATTGACAGGGCACCACAAGAGCGCGTCAAAAGCAATTTGCTTGCGCTTTTCTGGCGAGCCACTGCAAATAGGGGCTAGAACAGCCAAAAACATGCCCAAGTCCACCCTACATGCACCTGTATCATCGAAAACGGAGAGTATCCTCTCGTTTATTGCTTTCACAGCCACTTGAAAAGTCTCAGGCTTGAGGAAATTAAGTAACCTACAGAGAATTTCTTCCAAGTTAGGCTTCCGTAGGGACCTCTGCGGAGCACCAGTGCCTGAATACGACACTCGTACATCACTATCACTCATCTCCTTTTTAAGAAGATCCACATCGCAACGACTCAACCTGGTAATCCTCTGGAATGCCCTAATCTCAAGCGCCGGAGGACCACTCAATCTCCGCGGTCACCTTCAGTAAAGATTTTCCGGTATTTGTGTACGGGGCTTCGTTCAGTTCTTTTAACTAGATTCCCGCCAAATAAGCGGCAGTTAATCCGTGCCACGTGGCAGAGACGGGAGGGAAGTGGAGAAAGTAGCCAGAGATGGGGTACCCTTTTTATATTGGGAAGGTGTTGACCGTTACGTGGTCTATGACCGGGACCTAAATGCCATTTGCCACTTTAAACGTGAAGCAATCATCGAGCTAGATCCGGCCCAGTGTATCAGAGTGGCTGAGAAAAGAGGACACGTTTTTTTTTTTTTTTTCAGAATCCCTTGTTTTTGGGTCACGAAGATGGAACCGAACAGCATCAACTCCTGTCGTTCTCAGCTTCACTCCGCCAGCCCTACACGGTGGTGGCCTCTGATTCGGACATGGCATTGAGTTGGGGGCTGACATTTGGTTGTCATGGATTAATGGTCTCACGAGTAATTACACAGCGCACAGGTGTGTCATTCTTACTGCCATAATGAAACATGAAACTTCTACCAACTTTTCTGAGAAGTTACAGCCTCTCTAAAACTGAACTTACACTGGAGCATCATACTCTTAAGGAAGGACTACTTTTAATGGATTTCAGAGTTCAGATCTAGATGAGGGGCATGTCAGACCCAGCATGCATACTCAACTGATTAGAATGGATTTACATGCCGTGGTATGACGAAACAATCACGAAATAATGAACAAAACAGTCCTTGAAAATGAAACTGAAACAAAATAGTCCTTTGAAAATGAAACGTAAAACAAAACAGTCCTCTGATAATGAAACTGAATGGGATAATAAAACTGGCCATCATATGTATTGTAGAAAAAATATCGTAGATATACAGATACTAAATACTGTTGGTCGGCACATAAATATCCGGTAGACATCGATCACAACAACCAAGAATCTGCAGTACACTTCCAAAACGAAAGATCTTATACCAGAACATAGAGCTTGTTTACAAGCAGCACTTGAGGAACCCACCCAGCACAGCTTTTTAGTCAGCTCTTGACTGACCCGCTCGGGAGGAAAGAATGATGCCAACAATGAGACCATACAGAGCAAGGGCTTCAGCAAAGATGAGAATGAGGATCATCCCAACAAAAAGCTTTGGCTGCTGAGCATTGGCTCTGCAAGGTAAGAAAATATAATCAGAAGAGACCTTAAACCAAGCACAAATTGATCCTACAACCAGTAATTAGGATCTTTCAACTAGATATGAAATAAATCAGAGAATGATTAGCAGACCCAAAATGGTGTAACCAAAGGATGCAAATGTACTGTTTAAAACATTAATCTGAAAGAATATAGTATCCTAAGCAAAACTAAAATTTTATACTGTGCATTTCCAAGATGGCTTAAAAAACTAAACCATGTGCAATACCAGCTCATCATACTCAAAATATAAGACAATCTAGTTATTACATTGTCATGATGTTCATCAAGAAACAAATCAATCAAATACTGGTGACATTAAACTTGAACAGGCGCAGAATAAAATCACAACGAAATTCTAATCCAATGCAAACTCCCTCAAGCAATAAATCAATCAAAACAGATTCATATTATCAAAATTAATGAGACCTAAGAAGGCATACCTAACACCAGCATCACCAACAATGCCAATAGCCATACCAGCTGAGAGCCCAGCAAGGCCACAAGCGAGACCAGATGAGAGATGAGCATAACCATCAAACAGGTAATACGATTTGGCCTTAGGGTTGATACCGGTACTGATAATAACAGCGATAATAAGCCCGTAAATACCCAACACTCCAGCCATGACCACCGGAACGATCGACTTCATAACAAGCTCCGGCCTCATCACTCCCATCGACGCCACACCTACTCCACTCTTCGCCGTTCCGTACGCCGCTCCCATACCTGCGAAACCAAACAAAACCCGATCAAAATCAAATCCCTAATCGATGAAACGACGTCGTTGAGGTTAGATCTGAAAGGTACATGAGAAGACGAGGGCCGCGGCGGCGCCAAGGAAGCCGAAGAACGGTGCCGTTTCATCGCCGCTGAAGGTTGTAGAAGCCATTCTCTTGTCTGTAAGATGATCGGATCGGATCGGATCGGATTTGAGGGATGTTTCTGACTCACACACACTGTTAAAGGGCTTTAAGCCTCGGACACAGGACGCTTATCATTTTACGATTTTGCCCCCGCGTTTTCAGGCAACGTGTGGCTCGTGTAGACATGTACCACGAAATTGGGCCGTTTGTAACCTGATTTTTTGTGGACGAGGCCCGACCCGATAGATCAAAACGCACCTGAAAATAGAGCACATTCCTTATCCAGAATTTGAATTTTGCAGATGCATTCTAGCCATTCATCATTTGCTCACAGAATACAGGAAAAAAAACATTCATATTTTGACACTAGTAAAGCTCCATGTCTGGACTCTTTTTTTTCTTTGCAATTTGCGGTAGATTTGCAAGAGGATTCCTCTATATTACAAAGCTATTGTAAGACTCCCATAGCAATGCATGCAGACTTATCTCACAAAAAGAGCATAACATCAGCTATCCTCTAGTAGAGTGCAGCACAGATTGTGAAACTAGGAAAAGAGCAACTTATATGACTTCCAAATTAACAGTAAAAAATTTAAAGATCGGGCTGTTTTCCAACATACGTGAAATTCAGAAACTTCTTTTGTTAATAAAAGATTTTGGTTCCATTCACTAGAAAAAGAAAACAAACAAAAGAATGAGTATCAAAATAGAAGCCACAAGCATGTCTCACCACAGCCAGTGGGTATGAGATTACATTACATAATAGGTAAATTCCTCCAATGGTACTTGAGGTATGGCTACTTGGCCAATTTGATACCTCATGTATAAAAAGGAACAGTTTGGTACCTCAAGTACTACTTAGTTTTCTCATATAGTACTTACGTTAACTTTTCCGTTAAATATAGACATGTGATTTGCACACGTGTTTATTTTAAGGGTTATATTTGACATTCTAAACTTTCAAAATATACATTAATATATATATATATATATATATATATATATATTATCTTTGATTTCAAAATTTAATATTATCTTTAATCATCCATTATACATATTTGACATAAAATTTAAAATATTCACTATACATTTTTTGAATTAAAAATATAAGTAAAACCTATCAAGATTAAAAAAGATACACAATAAAAAATCCAATTAAATGTTTTATTTTCGACGGGTATGTATAGTGCATGATTTTTTTAATTCTTTCTAGTGTATGAAAATATTCAATTTTCAAGTGATTCTTAATTTAATAAATAAATGAAAAGTTAAAAAATGAAAGTTATGACTAGAATGTCAAAAATAACCCTTAAAATAATCACATGTGCAAGTCACATGTCCATATTTAACGGAAAAGTATACGGAAGTACCATATGGGAAAACTTGGTACTTAAGGTACCAAATTGTCCAAGTAGTCATACCTTAGGTACCATAGGAGGAATTTACCCTACATAATACACTACATAGTTCTCTTTTCATATGACAGTATATCTCCTCAAATTCTAGTAACATCTATGCACAAAGAATGACAAAACTTCAAAAGCTAAGACGAGCACAAAGCATGGTAGCAAATGCAAGGGGAAAAAATAACTTAAGTAAATAACAACGAATAATTCTAAAAGTCAAAAGTCTGAGGCTGTTCAATAGTGCTCATATGCTAGATAGTTCTTCAAATGACAGCGTATAAGCCATCACTTCTGCAAGCATATAATATGACAGAGTCTACCACAGTAAATGACAGTAGATAAGCCACTACGACTTGGAATATTCACCGAAGGTCAGCTAAAGAACACCAAATTAAATGAACACATATTTTTCAACTCCAGTAAAGAATTATCTGAATAGCTAGACATACCAAATACAAACCATAACACAAACGCAGTTCTAAGCAACAGTTGACTACAATCTAGTGAATATACATACCTTTTGTCCTTAGAACAGCCAAAATAGCTTTCCCAGCCTAGCAAAAATAAAAAAGAAGGGTGGTCAGAGAGCTGGACAGACAAACAGATGAAAGAGAATGGAAGAACAATTAGCTTCTGGTTGTGACATGCTCAAGCAATAGATAAAGTCCTGCATTTCATTCTGCAACCCCAACCATAATAAACAGTTCCAGACGTATGAACATCAAGTACAAAATATCTACATATTCACCTCTATGGATCAAAATTCACAATATCATACATAGATGTGTAATACAAAGATGCTATAGTGGTTGGAAACTGGACATGGTTGACAGTAACAGAGTAACACAAGCCTCCTCAGCCAGGGGATGCACTCAAATAAGACAATATCCAGTAAGCAGAAACTAATGTGAGATGGAAATTTAACTTCAGGGGGAACAAAAGTAAAATTAGTGATCAATGTTAAATAAAAAAAGTAAACATTACATATTACTTTGGCCAGGGAAAACTGTTCTGTATTCTTCTTGTTACTAGTCACTAACACAATCCTAATCTGTACACATTGAAGACCATCATAAAAAGTCGATGATTATTAGTTTCTCCTCCCTGAGGATCCCTGAATAAAAATTAGGGTCTGACGTCTTAATTTTTCACCAGTATATCCTTGATGGATGACTGGGCCAATTTCATATCATCCCCATACCGTATTGAAATGAGAAAGCAACATCTTTTGCGCATACTCCCACTTGCATCTGGAAATGCTCATTACTGGCGCTTACTCGACCAGTTCTAATTGCAGTTCAAGATGCCCATCAAACATGAATCACCCGACGGCAGCAAACCATGCCCTTTGTTCCACAGCCTCCACAGTCATACAGAGCTTGTTGGCAGTTTAACCAATAATCTGGTATGAAATATATGTACCCCACACTGCCAGCCAAAGCTGTGAATTCATCCCCGAACAACATTGTGAACTTCTGCACACTGCCGTCCAGTAGTGCATCGAAGACACAGATCAATGACCCAGTATCAGGATTTCACACCAGGCTTCACTGCCATGTGCTTCTCAATCAATTTATCCACAAAGGCACGAATCTGCAAATTAGGAGTTGGTAAGAAAAAACTATACATAAAAAAAATTCTAGAAGAAGAAACTAAACACATCATAGCATATTATGAAAGAATAATAACACTAACACTGTTCATGGAATTAAAGATAGCGAATACAGAATTCCAATGAAACTTTAAGGTGCAAAGAACTTAATTATATGTTCTTTTATGTGTACTCAAGCAAGCCAATTCCAGTCGATAAGAAATGAAATAAGAGCAGATATTTTACATATGGATGGATAGATCTGATGAAAGAATACCTTGTTCCTGCGCCTGAAATCAAGAAACTCAGACACAGCCATTGCTTTCTCTAAATCAGTGGCTTGCTCCATTACCTGACAATTGAATTACCAGAAGAAAAACTGAGACTAATAGAATAAGGGGAACAACTGCAGACAAAAATTCAACAAAAAATTGCACCAGATTGTAACCTGCATGTAAGGTGTCTTTTCTAATTACTAAAACAGTAAGGAAACGGTGGAGTGATAGAGAAAACTCACCTTGGTAGCACTTTTCTTCATGATTGACTTGTATCCCTCTCTATCTATCTTTTTAGCTTTATAGAGGGGCATAAGCAATGATGCCACATAATCAACAACTGCATGTTTAATTTGGTCCGCTCCTCGATGATGATTTTTCGACGACCCCTTGTTTACAGTAACTTGCGAAACAGAGCTCTCATTTACTAGTCCTTCATGCTTCCAGCTTAGTCCTTTAGAAGTTGTATTTGAATCTTCCTCATCCTTTACATACGGATCAGGATGGAAGAAATCAGGGTCAGCCGCCACTGCTTGCGATTGCCACATCTCAATGGCATGATAGTCTTTTACCCCAACACTACCAGCTGTATCAACCCATGCTTTTGTATAGATACTACTGTCAACAGCAGCACTCTCTCCTGAGTGCTCACGAAAATTCAACTGACTAGTGATCTCATTGGGATGGCTCTGCTCTGAGAGGTTATCAACTGACCTTCTTGAACTGTCAAGATTGACACAGGCAGCGGAGAAATCAACAGACCAGTTCCTTACTTTGCAGTTCCTTGAGTCTATTTCTGATATGCAATCTTCTCTGCCCAGAACACCACCAGACCACTTTCTCCTAAAATCATACTCATCCATTTGAGCATACTGCTCCCGTCGAGCAAACTTATGAAACGACGGAATCTTAGGAAGCTGAAGCAATGAACTGCTCTTGGCTTCTGAAGATGCATATGCCTACAAAATACAACAATAAGAAACGGGAGAGAGAGATGGGGGAGGGAGGAAGAGAAAGTGTAGTGAGGAAGATGACAAAGGAAAAAACCTTAGCAGCTGCAAGTGCTGCTGCACGAGCTGCTTCAGCAGCCGCAATAGCAGCTCTTTCTTCTTCAGTCATAGCAAAGTCATCATCATGTGGTCTGCCTGTTGAACCTCCAAATCTTGAGGAATTTGCTGTTTCAAGTTTTATGGTTTTGCCATTCATTTTCCTTGCATTTGAATTTGAAGGCAATTGGCTTCCCGTGGATGCAGAATCCTGTAAACTTCCTTTGTGCTCAAAAGCACCATGATACATGTGTAGTGGTGGCTTTCCAGATGATGAGTCTCTGACTGTCTTTCTCTTCAATGAATCTATACCACTGGCTTGCCTTGACATTTTCAGTCCTCCATTACAAGCTTTTTCTCTGCGGAAGACTGCAAGCCACACGCTAACTAGCTGACTTGCAATGGCACGTATATCACGGCTAGTGTGAACACAAACTTTCTCTCTTACGGTTTTCCCAATGCCTACACCACACAAACAAAAAGATTAGCTAACTTTAAAAAAATACATTTTACTGATGACAATTTTAAACCTCCCATTCAACAAGAAAAAAGTTGAAAAACATACATAAGCAAATGATTATGAATTTCATGTGTTATCAAACTTCAAGAACAATAGACGATTCCCCAGTTTGACAATGAAGTGCAGATAATTAAAAGAAAAACAAATCAATCGAAACAGCTAACAATTACACAGTTCATTAGCATAAAGAAGATAAGAATTATTTTCATTATTATTCTCAATTATCCACATCTCTGTACACATACCTTCATACATTTACACATAAACATAGATCACAGGGAAGTACACTAGATATACAACAATTAAGGAGACAATACCAGACAAGCGCACAGCCAGTAGGTCTGTTGACACAAGAACAAGCAGACGAACACAATGCCGCAGGAGTTGAGTCCCCGCTTTCCCCATTGAATCCTGTTATAATTACAAAATATATAACTTTCAGAAATTTATCTAAGAAACAAACATCCTGTAAACACCCAAGGCCATATGCATGAACAAGCCTTAAATCCAATAATGATTGAACATTAGATGATATCCATGCATATTACCAGTATCCACGAGTTAAGCGTGGTTAGCCCCTCTTTGGTGCCAGCAAAGGATTTCAAAGTTTCAGCAGGAAGAGTCAGCAACTCTTTGGCCAGATGCAACCTTCCTTTAGTAGTTTTTGCATTAAAGAACAAGTCCTGGAGTACGACCTCCCTGTTCTTGTAAAGGACATTGGAAAGTTCAACTGCATCAAGTCTCCTTGTTATGTCCCAAACTTCATCCTTCTCAGAGGCAGACTGGCTCTGTATGGACTCCATTGCTTCTGCTTCTGCTGTGTAATCATGACCAGTCGTCAGTATGTCAATTATACGTACTGCCTCTCGAAGACCACTCATCATTGCACCACCAACAGTGTCAGGATGCTCCTTGCAGGTAGCTTCACCAGCGAAAAATAGGCAGTTATTAACAGGTCTCCCTAGTATGTCATAGTCTTTTCCCGAAGCTCCAACAGCAACATATGAGTAGGCACCGTAGCTGAAAGGATCCCTGCCCCAATCTGTCACAACTGATGCAACTGGATCAGGTACTGATGCCCCAAACAATTTACGTAGAGCCACCAATGCATGGTTAACATGATCGGAAGAGCTCATATTTTGGCCTTCTATAGCTGCCTTACCAACCACTAAAGCTATAAGAACAGGAGCCCCAACAGTTTTCTTGATATTCCAGAACATAAAGCACTGACCCCTCAGGTCTGTTTCTTCGGAAGTTGCTCCAAAATAGTCCACAGAATCATCCCAAAAGACATCTGGAAATTCCAAAACTACTTTATTCAGAACGCCAAATCCAAGCCGTGTGATAGAAGAATGTTTCCACTGGGGCAATGGTGGAGAAAACTTTATGGTTTCTGCCTTTAGGCACCCAAGAGGCACTGTAACCAAGACTGCATCCCCACAAAAGGTGCTCCCATTTGATGTGGAGACTTTGACTTTGTTACGCTGGTTGTTATTCAACTCACCATCCTCAGCGCCATATGAAATATCAGTGACTACATGCTCCAAGTGAATGCACAATCCTTCTCCAAGAGACTCAACAACAGTGCTGTAACCCCCTTTAATCATACAATGAGCTCCCCCAAAGCCACCATAAACATCATCTTGGTTCCAATGGGGGAGAGATACCTCCTTAAGCGGAGCAGCACAACCATACTCCAAATTAGCAAAATGCCAATCCATAACCCTCCTCTCAAGAGGACTCAATAGCTCTTGCTTAGAACAACTTTTATCTGCAACACTACCATCAATATTTGTTCTGCCATCATCCCTTGAACCATGCAATTCTTTTTCTTTAGCACTCCCTGACTGTGCCATACGACGCCTCTTAAGGACATATTCAAACCCTTCCTCAAGAGACATTCTTGATGCACGTTCTCCCTTCTGTGCTACAAGCAATACCATATCATCAAGAAGGCTGTTGAACTCTGCTTCCAATGCTTCATCCAGCTCTGCAGGAACTTTTTGACCTGTTTCAATATCATAAAGAGGGCAATCACTGTTTAATACAGTCAACTCGAGGCCCAACTGAGCACAAACCAATGAGGAGGGATCGGGTCTTCTTTCAGTTGCCCAATCAGCCTCAACACCAGTAATAATACTAGCACCAAGATCCACTGCCACTGATAGAGATGACCGGTCTGTAAAAACACGACCTCCTATTCGACTCCTAGCTTCAAGTACATTTACTGAAAACCCCTGACGTTGTAAGTGCCGCGCAGCAGTTAAGCCAGCAGGACCAGCACCTATGATAAGGATTTCCTTTCTGACTTCTGGACCACATTGCAGGGTGTTATTGCTCAGAAGATGATCATGCGGTGTTGACTCAATACTCTGTAATTCATTCTTTATCCCTGGAGTTACAACAGGAACGACTCCAGCATCCAATGTCTCACCAGATGGATCACTACTTGAAACATCCATATTGTCCAATCGACTTTGGAACCTCGCATCAGCACTACAGTTTTCCAAGTAATCAGTTTGGCATTCTGCAGGATTTTTCGCATCAAATAATTCCAATGCCACTGCTCCAACATGCCCATTGTCTTTTGTGGCTCCCACAGTCAAGTTTTCATTAATAAATGTAATTCCATTCTTAGCATCAGTGGAAGCTTTTGAATTCTTAACCTGGCCAATGATAAAGGAAACTCCATCCTCTGAGTCGGCAACTGAAACCCCAGAAATTTCCTCAAAAGGTTTTTCTCTGAGAATTTTACAGTCATGCTTAGAAACAGGTTCTGCTTTATCCTTCTCGGCAGCAATACCAACATTTATATAACCCTGTAAAAATGTTGGACATTAATCGGCATTAATCCAAGAGAATGAAAATAATGCCCTTCGTATTAACTGCAACGGTTAAGAGTTACGGGAAAAGGACTAGAGGAAAAAATGAGTAAGCTGATCATTCTTGGTAAGGAACAAAGGTACAAAAGAACAAGTAAGAAAAGACACTGATTACTTACACTGAGATCTAGAAAAGCATAAATATCCCTGGTTAGGGAGGCACGCCCTGGTTCGTCCACACAAGCAGACTCTGTTACACCACAGTCGGTAAGAGGCAAAATTCGACTAACATCTTTGCTCCACAGAGCTAAGATCTGATTCCTGGATTGCACCGAACAAAATAATCTTACTGAACACGGTACAGCTCATCCAAGCACACAAATGAACCACAGGAAATTAATTGGCAGCTTCAACGAAAGATTCAAAGAGAACAGACAACAATAACTTGCAAATTGGACAAGTCAATAGACCACTTAAAGGGAAAACAAAATCTATAAGGAGAAATCAAACATCAAAGGTCAAACAGGATTTAAGCATTTGTACTGATAAATATCATCCAGAATTGGTATACTTGCAGAAAGATGCAATGCATGCCACAAAGCTTATCTCAATCCAGTATTTCAGCTGGTTTCAGAATTAATAACTAACCTGCATTCCAAGTAATCCTGAAGGCCACCTCTGCACTTCAAGATCTCCTTGAATTTAATCTTCTCAACAGGACCCACTGCGTGAGCTTTAAGACCAGCGGACACTGCAGCATCCCCACCACTTTCAGCTTCTGTGCCAATACTTGAAGAGGAATCAAGTTTCACTCTCGCTCTAATTGAATTGTCACTATCGAATCCTTGATCATTTGTTGAGATCTCCCAATCAACATCGCCCTCATAAGCCATGTCTCCATGCCTGCGTTTCCTAATATTCCGTGGGGCACGCAGGAGGGCTGATAGCTTGCTGTCTTTGTTTTCAATATCAGGTTGAGATACTGAGTCTTCTGGGAAACTCTCATTCTCATCTAGCGTTGCATATAAAGGAGGAGAAGCACCATCAAACTCTTCAGTGCCAGTAATATAATCATGTCTTGGAATAATCCTCTCTTTTGATGCTTCATCAGAAGACAAGTCTTCACAATAGCTTCCCTTCTGAATGAGGGTGGTTTGCAAGGCTTTCGCTTGACGACTGAACTGGATTGAAGATTTCTGACAATCAGCTATCATCACATTCTCTTCATGCAAAGGATTGGAATAGAGATCTTGCCCCTCAGTGTAAGCAGTTCCACAATCATGAGTTTCTTCTCTCTTGAGTGCATTTGTGGGTTCATTCTTTCTATCCTCAAGTCTCATCGTCTCATCTGGAATAGAACAAAATCCTTGAGACCTCTCTTGATTCTGTCTGTTGCAGTCAGAATCTTGGGAAACTCTGTTTTCCTCTATCTTATTCTGATCAATGACTGAATCCAACATATCCAAACCAGAATCAGACAGCAAACTATCATCAGATCTTGGTATTTCGTGGGTCAGTTTTGAAACAGAACCATGTCCCTGCACAGCCACAGGCATTCTATTTCCTCCAACGCCTTCTGAACTAGGGCTCAATTTATCCTCCAAATTCTGAGAACCACTCTTCTCTATAAGACTCGAAGAGGGATGAGACTTCTTAGTAACACTAGACTGTGCCTTCTGAAAAAATGCAGACAAGGAATCTTGCGAATGATGATCTAGAGAGCTATTAGAACCCTCCCCAGATACCAGACCTGAAACCTTTGGTCTCTTCCCCTTTCCTCTAAGCTTGTTTTCCGCCTCTACATCCCTAATCACATCGCATCCATTATCATCACCCGTAACCAGACCTTTCTCTGCACTTCTCGACACTGATTTTATATCCGAAACCCCATCCTGATCCGAAGGCTGCACAACATCCAAACTAGAACTCCTTCCCCTCGCCCCAGAATCCTTCTTAGGACCCTTGAGCTTCTTCCTGAAACTCGCTAAGGTATCATCCAATCCCCCCAAATCCTCCTCTCCAGCCTGCACTTTCTTCGCCCTATCTCCCTCCAACCCCGGCTTAACCTTCTTAGGGTTCCGCTGCCTCTTCTTCAGTAGAGTCCCAATCGGCTCATCATCACCATCCGAATTGTGATTAACCTCCATCAAATTGGATCTCTTCTTAGCCCCCAACCTCTTCTCGTCTCCTTCCATCTTCTCAAACCACAAAATTTCAAGAAAACACACCCTCCCTGAACCCTAGCCTAGCTTCAGTCCCCGAATCACAAAAGCCAAGCATCACCTTCCATTTTTCTATTCTCAGATAATTAAAGCACACGTTTAAATTCAACATACAATATCCAAAACCCGAGCCCCCATGGAATCGCACATAATCACAAAACACAAATCCTTTCACGAACTCTATCGATTTCTCGGTAAATTCGTAAACGCTGGCCTGCCTCTAGCTTAATCGAGACAATCTAACATTGAACAATCGAAAACGAAAAACGAATTAAAGTCCTAGGGTTTATGATTCAGCTGCTAAGCCCAAGCGAATGGAAATAGAGAGAGAAAAACGAGATGAGGATGGAGGTGTCTGACCTGTGCGTGCGAGCTGAAAATCTCCGGTGCGGCGGCGGCGGATGTGGATTTGCCGGAAAGAGTGAGGAGGAGCGCACGTTAGCGTTGGGGTGTGGAAATTGAGGACGAGTGTGTAAAGTGCGCCGCGGGTAGAAATTAAAAAAAGGGGGAAATAAAAAGATGGGAAAATAATAGAAAGGACTAAGGAGGGAACGTAGCGATAGATGGGTTTTTGGCCCGACACGGTTTGTGTGCGTGAAAAATAAGAGGAAGAGACGAAATCCGGACTCCGGAGACCGTGTTTGGACTGCAACTCGGGTAACTATTTTTTTAGATTTTCTATCATTTTATATATATATTTTCTGATATAAAAAATTTAGGTAAGAGAGAGAGTCAGGACAAACCTGAGATCTAAGTCCGAAGATTTTTAAATTTATAACTGGAGAAAATTTCACACACATTTGAAGATCAAAACAGTGACAACATGTCACCCATACATGCTACAAAGAGACCCATAATATTTTACTATCTTGAACCTAAAATTTTTTGAAATGATGATAGTAATCCATAAACCTGCGACCTAGGTTTGAACATTTTTGAATTTATAATTAGAGAAAATTTTACCCACATTTGAAGATCAAATCAGTAACAACATGTCAAAAGAGACCCATAATATTTTACTATTTTAAACCTTTAAAATTTTGATATAATGATGATAATAACGGATAAACAAGGGCAACCACAGTAATTATTCTCTCGAAAACTCCAATTGTATCTATATAATGTGGTTGAGCATTATTTTCCTTGCTAATATAAACATTTTCACTATTTTTCAATGATGAAACAATAACCCGAAATTTTTTATTAAAAAAATCTACTTAAAAATAGACCCAAACAGTCCCTTGCTCCCTGACGTGGTGGTTTCGATCCAAGTTACAGGAACCCTCTCTTCAGCTGAGTAGTCCAGCAGTGCCACCATCTACTCACACGCCTTAGGGTCATTACAGAGGCAATGAACAAACAGAAACGGCCACCGCCGGACCCGGTAGCTGTGCTGCGAGGTCACCGAGCCTCCGTCACCGGGTACTACTTCAAATCAACACTAAACCTTTATAAATTTCATCCCTCTGCTTCTAAATTTGATCAGATTTTTTTTGTTCCAGTTCCTCAGACGGTGAGTTGCAGATTTGGGACACTCTCCAGAATCGGACAATAGCATCTGCAGGGTACTTTATTTAGTGGCATTTTGTTCCATAATGATTACGCTGTTTTTTTCTTTTTAGTTTCAAAATGTAAAAGAATGGAACTTGTGAATGCTTGCAGGGTGCATAGTGCGGCATATGGGGTTGCTTCTGTTGCTTGTAGCTCTTTAATTGGAGCTGACAAAATTATCAGGTGCATTTTCTTTTCATGTGTGTTATTCATTTATAACCTATAGTTGTAGTTTTAGGAAAAGAAATGAAATTTGAGAATGTTTGTGTGCCAGGGTAGGGATGGAACTATTAAGTGCTGGGATATTGGAGACGGAGGTGTATCCAGGTTCGTTTAGCTGAATCTCGGGGTTTTTGCCAACAGCTATGTTGATATTGTTGTCTTTTGTTAAAAAGATTTGGTTGTTTTACGCGTCGCATTTGCCTTGCAGGACTCCATCTGTGACAATCAAGACGAATGCTTACCACTTCTGTCAGCTTTCGTTGGTGAAGAAGCCACATTGTAGTTCTACACAAGTTGATAGGCCAAAGCTTTATGACGGAGATGACAGGGAGAGTACTGGTGTGGATACTCTTGATGATAGTGAAGAAAAGGTTCAAGGGTATCTGTCTGAACAGTCCAGAACTGATGAAGGTGTGTTTAGATTGGTAATCTGATGTTTTAAATGCACGTTAGAAGTTTCTTCCAGGGTGCAAGGGCCGGGACTTGTACACACACACATATTGCATATCAGTCAGTATTGAAGTTTGTACAATGTGGTTTATACCATACATTTTATCATCCTGATTGCACTTAGACAGTTAGAGGCGTAAACAATGACAGACTATTTCTTTGAACAGAAAATACTGAAGTCGGAGGATCTAAATGCATTGCTATAGCAGGAGAGGAGTCATCTGAGGTTTATACGCAACATTGATTATGTTTTCTTGTTTCCTCATATTGTAGGCTCAGTTGTTCATTATCTTCATGTGATTGATGTGCCAAGGTTGAGATTTGGGATCTTGACACCTTTTTGCGGTGTACACAGCTACCTCAGAGCTGTTCTGCTGGCTCCTCAGCTTTCTCTACCAAGGAAAGAGGTCAGTCACTGATTATAACTAACTAATGATTGTGTAGAAATGAACTTAAGTTAACAAAGATTGGGCTTCATAAATCAAATCATTTAAAGTGAAATGATTCTTAGTACAGATTTGAAGTGTTGCTGATAATGCCTGCTGCTGGCATGCACAATTAAATGTCTCTTATAGAAAAGTTCCTTTCTGGAGTTCATTTGGGGGACCATTGCCTTCATGGCAGTAGGCAGCTGGTTCAACTATGATCATATGTTTACTGACCCTACAATTGTTTCAAGTGATGCATCATTGTTAAACACAAATTTAATCTTAATTGTTGAAGACTACCTTGAACTATCACTTTTCTGTTCCGTCTTTCCTGTAATTTCATCCCATTTTGACATTGTAGGCATTGTTTCTTGGTAGGAATGTGCATGGCAGTTCAAGCATATTCACCATTGGAATCACAGGGATTCATAAATGTTTTGGCTGGGTATATTCTTCTAACCTCACAAGCAATCTAGCAATCTCGTACGTCTATGACTGCAGTGGAGATATTACAACAACATACTATGCCAGGCTGATATATCAATATAATGTAATAATGGCTTTGATACTAATTGATAAATAGGTTTCATCACTTCGAGAATCAGTAAATGTTTCTGCTTCTGTGTATATATTTTAGCCAGTATGTCATATAGTTTTAGAGCCTATTCTACATCTGTCTATGACCATCTAGAAGATACCCTGACATTTGCATAGCATCCCATTCACTGTATCAAACTGTTTACTAGTGTGACTAACACCAGTCTTTGATCATATATTTTGATAAAGACTGAATATGGGGCAGCCTAACTGTCTTTGCAGAAGAAACTTCTGGGAATCATATATGATGATGTTCTTTGATTGTTCTTGTTTGTTTTCACAAGGTTTTACAACACAGGTGCTGAAGTCCAGGCTTTCGGGCTTGCCTCCAATGGAGCCATATTCTCTCTTTTTCTGTAGAAGCAGTTTTATGCCGTTTGGGAACTACAGGTTCTCTTTTCCGATCTCCTATTTATAGATAGCTATATATTTATGGCAAATATAGGTGGATCACAGTTCGACTTGTTTATGGGAGACACGTCTAGAAGGGTATGTATTTGGAGGGTGAATGGAGAGCAAAGTTTTGTGGTGAGGTTACTGAATTGAAGGGCAGAGCAAACCATCATGTGCAGAATTGAAGTTCCTAATTCGATTTCAGGTATTGATCCATACCTCCAAAACAAATATGTTGCAGCAATGGCTTTCTTCTGAGTCACTATGCTCTCAATGCCATGAGCAAACTCTACACAACCAGATTCAACATGTATAAATTGAGCCAAACATCTAATCTATTTGACGAGTTAGCTTTACTTCCATTATCCTTTATGGAACAGTTGCTGACATTTGTGCTGTAAAAATTGGGCTTTTGATCATTGATACCTCAATTACAGCCGCAATAACATCACACCGGAATCCGATCAAGACAATGACGGAAAACATCTTTCACGGCTGCCGTCAAGTAATTAAGCGTGTTCCTCAGTCTCCTCTCTCTTCAGCCTCGCCGCGGTGTCCTCCAGCTCTAGTAACGCTGCTGCTCCCTCGGTGCGCCTTCAAAGGTGCTTCCGACGAAGAACGAGAACGGCGTTGGAAACAGGTTCCGCCACAGCACCTCCTTCTCCGGCTTTCCGCCTAGTCGATTCAAGAGCCAAATCATGTCCTTCATGTATGACTCAACCTCCGTCGCCAATGTGTCCAGGTGCTCCTCGCCGTCACCGGACGGCAGGTCCTCCAGCCACTTGACCTCTGCCACAAGATAAGGCTTGGTCCGGACCAAATCCGTAACTCAACCGCGGGAATTGGCCCTGGTGGATTTGGGATGCGATTGTATTTTCCACGCGGGAATTGGGCCTGGTGGTTGTGATATTTGGGCTGTCAATTTCATCCCAAATTTTTTTTGGTCAGACCAACATACAGATCTAAGTACAAGTGCATGATTTCATAGACATATGTTCCACGTATAAAAACATGATTCATTGTTCATGAAACATTAACTTGTTATCAGTTAAACAATGAACTTGATGACTCGTGAGTCGTGAATTGACTTCATCAAGATTTTAATAAGAAAAATTGAAGGAAGAAACATTTGTTACCTTCATCAACCTCAAAACTTGAGACAAAAAAATCTTATTATTAGATAACTACCATCGCAGAAATTGTTTGAAAGTAAAACGTAGAACAAATTTATCAAAACTTAAAATTATATCAAATTATTGCACTCAAGAGCTAGACTCAAATTGGCTTGTTTAGATGTTGCGCTGCTTCTTCCTTTTCTCAAAGCTGCTTGCGCGCTCCTCTTGAATTTTCGCGAGCAGTTCTGCTGCTCTGAATATATGAACCTGCAGTTTTACAAACTTAATAATTCAACATATGCCCTTTCAAATATTCAAGCATATAATCTCCAACCAAGTATAAAAGAATACAACGTAAAGGTGTATCAATGGAAAAAATGCACTAAATGGTAAATCGGATTCCTACTGGTCGGACTCATCATACTAGCTTGAGAAGATCCATTCTGAGATTAATTATAGCTAAATTATATTTGTGTTCAAGGGTGGCTTACCTTGAGCCTCTTTGGTCCAAGTCTTTCAAACAATAGGGCGTCGCCTTCATGCAACGTCTTTTTTGTAGCAAACTCATGCCATTTTCCACTAAGTCCATTTCGCTCTGGAATATAGACAACCTCGAACTCGTTGCCATGCTCGTCTTCTAATATTATGTTCGACTTCTTTTCGATGAGGTTTGCAACACAAAAAACTTTCGGAAGGCCCTTCAAAATGAAAAACATATCAATTAGATATTCGAGCAATAAATTACATATACTATTCATTTTTACGTGTAACATAAATTTACTGCAACTTACCAACCAAAACACGCTAGACACATGCGAAGGAAGCATCGATCTGACAATCGATGGATTTCCAGAAACTAAACTCTTTTGATGAGTTTCAGCCGCTTCATACGCAGCACTCCTTGCCGCATCAGAAACATCTTTAGTCTTCTTTCTAACGAGTGTATTTTTTCGTTTGCTTCGAGAGATTGGCGGACTTGACTTCATTTTCCGAGCTGATGGTGTTGTTTCTTTCGTCCTTAGAGGCGGAGGTAGATGTCTTGTTGTCTTCACTTTAGGTTGCTCTGCATTCTTATGGTTTCCAAGAGAAACCGTTGTACTTGTTTTGGACTTCAGAGTTTTCGCCTTCTTTGGTTTTGTATCTTTTATCTGCAATGGAAAACAAGATCCGTTTCAAATAGTTAGCCGATAAAACTCTAAGACTAGATTGAAATGACGACGCATAAGTTTATCAGCATAAATAACTAAAACTATGTGCTACCTTAATGCTTTTAAACTTATATATCACTTACAGCACTAGAATCAAACATGAATTTCCGTCTTGCAGGAGGATCATGAATAGAGCATCGTGTTTTGATCTCTCTAGATTTCTTAGTGACACCATTCGACTTCAATAGCTGCAAGATGAAATCAACAGTTAGAAACCAGAACAAGTACGTCGATCAATATGACACTTGTGTTGGCTGCTACTTGATCCAACCCTCATAGGCTAAATGATTGCATAAAATTCGTCAGAGAATATCAATTTTTCGATTACGACTGTATAAACCCTAAACACATATCAAAGACATACAGGAGTACCGAGACATGCATAACATTCATCGTCAACACACACATTATAAGGATCAAGCGATCTACTAGAAAAAGAAGGGCTTGCAGATACTAACCTGCATGCTATCAGGGTCGTCGACGGAAGTGCTCGCCATGATCCAGACGGACGTAGGAGGCTTCGAAATTGAGAGAGGGAGAAAAGCTTGTTTCTTTTCTTGTGTTTTGGGTGGGTGAACGATTTTCACGGTGGCTACTTATACGTACAGTACTCTCCCTAAAATTTCGAGGAACTTGATCTTTGAATTGATGTTCAACGGATTAATTTTACACTGATCAAGCTAATTGCGCATTTGAAATTCGAGTCTAAAGATAATTCTTCAATAAAAGGAAATAGTTTTACATTAGAATTTTATAAATATTAATTTCCTCAATAAATGGAAAGTATTACATTAGAATTGAACCTTTTTGTAGAGGCAGATACGTAACGCGTCGTAAATCATTGGGCCCAAAATTCCAAACCGCGTGAATGTATTCGTTCTGGGCTCAAACGGACCGAAGACGTCACTGACATATGCGTATACGTCACTCAAACAAACACCCCAAAACGGCGCGTTCTTTCGCAACCAGAATCACACACCTAATGGCATTTGCGCAATTAAAATTGACTTGTTGGTCAGCCGTGGCCTATATAAACCCCAGCCTCAGCCCAATTGTATTCATCGCAAAAAAAATATCGGAGACCAAAAATTCACACAAGCTAAAGACAGAGAAAATGGCCGCAGAAGAGGGACAAGTCATCGCCTGCCACACCCCTGAGGCCTGGGAGGAGCAGCTCAGGAAGGGCAACGAGACCAAGAAGCTGGTATTGCTCTCGACCCTGATCCCAATTTCTCTACGCTTGTTTTAATTTAAGACTAAAACAAAATCGACTGGATTTGCATATTCTGTTGTTTGTTTGATTTGGTTTCGGGTCGGTATTCTGGTTCTTGGAGGTTGTTGTATTACTTGTATATGAAGATGTTTGAAATTTGTGGATTTAGGTTGAGCATCTTAAGCCTGATCTGTACAGATAAGAGCATATGATATTGATATATGGGTGGTCAAACATATAAGTTTTTTTTGAAATTAACATATAAGTTGTTATGAATAGCTAAATTTGTGTCCGCCATGTATTTAAGAATTTTACATTTTTCGTATGTTTTAGAAATGTTTTTGGACATTGATTGAATTTTACATTAAATTGATTACTCTGTCATGTCGCTTATGTCAGTAGATGGAACTTATGGGTTCGAATGAGGTCAAGTTTAGGTAAACAAGAACAAGAGTTGGGATTGTTTTCTAGGTAGGAAAAATTGTCTTATCTGATTTAGGAAGAAGAGTTGGGATGAAATTTGTTTCGTGGCTATGTTGTAGGTCGAGATTTGGTTATTAAGATATTTTGTCCGACTGATTTGGTGATGTATATGCTTGAAAACCTTGTTTTTGAGTTATGTCCTCTGATTTAGTGATTTTAGAGTTGGACTAGCATGCATTATTGTGGTGCGTGTTTTAATAGATTGTGGTGGACTTCACTGCTTCATGGTGCGGACCATGCCGTTTCATTGCCCCAATCTTGGCGGAGCTGGCCAAGAAGACCCCAGATGTGACATTCCTGAAGGTGGATGTTGATGAGCTGAAGAAGGTTGCTGAGGAATGGGCTGTGGAGGCAATGCCTACCTTTATGTTCCTTAAAGAAGGGAAGATTGTCGACAAGGTTGTTGGTGCCAAGAAGGATGAGCTTGTGCTCAAAGTAGGCCAGCACACTGCTGCTTGCGCTGCAACTGCTTCTGCTTAGTTTCTTTCTGTGGAGAGTCTATGAACCTCGCACTGCTTTATTGTTTTACTATGTGCATGTGTATTGCTACCTTCTAGTTTCCCTTGTTATGTGAAGCATCTGTGAATGCTTTTGTTACAATGTTCTAGTTTCCTTTCGGGGACATCCGATAAAATTGGAACAATGTTCAGAATCTTTTTTATGATATTCTAGCTATGCAGTGTTTTAAATCAGAGTCACCTCCCCTCTGCTCCATACTTCATGCAATTTTAGTTATGCTTCATTCACATAAAATTTGGATAATATTCTAGAATATTTTGTTATGTGTGTCTTGGCCTTATGCAATTAGGATAAGGAATTCATATTCTATATAGAGATATGTTTACTAGTTATTTAAGTATATGTCCTATGTAATCCTTTATAAATAGAGGCATCTATCTATGAATAAAGTACATCTCTTTAACAATTCTCTATTCCTATTATTCTCATACTTCATCACGTTATCAGCACCTCTTGAGTTGATAGCAACCATAAACCCTAAAACATAAAACAAAAAGCCTTCAAGCCCCCTCGGCTTCTCCTCCTCGGATTCCTTCTTCTCAACTCCTCTGCCTGTCGTTTTCTGGCCGCCGTCGGCTCTGAGATCATCTAGCTCAATTTCGAGACCCATCTGAGGCCACATTCTCAAATCATCTTCAAATAAATTCTGAGGTAAGTTCAAAACAAACTTAAACTCTTTTCAAGTTCAATAACCTTGGGGAGGATAAATCGGGTTTCTCCCTTCTTCTACACCATTCTATGCTTGGAGTTTTGAAAATTACAGGTTTTTAAAATCTCCAAATCGGTCACCTTTTTAGGTCTGTCTCCCTTATGAGAAGCTCGGATCTTCGAATCCTTGAGAGAAATCGTACCTTTTTACAAGGTCTTGAAACATTACTCTTTGTCCCTTATAATTACAATAACATGTACAAGTTCTTACATAATGACATTAGGGTTTAGGGTCGGGTTTTTCCCTTCTTCTACACCATTCTATGCTTGGAGTTTTGAAAATTGCCGGTTTTTAAAATCCCCAAATCGGTCACCTTTTTAGGTCTGTCCCCCTTATGAGAAGCTCGGATCTTCGAATCCTTGAGAGAAATTGTACCTTTTTACAAGGTCTCGAAACATTCCTCTTTGCCCCTTATGGTTACAATAACATGTACAAGTCCATACATAATGACATGAATCACAACCTACAAGGTTAGATTTCTGCGCCGTCTCGGTCCCTCCCGAAGGGATGGTGACGCACGTCCCTATGCACACTCATGTGTGCTTCATGTGTTTTCCGGCTAAGTTTTCTACTCTAGCGGATTTTTATCATCGATTGTATCAACTAGGCTCATCCAAGTATAGTGTGATGTCTTAGAATTGTCCGAAATTAAGGAGCTAGTGGTTTTAAATGTGTCTCCCACTACCGACCCTCCACTGACATGTCTGGTCATATTACACTTGGAGTTACCGAAAGCTTTTGATTTTGGATCTCCCTACGCTATTAAACCAAATTCTGTCTTTTACTAGACGTTGAAGAATTTTTATGCCGCATCTTTGATAAGAAAACACATCACTTATGACCTAGATATCGGCCTACAAAAACACCAAATCTGTCCCTCCATGGACAACAACTTCAAACGAGCATTGTGAACTGCTCCGAACGAACTAAAACGCCTATTTTATATCACTAAAAAGCTCTACGAGTCTATTTTCAGACCAATTGGCCGTTCGTTCATATATATATCCTAACAAAGAAGTTATGACTATTTGAATGCGCACATGTCATCCTGCGCAGAAAATTTTTGCACTCTAGGGATTGATGATCTTATAAGTATTTTCCAATTCTTTTTAAATAGCTTCAAAATGAACTATTTACTCCTATATCTACTCTCTTTTGTAGGTATGACTACTGGAGAGATCGAGTGCCTCACAGATAGTGGAACTACCCACACAATTCTAAGGAACCGACAACTCTTTATTGAGTTAGTACCTTATACAACCTCCGTGACAACAATGATTGGATCTTTACCTGTAATTCGAGGACGTGGATCTGCTTGATTCTTATTGCCTCATGGAACTTTGATCCATATTGCGGATGCGCTTTATGCACCTAAAGGAAATCAAACCATATTGAGCTTCAAAAACATACACGCTAATGGTTTTCACATGGGAACTAGTTGTGAGAATGGACAAGAATTTCTATGTATTACTTCTCATGAATGCGGACGAAAACGCACATTGGAGAAACTTATGAGTCATTCTAGTGGGTTTTATCTCACTACTATTTTGATTATTGAATCTCATGTAGTCGTCAAACAAGAACTTTGAGACTCTGACTCATACAAACTTTGGTATGACCGTCTTGGTCATCCTAGAAGAGATATGATAATCCAAATTTTTGCGTAATTCGCACGGACATCCATTTTTTAGATTGAAACGACGACGTTTGATACATCATGTTACTACGCTCCAAGGTGGTGACACCACCATTAATGGTGGTAGCCCATTGCCGGCATTAGTGCATGCCGGGCTTAGCTCCGACATTCAGGATGCCGCTCGGCCGCCTTCCCATACAACTGAGGCACGTCATCTCTCTCATAGTGTGTCATTGGCTCATTCCAATGCATATCGCTCGTTTTGCAAAGCTTCTTCCTTAGGAAATATCACAGCAAGACCATCATATGCTAAAGATAACAGCCAATATATCGTTCTTACATATATAGGATTCTGTAGAATATTATGTAAATATTTACTTTCCTTGTAGGTATAAGTTATATTATTCCTATTAACATTATGATTGTATCTCTATATATAACCTCTTATTTGAAGGAGAATAATACATCGAAGTATTCCAAACCATATAAAATTATTTTTTTCTACTTGCATCAGAGCCACAAACCTGAATTTCGTATTCATATTCCGCTGCGTATCATAATCATACCCAAATCCTAAATCCCAAATTTCAAATCCTGAATTTCAAATCCCAAATTTCAAATCCTGAATTTTAAATCCTAAATTTCAAATCTTAAATTTCAGATCTCTAATCTCAGCAAATTGAATTTATTTTTCATGGCATATCAAATCAAGAACCACACTATCATTCCACCACATCACAAACCAAATTTATATGCAAACTTAAAATGCTCGCTCTGTGGATATTTTGGTCATAGCAAGCAACAGTGTTATGAAACAATTGGGTACCCAAATTGGTGGGATTTCACCAAGACATCTCGAAAGAATCAAGCAAAAGTTGTCATAGCCACTACAGAGGAAGAACAATCGTCCAATGCTTCCAGTGTCGCACAATCATATATGAACGGTAACATAAATGTCGCATCTTAATCTTGCTTAGGTTTTGCATGTTTATCCATTCGGTGCTTGTTATGATTATGTGCTTAATTATTGATTGACCAACCTTGTAAATATTAGATTTAGAACTTAGGATGTTAGAAAACACTAAAACCTCCCATGATAATTCGGTACATATGTATATATATTTTGTAAATGATTTTAGTTAATATTTTATGATTATTGTATTTTTGCTAAATTTGTATGTATGTTTATACTTATGCATTTGTGTATACTTGTATATTATGTGACAGATTTGTACTTGTATGTTTATATTTGTGAATTTTACTAACTTGTTTTAATGCAGAATTAATCATTCTCTAGTGTCCCTGGCTAGAACGATCCCTACTTACAGTTACTACAATGATAGGGTTTTAAATTGCAGGTTTCTTAGCGGACCTCGTTAGTTTTTGACGCCGTTGCCGGGGACGCTAAAAAGGATTTTTGTTTTATATTTTTGGACTAACGTTTTTCTCTTATATTTGTGAATATGTGCCGATTATACGTGTTGTATATTTTTGATATTTTCGTGCCATATATGTTGTATATAATTGTTGTAATAACTTAGTAAATATTTATGAGGTTTATTGTTTTGTATATGAGTTAAGTTTATTGTGGTTTTTAAAGTGTAACATGTAGGGAGAAGTCACTTTTGTTAATCTTAGCCTAAACCCTTCATGTTATATTCAGATCTCATGAAATTGGGGGCGGTTTTGATTAACACTTGTAGACTAGTCTAGTGACCCGAGTTTGTTCTTAACTGAGTAAGGGGCAAGTTATTATTCATAGATATGGTTCTCAGGTTTATTTAACTGGATCTCAAGGTTGTAGACTGATATCTCTTCTCTATGAAAGGGTCGATAGAGAGTTCCCTCTCTGTGATCACTAAACGAGCTGCCTGGTTCCTGTAGGGGGTTCGCCCCCGTGAATCTTAACGACACTGCCTTCTGAAACCACGGAACCTGCTCGAACTAGCCAACTGCTTGGGCTGAAGCATCACCTCACTTTAAACGCCAGAATTAGCTTATACATATGTGACGCCATAAACTTCAAACTAACTTGGCTCTAATTTTGGAGGTATATAGGATAAAGCATGACACTACCTGGGGCTGTATTAGTCCATTGCATACAGTGGTCTCCTCTGCTCCACGTACCTTGAAAATTAGGGGTTAATAAAACTAACTAGAAAGTCTAGGTAATGACGTCAAGTGTGTGTGAGCTTTGTGGTGCCGTGTGTCATGTCTATGTGTTTCATATGTCTTGCGTAATATGTGTGTATGTGGTGTCGTGATTTTTGTTGCATGTCTTCATCTTGCATAATGTTTATGTGTTCAATTGCATATTGTTTCGTGTTACATTCTGTGTGTGTTCATGTCATATTGCATTTTTGTTTCATACTAACCTGTGTGTGTGTGCATTGTAATCATTTTTGCATGTATGCTGTAACTTTTAGATTTAATGCTAACTTAGTTTAGTTTTTGGTTTCGTTTTTAATTTTGTTTACAATGATGCTACCTTGATCTTGTTCAATTGTGCCATAATGGTTTTACAGATTACCATGAATGACCAGTTTTAGACAAAAGGCATTGAATCACTTTACAGATTAAAGCAATCTAGGCGAATGTGGTATACTCGTCTAAGTGACTACTTGATTAGAAAGGGATACAAGAACGATGAACTATGCTCATGCGTGTTCATAAAGAAAACAAGCTCTGAATTGGCTATTGTCGCCGTTTATGTAGACGACATGAATATCATTGATACTCTTGAAAAGATAAGAGAAACCATAGCATATCTTAAATCTGAGTTTGAAATGAAGGACCTTGGGAAGACTTCATTCTGCTTAGGACTTGAACTAGAGCACCGAGCCTGTGGTATTCGAATCCACCAATATGAATTTTTTCCAAAACATGCTCAAGCCATTTAACATGAACAAATTGCACCCGGCTAGCACTCCTATGATTGGTCGAAGTCTGGATATCAATAAAGATCTATTCCATCCAAAAGATGACGATGAAGAGTTATTGAGCGCCAAAGTCTCATATCTTAGTGCAATAGGTGTGTTATTGTACTTAGCTCAGTGTACTCGACCAGACATTGTGTTCTCAGTGAATTTGTTAGCAAGATTTAGCTCAGCGCCAACCCAACGTCATTGGGCCGGTGTAAAGAATGTATTTCGATATCTTAAACACACCATTGACCTAGGATTGTTCTTTCCCTACACAAATGAAAAGAAGACCGAAGTTGGTCTTGCGGTACATGAGGAACACGGACCGCCGCCGCTGCCGACATCGCACATGGGACTGACGTCGTGCACGTCACTTCCGTCCTTGGTTATGCCGAGACTCGTAACAATATGTTAGTAGGTTTCGCTGACGCAGGATACTTATCAGATCCGCACAAGGGACGTTCTCAAACAGGTTATGTATTCACCATTGAGAATACGACAATATCTTGGAGATCTACTAAATAAACTCTTGTGACAACATCCTCAAATCATGCAGAGATCATTGCTCTACATGAAGCTGTTCGTGAATGGGTATGGTTGAGATCAATCATTAGACACATTAGAGGAACTAGTGGATTAAAATCTACAACTGATAAGCCTACATGCATGTGAAAACAATGTAGTCTACATTGAGCAGATGAAGCATGAATTTATTAAAGGTGACAATACGAAACATATTTCACTTAAGTTCTTCTACAATCAATAGCAACAAGCGTTTCTTAACATTCAAGTGAATCAAGTGAGTTCTCAATTAAACGTGGAAGATTTATTTACTAAGTCTTTGCCTAAATCTACATTTGATAAACATGTGAAAGAGCATAGGCATGTGTCGGCTATCGACCCTTCCTAAGCAATGTACACATCATGGGGAGTTCACATGATTGGTGGGTTGCACTATTTTTCCCTACGATAAAGGTTCAGTTTTCCTACAGGGTCTGTGTTACTTGACGAGGTTTTTAACGAGAAACATCTAAAGTATCACCAGCATAACGACGCGCGACATAAGGGGGAGTGTTCTAGAATATTTTGTTATGTGTGTCTTGGCCTTATGCAATTAGGATAAGGAATTCATATTCTGTATAGAGATCGGTTTACTAATTATTTAAGGATATATCCTATGTAATCCTCTATAAATAGAGGCACCTATCTATGAATAAAGTACATCTCTTTCACGATTCTCTATTTGTATTATTCTCATACTTCATCAGATACAACTATTTGGTTTGAGAAGTTTTAAAGGACTCAGGTTGCGAAAGGTCTCTAAACATTATTTGGTTTGTCCGTGTCCATGCAACATAGGTATTCCAAACATTATGGTGGTAGTTTTCAGTTTGGAGAATTCTAATTACACATCCAAATTTATTATATATACCTCATTTTTACTGAGTACACCTCTATTTTACTTTTTAACTATCTAAAAGTCCTAGATAAACCTCCATAAAATTACCAAATTACCCTCCAACTATCTCTGTCTATCTCTCTAATAATTTGTCATTGTTCACAAACATGAAATCACACTAAATTTAGAAGAGGATTCTAAGGGTATCTCCAACAGCTTCCTCATTTTTTTGATTTTGTCAAATTTGGAGAATATTGAGTATTTTTAGGTCCAACAGTTTCCCCATCTCATTCTCTAAAATGGGGATGGAGAAGAAAAATGAGCATTGCTTCCTTAAATTTGCAGCAAAGCTTTCATTCCCCAAAATTTAATTATTCACGGGCTCCAACAATATTTTTCCAAAAATATAATATTTTATTAATTATTTTGTTGTTACAATAAAATATATAATCTCTTTTGGTCATAATTAATTATGATGTACCATATTTTGTTGTTCTAATAAATGTCAAATCTTCAAAATAGAGAAGCTGTTGGAATTGAAGCATAATATTTTTAGAGAATTTGGTTTTTGCTTCCCCATTTTAAAGAAATTTTAAAAAAGCTGCTGGAGATGCTCTAATGATTCGTAAAAAGATTGGAGGAAGACCCTAGGAAGATTGCTGGCAATGATGACACAATCTTTAACAATCTATCATTGTTTTTTTATTTGTCAATTTGAGAAATTCTAGTTACACCGAATTTGTTATATATACCTTATTTTTACTAAATACATCCCTATTTTACTTTTTAACTATCTAAAAATCCTAAGTAAACCTCAACAAATTTACCAAATTACCCTCCAACTATCTCTCTAATAATTTGTCACATGAAATCACACTAAATTTGGAAGAGGATTCTAATGATTCGTAAAAAGATCGGAGGAAGACCTGAGGAAGATTGCTGGCAGTGATGACACAATCTTTAACAATCTATCATTGTTTTTTATTTGTCTATTGGTGGGATTTCTTGACTCAATTACTCAATGGGTAAAAATTCAACTTCAAGCATGGAAATTTCATTGAGCACGGGTTTCTTTTCTACCTTCTTATAATAATTCAAAAAAATGCTGCTTCTTCAAAAATGCAATCATTGGGAGTTGCTGGCATAGCCTCTCGATAGGGCACCAAATTTGGAAGATATTGATTCTGGAAGGTAAAACCATAAGTGAATATTCAAAGCTTCCATAGAATTCACCAGAAGCTGTGTCTATATGTTTGTCATCATACCTTAAGACTATCACAAATGCACAATTAAAGGATTGAGATGCATGGGTGCGGCAAAGTATTTGTTAAACAATGGTCATCGTTTCAATTATACGTGGTTTATGTATGTGTAGTTGTATACTGAAGCTGAGGATATGTATGTACAGAGTTTTTGATATTTTATAAGGCAATGAGTTGTCAAGTTGAGATTATTAAGATGTGATTATTGTTAAATCAAAATTTGAGTCCAGTTCTTCGTTCTAAAGCATAGGTTCAAAGAAACTACTCGATGAGTGATGGAAAATCAGATGTCTCCTTGTCTTTAAAAGTCATTTATCTGATTTGAAAAAGTTGATCAAAAGTAAAAAAGTAATAGAGGTATACATAAAAAATTTAGATGTGTAACTAGAATCCCCTTTCAGTTTTCATAATACTTCAAATTGAAGGCTGTGAAGTACATTATGAAAAGCCATGACTGTTAGTTAAAAAAACAGCTAGTACTCCTATTATTTCACTTATTTGGTTTGAAATCTTTTGTATTTAAGATTTTCGGGTGCATAAGTTTCATGAATCCTAATTCCTACGGGAAAAATATTTTGTCATTACAAAGTAGGATTTAGTAGGGGAAAATAGATTTCTCAAATCCATTCTGTGATTTAATTGCTTGTTTTCATAAAGGAGGCTGTTTAGAGAAGGATAGCAAACGAAAATCTCTAAGTTTGCTTATTTTCTTCTTCATCAAGGTTCTCTCTTTCCCTCGAGTTCAGATTCCTTTGTACTTCGCATTGTAAGAAATCTTAGGAAAGTATGAACCTATATATACTGCGCCTTTGATGAGTACTATAGGGTGTGAGCAGGTAATCTAAGGCTTTGGTTGGAGATCAAAGTACAAGAAGTACGTAAATCCACAATGTATGAAATTGATCACATCGATAAATATGATGGGAAGAACAATTTGAGGACATGGCAACGTGAAGTGAGGGATATCTTAGCCGAGGAGGATTTGGAAGTTGTTTTGGAAGGAAAACCCTCTTACATGGAAGAAGATGAGTGGCGTAAGCTTGATACTTATGCTTGTTGTATAATTTGGTGCTATCTATCGAAGGAGATCAAGTCTTCTATCACAAGTGAGACAATGTCTGCGAAGGAGGTTTGGGAGAAACTTGAAAACCGTAATGTAGAAACTTCTGCAAAGCGGATCAACCTCAAGAAAAAGCTTCATAGGTTCACCATGGGTGAAAATACAACAATGGAGGACCATATTAAGGAGTTCAACAAGTTGCTAAAGGAACTGTCTGATTCGAATGTGAGGCTCACCGAGGAAGACAAGGTTGCAGTTCTTCTTGCCTCACTACCTGAGAGTTTTGGTCCTTCTGTGAAGTCCATGCTAGATGAGGATGATGATGTTTGTTTGGATGTAGCCATATCCATACTTCTCAGTTCTAGCTGATGAAAATATGAGTCTGGTAATCATACAGAGAGATAAGCCAGTTTTTTTTAACTAGGTAAGCTTTATTATTTTGTCTCATCAAGTAAGTTCTCTTGATCTGAATGTATTCGATAAGTATTCCATAATCTGTTTAAAATACAAATCCTGGCTAGCTTTTATGCAATTATACATACACTGTATATCTATCTTAAGGTAAGAAACTAAAAGCTTGTTCTACATAACGTGTCGTTAACAACATACTCATTGCAGTAACTGGAATGAATCAGTTATCTTCAATTTTGATCATACACTGGTTTGCAGATTAGCCGATACGGTAACTTATATAGGTGTGTATGAAACAATGAATCTGTACTAATGTTCTTTGTTATCAAATGTAGTGATAAATCGAAATATCAAGAAACGAATCATAGCTAGCTAGCACACAGCACACTGTCCTGCATTAACTTGAACTAGACTGGACAAAAACTGTGGTCAATGTATTGGCAAGTGAAAATGGAATACTAAGTAGATTTTTTCAGAGTGGACTCTACATTTAGAGTTGTAAGGATATAACAACTTCTTATATTTATCAGAATAAATAAATAAAATAAAAATAATATAACACATAAATCATATTAATAACATCTACTTGAATTAGATAGTTGTTATATTTGTGATACAATGAATTATCTTGTTTAACAAGATATTATAGGCTACCTATGTTTTTTATGAGCACCACTTTATTATTTATACTCGGTATAAATTCCTCATTCCCTTGACATCTTTTTTTTTGGTCAGACTCATTCCCTTGACATCATTCTTCTCATTGCAGCTAAGCTAGCATTCAGTTTCATTCATCCACAACCTCACATTTAGAGTTGTAAGATATAACAGCTTCTTATATTTATCAGAATAAATAAAATGAAAATAGTATAACACATAAATCATATTAATAACATCTACTTGAATTGGATAGTTGTTATATTTGTGATTCAATGAATTATCTTGTTTAACAAGATATTATAGGCTACCTATGTTTTTTATGAGCACCACTTTATTATTTATACTCGGTATAAATTCCTCATTCCCTTGACATCTTTTTTTTGTCAGACTCATTCCCTTGACATCATTCTTCTCATTTCAGCTAAGCTAGCATTCAGTTTCTTTCATCCACAACCTCACATTAGCTCTCCATCTTTTTCACCCATCACTATTCTGAAATGGTAACTAACTATACTTCTTCTGCAATTCATTCATATATTGTTGAAATTCTTGTTCATTGTAACTGACTAATTAGAGTACTATATATTTGGACATAAATTTGCTAGAGTATTTTGAGGAACCGGAGAAGAAATTGGTATCGGTTGGACAGTGGGGAGGCCATAACAGTCTCATGTGGGATGACGGTGTTAACTCAACGGTGAGGCAGCTGGTAATAGCTCATGGCTCTGGGATTGACTCCATCCAGATTGAGTGTGATACCAGAGGAAGCTCATTTTGGTCAGACAAGCATGGTGGAAATGGAGGCTGGAAAATAGACAAGGTTAGCCCTCATTTTGTTACATGCACATTAACAATAATTTACAAACTAGCTAGCTAACTGTATATTACTACTGCAGGTGAAGTTTGATTATCCAGATGAATTTCTGACTTCATTTCATGGATATTATGGTAAGATAAGTGATTGGGGAGCGGTCTCAGTCCGATCGCTTACTTTAAAGAGCAACAAAAGATCTTATGGACCTTTTGGAATGGAACAAGGAACCTATTTTTCATTCCCAATGACAACGGGTAACAAAATTGTTGGGTTTCATGGGAAGTCTGGCTGGTATATTGATGCAATAGGAGCTCACATGAAGCCGGTTCAGAATGATCAAAACAACTTCTCAAAAGTAGTTATGGCTCAAACACAGTACAGTTATATGACTGGTGGTACTGACGTCCCTGCTGGCTACTCACTACTCCAAAACTGTGATGTGTTTCTTGCTATGAGACCCAACAAGCCTGCAGCCCCAGCGCCCAACAAGCTCTTTAGGCAATCTTCTAATTCTGAAGACTCAAGTGATGAAGGAATCAAACACAAGGTTATTAACTGTGAGATCAATCCTTTTCTTTTATGTTCCCTTCAATTTTAACTACATAAGATGAAGTTTCTACTTTCAGACACCAACTATTGAACGACTTCCTTCAAAAGTTGAAGGGGTGGTGACATATGGTCCTTGGGGAGGGAGTGGTGATTTTGTTTTTGATGATGGAGTTTATTCAGGTATTCGACAAATCAAGTTGTCCAGGAGCATATAAAGGTCCAGTATGATTGTGATGGTGAAGCTGTATGGGGTGGCAGACATGGAGGAACTGGAGGATATAAAATTGAAAGCCTGACAGGGTCAGTTGGTTCTTATGCTAGTATATATCTCAATTTGCAAATATGACATGCGTAGTTACTTATGCTGTTTGTACATATTACAATTCTCTTGCAGATCATTTTTGTTTATCCGAACGAAATCTTGACTCACATCACTGGAACATTTGGTCCAGTAATGGGGATGGGGCCTAATGTGATCAAGTCAATGAGCTTCCACATGACGAAGAAGAAGCACGGGCCATATGGAGAAGAACAAGGAACTCAATTTAGCATTCAGCTCAGAGAAGGAAAAATTGTTGGAATTCATGGGACAGGTTTGTTCCTAGATGCTATTGGAGTCCATGCCATAGAAGGAAAGGTGAAGGTAGAGACTACTAAGACTAGTACTGAGACATCACCGCGTTTGACCCTCACAAATTCTCCTCATAATGCCATCACCGCTATGGTCCCAAAAGAACCTGCAGGTGCTATGGTCCTAAAGGAACCTGCAGGCGCTATCGTCACAAAGGAATCTGCAGGTGCCATTACTGAGATAGATCATCCTCACTGGTCTAGCAAACTAGTACGCACAAAGGACCAGTTGAAGAGGTATGAGCATCCAACCCAAAACAAATTGACAGTGCTGTAAGGGTTGCTTGTTATGTAAGTAATTATGGTTTTTTGGGGCAGGGTACTTGTGGGGTGGTAAAAGAACCGGCTCCATGTGGACCGGGTCCTTGGGGTACTGTGGAGATGAAGGGATAGCATGGGATGATGGAGTGTTCACCGGGATTCGGCAGATACATTTGACAAGATCAGCAGAAGGAACATGCTCAATTCAGATTGAGTATGATCGAAGTGGACAGTTCATTTGGTCTGTGAAGCCTGGAGGCAATGGAGGCACGTCCCCACATCGAGTATGTAAAACCTTATTACACAATCTAAATAATCTTCATTGTTCATTTGAAGGCCTAATTGAAGAAATCTTCCTGTGATTGTGTAACTTAATTTGCTTTCTTGTATATGTGGCTACTATAGTTGCATTAGTAAAAATGAACGAACTCATATTAGAAAAACGAAAAACTCAAACAACCAAGAGAACTTCAATGATCATAAGAATAAAATTTGCAGCGGAACAAAACCAATCGAGTCTGAATGGACCTTGATTGGCTCTGATACCAAGTCAAGAAGAACTAAAGAGATTATAAACTAAAGAGACTCCAAGAATAAAGTATATATACAATATTACATCAATTCTACTAGGAAACTAACTATACTAAATATTCATAACAATATATAACTCTAATAATACATGGATTGACTCACGCTAACAGGTTAGAGATGTGTCGTCGTTGGTGCAAGACAGAGGAGAACGGAGGGACGTCCGCAGTTTAAATCTAGTGCGAGTGGATGTCTGTTTCATATTGTTTTTGTTTTCGTATGTGTGTGTGTATATATATATATATGCAATGCAATTTTGCAACCTCTATCTAACAAAACCCTACCAGCAATTAACAAACTTGGAATTAACTCGAATTCTAACGACTTATTACTTATAATTAGCTAACTAAATAATAATGTTGACGACAGGGCCGGCCCTAGGGCGTGATGGTTGAGGCGGCCGCCTCAAGCAACACTTTCCTGTAGGCCTCCGGCCAGTTTCAATTTGAAATCTCCAGAACTTTAATATATTATATATAGTATGTTTGCTCAAAATAATATGTGCAGTCGCTTTAGTCTAGCGGAAGGGTTACTTTTTTCCAACACAACACATGTTCGAATCCTGGTGTTGTAAATTTGTTTTCCCCATCTCCAATTTAACTTTTTGAAAGACCACCTTTTGGTCCGACCATGCATAAGTATGACAAAATTCAAATATTTTTATTTGTTTTAAAAAAATTATATTCATTTAGATACCACAACACATATTTTTCTATATTGCTATTTATTGTAAACAAATTATATATATGTTTACGAAGTCATATTTTTATTGTTCGTATCAGGCTGTTAGAATCTCAGGACCAGGCTGAAGAACTAAATTCTCTCGATCATCGATCCTCTTATCAGAAGCTTTGGATGCTTCTGTAAACTCAAAATGGATCAGAAACAATAATTTCAGGGCCTATTGGGGATGATCTGTAATTCTGTTTAAATAATGCAAGTAATGAAACCCAGGAAAACCTAATCTAAAGGAAAGCAATGTTTCTCGCTTATATCCGAGATTGCAAGCACTTGCTGTTTCATTTTTCTAGACTAGCTAGCTACGCGATTCTATAACGCATATATAGATACCTAGACCGAGCTATATGCATATGGTCGATTTTGCTTCGATTTAATTAGTCATTATCTTTAGTAAAGGAGGGATTCGAGTGAAGAAGAATCTGATGTAAAGAATAGTTGCAGCATATAATGGTGTCAGGATGGAAAAAAGATAGAGGCCATGCATGGCAGTGGGAGCTAGCAGCTGCAATCTTTTCCAGTAACACAAAAGAGATTGAGCATTGCTTTACTGAGCAGCAGCTTGCCTGTAAAGCCAAATCGGTTCCGTAGTCGATTTTCATATTTTGTTTTGCTGCACTTTGTACTTTTTGGTTCTAATATATTCCTCTTTCTTGCATGGTTCTAAAATCTAAAAGATGGCCTGCTTCAACTTTGATTTAAACTCAAAAGCAAGACAACAACATATGGGCTAATTACAAAGCGCGCAATAAGCAGATCGACAACATAATTCACAAATAAAATCCTTTATATTCATTTATATAAATTACATGTGTTTCCAGCTAAATAATGCATTTTTTATGCAAAGAAAATCAAAAAAAAATTTGCCAAACATTACATATATAGTCCATGGACAGTTGATCGAGGTGGCTATTTAGTTGGCGGGTCGATCAGGTTTTATATACATTATAACTTATAAGGACTTGAATGATCTCTTAATCGATCTAATTATCTTCTTCATGCAGTAATTAAGCAATGACAACAATATGTTGTTTTGGAACTTACTGATGGATCGTCATCTACATGACCTTTAATCTTAATCTTCCATGCATTATAGGTTTGCACTTATTTTGAGATCCATATATAGGAACCCTAATATAACGACCAAAAAAATTCGGGGACATTGTCAATCTTCTGCTTTCAATCAAGTTGAATTAAACTAGCTAGCTAGGAAAACATCAATCTGGCAATTGAGGTCGAGGATGAAGCAATGTTTGTTGCTAAACAACTTTAACCTTGTCCAAAGACAACCTCAAATATTCCGTTAACGCTAGCTAATCGAAAACCCTAAGTTGGAGTTTTCTATCTCCACGTCCATCTGAAACAAATACGCGACTGTGAATAAACTGAATAATTAGCAGCTAGTATATATTAGTCGAGGCTAGGGTCCTACTCCCTGCCTTATGGAAAGCATGCATTACATATATAAACCAATTGGATTGTGACCAAACCAAATTGTTAGAGTACGTCCAAGTTAGCCACTCGATCATTTTCCTTGCCTCCCTTTCTGTCTTGGTCATCCCGACAGAGACAAGGCTTAATTTGTTTCAAGGTTTAATCTTAAGATGTTCTCGTTTACATGATCTGACATGAACTTCACCATCTTTACAACTTGATTAGCTAGCTATACAGCTCTTGTGTGATATATAAGTTCCAACTATATATTTGTGGCGTTCGATTAATGTTCAGAGCAACAATTCATATCACAAACTGACGCAGGCGCGCCCATCTCATGTTCATGTGGGCATGTTTCTTCATGATCGATCACTTCATACATTGTCGATATCAATCTGGTTAATAGTTAAACCTATTTTCAACACCGGCCAATTATTAATGTTATTGGTTATTGCCAAAGAACTACGTACGTAATCGAAACAAATAATCCCGACTTTGAATTTTGAGTCGTATTCCGAACACGAGTTGTGATATTTGTTTTATTTTCCTCTCGATCATAAAAGAAAAGGAACGAAACAAAGCTAGCTTTGAAAAATGCGCAACCGCACATCTATAGTTAAATGATCCACTACTTAGTTTAGATTTTAGACAAGCAATTATTTAGTGGTCCTTGAATATTTTGCATAAAGCTCAAGATGTGCACTCGTCTATTGGACGGTTGTTTTCATTCTTCTGGATGATAGGTCCTAATACAATGTGAAACAACATTTGTCTATGACCTTATGCAAATGTCGATCTTGTTCATTGTGAATCTTCGTCATTGTATACTTAATAATGTTTGCTACTTGCAACCTCTTATTATTTTCGAATAATGCTAAGTAAGTCACACTTTATAAATTATTTAGAGCTGATATGATTCTTTTAATTTCCACAACATTGAGTCACGAAAGTTTCAAAACCAATATATAAGTTAGATATATATGGTGGGTTATTCACCTTTCAAACTTTCATGTAAAAGGTTGAGCAACAATTTTGCTCGCAACTAAGTGGAAAACTCAATGGAAGCAGGTAGTTGGATATGAAGAAGTTAGTGGTTTTAGAATCTATCATTCGTTCAATTCTTCCACCAAAGTTTTCCTAATCGTTATGCCATCTCTATTGCATCTGTCATTAGCTAGCTGACTACTTAAATTATATGGGAGAACTTAGACTTGTATAGCTCAAATAATCCAAAAGTGGCCTCCATTTCAATCAAAACGCACTTGAACTCATAGCAGCAAAATTGACATTTTTCTCATATTGTATGCATATACCCTAGACTTGAATTAGTTTAATTAACCAACTGACTAAATAATTTCCAAACACACGTACCTACTTGTTGTGTATATGATTGTCTTGTTTTGCTAAGCTCTCATATTTTACCTTAGCTTTGGCAAATCATAACTGCCCGCTAGCGTCATTGCAATCTAGGGCTAAGATTCTGTGATTTTCTTATATAGGACTTGATAATTCATAATTGTACTTAATTATTGATATCATGCTATACTCTTTTTATTAAAGGGTTTGGAAGCCAGCCTAACTAAAAGGCTCAATCCTACGTCCTGATTTTATTATATGTAAAAACAAATAAAATAAAAATATATAGTTTGAAAATGAAAAAACAAAAGATAAAAAACTAAGAAAAGAGAATATGATACGTATTTCTTACTCTTATACAGAGTAAAAAAGAAGCTAACATACATATGCAAGATAGTAATATTTTTGTAGATATGATAACATAATATACTAATTTGATCTAATTTGTTAAAATCAGTTAATCAATTCTTCTTAGTCTTCTAGTTGACCATATTCGATCTCCCGAAATATGTAATACAACCGCCCATAATTGTGCGGCTAGGGCTGCTTTGTCCTTAGCTTTTGTGACATGTTGGTGGAAAATGATGTCTTCCTAATAGATTAACGAAAATGTTGATGCAATAATACTCTTCTCATTGTCAACTTGTAATCCGATTTAGTTTTATTATACATGTATTCGATATGAAATCTTGAATGTAATTTAATGAAAGAATAACTAATCCTTTCCGGTAAATTAAAGTAGCGAAATCTGCTTCGGTTGATGAGGATTGATCGGAGAATCGTAAACAAACCCTAAAGCCTCGACACCCGGAAAGAGAAGAAGTAGAAGAAAAAAAGCACTAAAACCCTAGAAAAGTACAGAGCGAGAAGAGAATCTTAATCAATCGTCGTCGCTGTTGCATTAGCCTAACAGCGTCGCTGCACCCACGTGAAACTGTAGCCTTTGCTTCTTGTCCCCACACAGATACTCCATCTACCCATGGGCCCCACCGCCCAACGCATCTTCCTCAAAGGGTGGGGACTTGGGATATATCATGTCCCATGGTCCACCTCCCGACACGTGTCCGTCTTCATTCTCACATGAACGCACACGTGTCCCAGGACCCCTCTGTTCTTTAAATTGAGGACCCGCATGTTATATCCTAGACTACACAAACGCAGAGAAGTTTACAAACACAGTCCCGCTGAAAAATTCCGATCTGAATTTTCATCTCTCCTCGTCAAGCCTCGATAGTAATGTGCCGCATCCAAACCCGAACCCATCATACTTGTACCGAGATCGAATCTTTTTACGTGCATGTTGATTGATTGCGTCCCAAAATAAAGCCAAATCTACAGCTTAATTACGTTCGTTCCATCACGACTCCCAAGTCCCAACATCTCTGCCTCAACTTCTTTCATAGAGCACCAAGATGGCGATGAAGCTCGTTTTGGTTATATTTGCCATATGTAGGTTGCTTGTTACGGTGGGGATGACCATGGACCCGGCAGAGCTGCTGCGTCTCATGGTGGACGGTCAGCTCAGCTTGGACCCTTCCGACGTGGAGACGGCGTCCAAGGACTTCGGTCTCATGAGCCGGGCGTATCCCTTGGCCGTTATGCACCCGGCTTCGGGAGAAGACGTAGCGCCGCTCGTCAGGGCCGCGTATGCTTCGGCCAACGGTTTTAGAGTCTCGGCTCGTGGGCACGGACACTCCATCAACGGCCAGGCGCAGGCGAGAAATGGGGTGGTGATTGAGATGAGTGGCGGGAACCGCGTCGCCTGCCGGAGGGAGACCGCGGGTGGGGTTGTTTCGGAGAAGGGTTTGTACGTGGACGCGTGGGGAGGGGAGTTGTGGATAGAGGTGTTGAAGGCAACGTTGGCGTATGGACTCGCCCCAAAGTCGTGGACGGACTATTTGTACTTATCAGTCGGCGGTACACTCTCCAACGCCGGAATCAGTGGCCAAGCTTTCAACCATGGACCTCAGATCAGTAACATTCTCGAGCTTGACGTTGTTACAGGTCCGTTCTCCTTAGCGACATTATTCTGTTGATTACAATCATTTAGCTCAATTCATCAGTACAATTATTTGTTTTCGCTAATTGATGTCCAAAGTTGCGGTAGTTGATGAAATAACTTCTTTGGTACAAGATATACCATATCACATGGCCTCGTTTAGTCGTTTTGTTCTGTACCTGATATATATTGATGACACAACAACAACATTCTAAAATTATGAAGTTGTTGCTGTCGTTAATCGGTAATTTGACCTAATTAAATTGTTAATTAGCATATTGTGTGTGGAATGTCTTTAATATGTGAATCAAATGCTGCCATGCAGGCAAAGGCGAGCTCTTGACATGTTCGGAAGAGAGAAACGCAGAGCTGTTCCACGCAGTTCTTGGTGGGCTTGGCCAGTTTGGAATCATCACTAGGGCTCGAATTGCACTTGAACCAGCCCCCACAAGGGTATTGTTCACTAGAGAGATTATGGAAAATTCTAGTATACCGGCCAGAGATTATAATCTGGTTTGGTTCCACCTTCCACAGTGTCAGTGGGACAGATAGATATAAACTTCTTTTGCAGAAAGCAAGTAATTCCTGGGTTTTGTTTATGTTGGATACAAAAGCCACAAAAACCTAAAATGCTAGGGATCATGACCTAATGTTTTAAGGTATATATCGAATCAAATGTGGAGCCCCATTTACTCGAAAGCTGTTTTAAGTTTTAACCCATAGCTGGCAATGTTGTTGACGTGTCTCAGTTCTGAGTGCTGCTAAATTATAATCTGGGTTTAACTTTCTTCTTTTTGCTGTAGTTTAATTCATATTTTTGTTCATAGGTGAGGTGGATCCGGGTACTGTATTCAAATTTTTCGGCTTTTACCAAAGACCAGGAGTATCTGATCTCTCTGCATGGGCAACCCAGCAGCCGGAAATTTGATTACGTTGAGGGTTTCGTCATCGTCGACGAAGGCCTCATCAACAACTGGAGGTCTTCTTTCTTCTCCCCAAGCAACCCTGTCAAGATCTCCTCCATTGATTCTAATGGGAATGGAGGTGTTTTGTATTGCTTGGAGATTACCAAAAACTACGATGATTCAACAGCTGATTCTATTGACCAGGTATAATATAAATATACATATATGCTTATTATTTAATTTGCATGATATGATTATCCTACGTAATATAGAAAGATTGAGTGTACAATAGGCTTATTATGATATGATTTACATTACGCAAGAAAACATGGAAGATCTGTGATCTATTATTGTATACCAAAAGGTAAAATTGAATTTAATTATTTTGCTCCTAATTATATTATTACCAAATCTAAGCCGTCCACCTACTGAATTATTCTTCCAGTTAACGAGTAATTAAATAGAAATGGAACTTATCCTGACAAAAGCATCCTGACTAATTTGCAGCTTTAAGTCATCTTTGTGTACTTTGATTGCGTTTTATAAACCCTTAATCTTCTCAAAACGACAACGGATTCAAAGCTCTGATGAGATGGATTTCGTTCTGTTTCTCCACGCAGGAAATAGAGGCTTTGTTAAAAGAACTGGATTTTGTACCGACAACAGTGTTCACTACTGATCTTCCATACGTGGATTTTCTGGACCGGGTTCACAAGGCCGAGTTGAAGCTCCGGTCCAAGGGCTTGTGGGATGTTCCCCATCCTTGGCTCAACCTTTTTGTCCCCAAATCAAGGATTTCTGACTTCGACGAGGGAGTCTTCAAGGGCATTCTGGGAAACAAAACCAGCGGCCCGGTTCTCATTTACCCCATGAACAAAGACAAGTAAGTTCCCCTGCTACAAAACACGTATAGCACTGTAGCTTCATACATGAATGTAAACGCCAATCAAATCATGTCGTTTAACGTAGACAGTTCCATAAAACACAGCTCAATGCATACGTTGCATTGCATGGAGCACAGAACATGTCACTCTGACGATTCATTGATTCACTTTTTTTGGCGTAGATTCATTGATTCACTTTGAAGCATCAAATCCCAACCAACTTATACGATGCCGCTGCTTTTGGCATATATTTGGTGGTGGTTTTGGTTTTAACTTCCAACCCTTTGATTGTGTGTACGTAGGTGGGACCAGCGGAGCTCGGCGGTGACGCCGGACGAGGACGTTTTCTACCTGGTGGCATTGCTGAGATCGGCTTTGGATTCCGGGGACGAGACTCATACGTTGGAGTACCTCACCAATCAGAACCGTCGGATATTCAAGTTCTGTGATGAAACAGGGATCAAGGTGAAGCAATACCTTCCCCACTACACAACACAGCAAGAGTGGATGAACCATTTCGGAGATAAGTGGCCTCAGTTTTACCGGCGGAAGATGGAGTTCGATCCCCGCCGGATTTTAGCCACCGGACAACGTATATTCACCAGCCCCTCCTCTGTTTCTATCACCAGTCACGATCAACTGTGATCGGAGAATTGATTCATCAGGTACAAACCATCAGTAGTAGTATTAATTAGCAGCAAGCTTAGGAAGAGGGAAGAAACCTCTTAAATTAACTAGTCCGATGTACAAATTAGTTCTAGTACGAATGAAGGGTATTTTTGACAATCAAAACTAGACATGCTAAAGGGTTGTTTTCTGAAGGTTGTGTCCCACGGCCATGACAACTGCAAATGTTTTTTTTTTGAGAAAGATACTACATATGTTTGTTTGTATGTATCATGCAGCGCCCTTGAACCCGACAGCCCAGTGTGTCTAGGCCTTGAGTTCATCAAGGTTTAGTAATTTACTGTCTTAGCCTTTTTACCCTCTGATTTAGTCCACTATTTAAAAATATTTGGACTACTACAACCTTCGTAGTTAATTGGAGACATCGTTCAATAAAACAGTAACTAGGAATCTGGGAGACATAGATTAATGTAAAAATGTGAGGCTTTCCAGAATCCAGAGATTCACGTCAGCAAATTGTACTTATACACCAAGAAGAATCTGAGGTCACTCTCCATGTGATTTTGATGGATCTGAAGGGTCACTCTGAAACAAGTTGTGGCTTTCCGAATTTTCTCAATGCAATTGAATGTATCGTTTTCCTTTTCACCGATTTTCCATCAGCTACTAATTTCACAGCCTGTAATACAGAAAAGGATCAAGATGAGATGGTCAGCTGGATTTAAAACAAAATGCAAATTTACTTCAGATTTGCTTATATTGTGAACATGTAAAATGAGATCTCCTAACGATTTTGTAAGAGATGGTAAGTGGATCTCGATCAACAGTAGTTCTTAACATCTTATTTCTAAGAAATCCTAGCCTTGCTATATCACCAGCAAGAATGACTACACCAACAAGTAATTCCAATCAAGTAGCATAAGTATAACAAAACAGCTTAGAATGAACTGCAAGTAGCACAAACATGCAAGATAGATGTCATTACCGTGGAAAAACTGTGCCCATTGGAGATCAATTCTCTCAACTCATCCTCAAGCTGAGATTCTGATTAAGACGGTAATTTCACCTCTTGGCTGGTGAGTCGTAAACCATTGTTTGCTTCTCCCAATGTGCCCCGCCAAAACTGATGAGGCACCAAAATAGGGCACATGTCATATGCCAAGATTTGTGTTCGGCGTGAAAGTAGATTTTCTTCGAACAACCAAGTTTGAAGGCGTGCCAGTACCTATGGGTCAGGTACAACCTTGATCTTGATGCTTGTTCGCCTTCTGTCTTCTTCTCAAACGATTGTCGTACAAGCGTTGGTCAGGCCGGCACTTAGGTTCTTCACAGACCTAGCTGAAGAGCAACTAGATTTTTTCACCTCCTCTTGCGAATTGGACGTTCCGACTCAGACCGGTGTAGTTGAGCAGAGCTAAAAAACAGAAGTGTAGTGCGTTCGTCAAAGGGTTCTTTGACAAACTTTGGATATTTGCTAGAGTTTTCACTCCAACAATGGTTTTTACGGATATTCGTCTACGGATAGGGCTTTATGAAGTGGTGATGGACTGTTCGCTCACGGATGAGGCTTGGTGAGGTAGAAGCGGGTAGTGCTCACGGATGAGGCTTTGGTGAGGTAGCGGCGGATAATACCTAAGGATAGGGCTTTGGTGAGTAGCAGCGGGAAATGCCTTCTGATAGGGCTTTCGTAGACAAAAAGACTCGAGCAATCTTCCTGGTAGAGGTGCTCCGGAGATGCTTGTTTTGCAATGTGCAAAAGTTGTGTTGAATCGTTTAGATGTGTCTTGTCTCTGTATCTTGACTCCTTTATATAGTGAACACTAGGGTTTGTTCTTACTTGCGGATCAAGGCATATCAAATCTTCTTGGATCTTCAAAAGAATCCTTAAGCAACCACAAATCCTTGCCAATAATGGCTCCCAATCGAAAGAAAACACATTAATAATAACGTAGACCGCAAGAATCGGTCCACTGGACTCTCTTCTTAAGCATTCGCCGAAAGATAATATTTTGGTCCAAACAATTTGAACATGAAATAAATAGCAGCCATATTGTAGTTTTGAAACAAGCTCTTTCTATTAACAGTTTAAACACCATACATATCACTATATCAGTGTTATCACAGCACCAGAACAAGGGGAAAAACAGCAATGTTCTAACATGTTCTGCATCTTAGGCGAGTAGGTGACACAATTGATTTACTCAGTTATTCCCTAATTATGCAATCACGGTTGAAGAAGTTTAATCACATAACCAAAGGCACTAACGTAGTTAGATCGTGCTCAAATACAAGCAGTGCAGGGAAAGCTTGCCAAATGCAGAAGGTTAGATCCTGCTCGAATCTAAAAACTGCAGAAACAGTAACAACAACAACAACAAAAACACAAGTAGAGTTGGAAGAGTTGTGCAGACACAACTCTTGAACCAGGTAATATCTTATATTATCAGTCAGTTGTCTTGAATTATGTTGAGAACTTTAGAGCTACTATCATCTAAAACTGCACAACTACAATTGTGCACATGTTCAATAATTTCGGTCACAACTAAAAAGTTATCCTCACAGTTAAGGTTCTTAGAAAACCATCATAACAGACATTATGATAGAGGTAAAGTCGTAAAGAAATGGTACCTCTTCGTGAATCTTGTCAGTTCACGAGCTATAACGCATTGTCTGCATTGCAAATCAAAAGTTAGCCAACGATCTACTTGAAACGCCACCAAGTCACTTGAAAATAATAGTCTTTTTATTAATGAGTCAGGGAAGGCAAAAAGAACATATACCTTGTAACACCAAAAAGTGATCGAAGAAGTCTCTTCAAGAAACTGAAGAAGCTTGTGGGGAGGAACATAAATTTGTGTTGTCGCCTCACTTGCAGAAACTGCTAGCCTCTCTTTCCAGAATGCTTAGAAAGGAACCCAACTGAAGACGTATGATTAGTATATCCCCAGTCACACCAAGACCTATGAAATTGGAATATAACAAAACTTTGAACTTTGATAGCTCAGCTGCAATCTAGAATCATAAATCACCATGACTAAAACTAAACAAACAACCAACCATGCCGAAAAACCACACTTACAAGAGGAGTCTTGATATTGTAGTGATGAAGCAGCTTCCCGGAATGCCTAGTTATCACGTGATCGCTGATTTCAGTACACGCAGAGCCCGGAAGGTGATATCTTCGAGGTTTCCAATCACAGTTCCGACCAAGTATAAATCCGGAATTAGAGCACCCTGCGAAACAGAAACTAACCACAAATTAATCATTGAAATCTTACATTTTTTCAATCATTGAAATTGCAAAATGGGATTGGAGGATTTAGTTTACTTGGTTTGAGGAGGGCTGGGGGATTGAGTCGATTTGCGCGGTGGAACAGAGCGATTAGGGTGAGTTTGTTAAGGGAAAGAGGGAGTGACTGGAGACGTCGGACTCCGGCCCAGCGGCGTGAGAAAGCAGCCGCCGTGGACAGAAGTCGGCGTGTCAGCATTTGTGCAGAGCTCAAGTTGATGATGGCGCCTATCTTAATTCTGATAGCGCTAAACATTAGGAATGAAAGTCCTACATAATCCGAAACCAAATTATATCTTTGAACAAGTCGTTGGCACTGTCATAATCATAAGTTGGTTACTTCAGCATTGCTTGACTCTCTGATGTGTGTTTGTATGCAATTGTAGGCAAGATGTGTAGAAGGGTGGGGGAGACATGGCGCCCCGGCCAGCTCCCCTTTTTTGAATGGCATTGATTAAATAGTATTCAGGATCAAAGCCCTATTTCTTGATATATAAGTTAAACATATTATTTGTTATGTCATTACACCTTGTCATCATGGAACCACCATCTCGTCTCCTTAGGAGATCGGCCATTTCTGCAGTTCTTCACGTATCGATCATTATCCGCTGGGCGTTGCTGCACAAATGATGAATTGAACGGGTGTTGGTCGTGAGTTTACTTTGATTACACAAAGGAGTGAGAGTAAATCATCAAAAACTTGAGTTCAACAAATCAATACAGACCTTTGCAGGGGAGCTCGACAACATGGAGAGAATGCTGATACAGATAGAACTGACAGTCATGGCTGGAGACCATGAGTCATATAATATATCTGCAAATGATTATCAAAACCAGTAAGTGCCTACAAAAATAGTGAAGTTGCTCAAGTGTCCAATCAGATAACAACCATCAGAGTAAGTATTCTGTCGCAGAAGCAAGAAAATGTAGGAGATAACACTAAATTTAAAAATAAAAGCAAGTAGTCTGAAGGTAATTGTTGCTTAAAGCAAACTCTGGTCCCCTTGGCTGATCTTCCAAAGGAAATAATAAACAACAAATATGTTAGGATAGACCTGTCAATTTTTGTTACCACGTCTTCTCCAGAAACCAAACACAATTTCAGACAACTACATAGCACCTGAAAGATGTAAACAATTGTAGTTTGAGCTTTACAGCTCAATACCATTCCATTCAATAACAGCCTCAAAACTTGCACTATGATCTTATAGGGTACCCCATGCCTTCTTTAGAGTCACAAGTTTTGGCTCGAAAGCAACCAGATGAGTTAGTATACAAAAGTCTACGACTCACTCACTCGGTACTAATTCATCTCTGTTCAGTGGCTGAACTGGTAACAGTCGCATCCCAGCATAGCTCGAACTCAGTTATATACAGTTCTCTAAACACTACTGTAATTCTAATCCTGAAATATTCTTTCAGGTATGAGACCTGCATTGGCTTGTAATTTCTCCAACAGTTAACAAGAATCAAATAAAACAATGAAACACTCTAAATAGTGCGATGATCCGAACAGATGCAAGTGGCAGGCATAGTAAAGTAGTAAACTTCTTCAAACTTAGTTGACAGAGAACATCTAAACTCGCATGGTCTACGAATTCAACAGACTCCAAATCAACTTTATTGTGAAGTTACCCAATTTGTAAGTAAACAGCAAAGATGTGACAATCGAACAACCTAACAACCAGCTATCATCTTGCCATAATCACATCAGTCAAAGGCATCAACTTACATATAGGTATCTAATGTTAACATTGTAGCTCTTATATCGCAAAGGGTAGACTAGTCCTTTGCTAATTCCTATCACCCTATTCATGGGCTATGATGTTCTGTTTTCGTTCATATCAGAAATACACAATGTAGTCTTATCGCCTCTTCTGCGTTTTCTTTACTGTTCTGCACTTTCAATACAATAATCTCTGATTCCTATCATCTAACTATCTTGCTTATTTCAGTGTCTTTACCTAATAAATCAATCTTCATAAAACCGCAAAAGGATAAAGACATGAGTACTGTAAACTAAAAAGAAAGAGAACACATGAAAACAAAGTTCAAAGAGTACGAAAGTACCTAAACAGATATGGCCATTGCTATATATGTGGGGATGCGGAGGAGCCGGAGACAGAAAAATCACCTGTAGAAGCAAAACGCAGCATCAAAACCACATAACACAAATAAAACAGTGTGTTAGGTGCAGAAAATACAATGAAATATTAAAAATATTGAATCTTTAACAAAAAAACCTGTGGAGCTTCCATGGGATAATGCTCTGGAAAATCAACTTGGAGCTGATACGTTTCATTAGCATAAAGAGTCCCTGGAGCTCCGTTGACTTCAATCACCCATCTTTACCAATAATCCATATAAATTAGAAACAAAATTATTCAAACAAATAAAAAAACTTGATCAAATCAATTGAAAGAAGAAGAAGCAAACCTTTGAAGATTATCAGTGACTTTGTGCTTGAATCCGGCGGGAGGATTGACCTGCCACTCCACGAGCTCTTTCTGGAGCCGATTGCATGCGATCTTGCTTAAAGCCTAAGCACACATAAATAAAATTAATTAAAAGATAAAATTGGGCCGAAATTTAAATCGAAAAAATGAAAAACGGACCTTGCGTGAAGCGGCGGAGGAGCTGGTCATGGCAAGCGAGGAGTGAGCGGCGAAACGGCGGCGTTTTCGGAGGGGATTGAGAAATGTTTGAGAGAAGCAAATGGAAAAAGAGAATAAGTCGCGGGTCTGATCTCTCTTTTTTTCAGTTTTTTTTTCTAGTGTTGGGTGTGAGATCACGCGCACATCTTCAGTGTGGAAATATCTGGGTGGGCCCGGACGGAGTTGGGTGGTGTGGTCGCGTAATCGTTGTCGTCGGCGATCCGGTTTGGTTCTTTGTTTTCTTTCGGTTACATCAATGGATCGATCCGTCTTTTTCTCTCAGGAGATTTTAGTGTTAAACTGAAATTAGTAGGGATGATATCGGTATGGAACGGTACGAGATTTGACTTATCCTGATATCGGTTTTGATTTTTTTTTGGTACAGAACGAAATGTATGATTTTAAGGCTTACTACCGAACAGGTTCGATATCGAAAAATTCAGAACAAGTTCGGGACCAATCGAGACATAAGATTTTAAGTTAGTATTTTATATCTATAAATTAAACAATCACTTTTTTACTATATTTATGCAATATTTAACACTTTTTCTTAACATAAATCAGCAAACTATTAACATAATTAGGTGACTTCATCACTTCAAGATGATTAATTCTTCATTATAAATACATACTTTTTTTCTTTAAAACTAGTAAAATTATAAATTTGAGAGAATTTGGGACGGTTCGAGACATTCGGTATCTATTTGGCTCATACCGATCCCGAACCGATTACTAAATTCAGGATTCGTTACGGTTCGGGACAACACTTTTTCACTTTGTGTCCCGACCCGATCGGGTTCGATACGGGACGATCATGATCGGTATCGGGATTTCGGTATCAAACTCCCACCTCTAGAAATTAGTACTCATTGAGATTTTTAAGTTGATGACTTTTTGATTTATTATATTTTTTGATTTTTTATTCATACATTGACCGTTGAGTTTATAGATATTTATAAGTAGATAATTTCTACAAATTTTCAGTCATAGTACTCGTTGAGACCCTTAAGTTTATGACTTTTCGATTTATCATACTTTTCTATTTTTTATTCATACCTTGACCGTTGAATTTATAGATATTTATGAGTAAATAATTTCTATACATTTTCAACCAAATTAAAAATCGTTAATGCATTCATACGTGAAATTTATCAATTATGAACTTGAACGGTTCATGTTTGACAGATTTGGTCTGTTCATTAATCTGGTCTAGTTTGTTACCTTAGCGATCACTAATTTGGTTTAAATTTTGTAGAAATGATATACTCATATAAATCTAAAAACTGAACGGATGAGATGTCAAAATGTGATAAAATAGATTTTTTTAACCATAAACCGAAAAGCCCTCAATTAGTCCTCCTTAGAAGGGCTCGCACTCGTTTTAACTGGTTTTAGTTTATGTGTGTTGGTTTGGTCTAATGGTGTAATTCTGGCTCCAAAAGTGATGAAATTGATGGTTAGTGTGCAATGTAAAGAAAATTAATCTTCTTATATGAATTGTTGTTTATGAAAACAATTGAGTGCAAACAATTAGCTCCAAAATCATAAACTCATAATGATTGACATTGCAAACTTTGTACAATTAATGATTAGTGTTGTCACTCATTATCTAAAGAAAGCACAACGTGCATCACGATTAAAAGAAAAACAATAAGAAATCTCTCAGTAGTTCTGACTTTGTTTGAGCTAAAATATTATCTTTCGGCGAATGCTTAAGAAGAGAGCCAAATGGACCGATTCTTGCAGTCTACGTTATTATTAATGTGTTTCATTTCGAATGGAAGTCATGATTGACAAGGATTTGTGGTTACTACCAACCTCATTCGTTCCTATGATGAATTATGCCATGTTTTTGAAATGGGAGGTACTAAATTACACTAATCAAATTTTCGCCAAAAAAATACACTAATCAAATCCCTTATAATCTTGATGAGTTTTTTTTTGAAAGAAAATAATCTTGATGAGTTGTGAGGTTTAGTTTGGTCTAACAGAAGCTGGTAATGCAGACCCTTTCAGACATAACAAATTTACTAGGGTGAGAAGTCTTAAACTAATCACGTCTATACTGCACTCCGTCCGGTTCGTCATGTCCACGTTTTCACCTACTACCTACCACCCCTATACAACCTACAGCTAATAGGCTAACACATGGACACACAGGCCAAACAAAGCCCACACCCATAGACCAAAAATACAAAACCAACCCAATGATGGTCGACAAGAATCTAGGTGTGAAACTCATGTATTCAGATTGAAGTTAGGTAGACGCTGATTCATTAAATCATAATTTAGTCTTGGTGATCAAGATGAATAAGACATTTTGATATGATTTCTCGATACAATTAGTCTTTCAACAAAGTTAATTGTAAACAAACATAATGCACAAATAATCAAAATAAAAATGAAACCACAATCCCCTCTCCCACCACTTAACTTACCAACTGGTGGTTGCTGGTTAGCCGTTAGCGTAATAGCGTCTAAAAAACCCTGCTAAGCAAACAACCACCGCCACCAATATCACCACCTTCCTTCTCCCCTTGTTCCTCTTAGTGATCATCTTCTTATTCTTCTTCCGGAACTTTCTCTTCGCTTGTATTTTTTGGTGTCAGCGTATACATATGGCCAAAACAACTAAAAATATAGGAAATGGAATATTATATTCAAGTTGGTGTTGATTATTCTCCATTTGCTTTCTTTTATTATTGAAATTTCGAGTTTTATATGATTAGCATTGTTTGAGTTGGTGACCGCTGCTCCAATCACACGGAGGTTGGTCTTGTTTGGGAAGGAATTTATATCACTTGGGATTGCTGTTTGTCTCCGGATTCTGGTATAGTCTGATAGAAACTTCAATTTTAGCTTCACACGGTTCATTAACCCAGAGCTTGCTTTCAGGTATTTGGATATTTCACACTTTCTCTATGTTGGTCTTTTTCCTTTTATGTATCTTTCAGTTGTTAGTTATAGATAGTGATCAAGCACCCTTCTTTGTCATGGCTTTTTGAGAAGTTGATTGTGTCTCTAAATTAGTTAAAGATGGTTTCTTTTTGGCAGTAGTGAACAAGGGTTTAAAGCACATGGGTGATTTGGTTGTGTTTAGTTTGGCTTTTCATTTAGTTTGGTTTTATGGGGTTTATTGGGTTTAGGGGATCTTATGGTGTTGTTCGTCAAGATTATTACTTAATTTTGGTTGTTTGATTGCTTTGTGCTTGCTAAGTTTGACCTTTTTTGCATTAGTATTTGATGAGTTTTATTGTTTTTTTTGTTGTTGTTAGGAATCAGTGGATGATCTAGATGAGATTCACCAATTCAGACCAGTGATTCTGTCTTCAACTTCAGATTAGTTGAGGGTCTGGATAAAGGGGAAACAAACTATGGCTACATATTTCCAGAATTTAAGTAATCAAAATTTGTTGACCCCTTATCCAGGGGATGAGAAGCTTGCTTCTTATCCTGAACAGTCTAGTAATAACATGATGATGTATCAGAATCAAGCTTCATATCCTGGATCCTACACCGAGGTCTTATCCGGTGGCTCTTTCTCCCTTAACAAATGTTCTGAGTCTGATGGTGGTAGGAATGAGATGATGTTTATTCCACCTACAAGTGGCCCGGTCAGAGATTGTGTTGGTGGAGATTCATTGTTAGGGTCTCTTGATGGAAAACGTGGTATGCAGGATCATGGATTATCTCTTAGCCTTGGCACACAAATTCCACCTGCGGGTTCTGTTCCTTCGTTTCAGTACCAGTATCTGAATTCAAGTCTCCCTTCGGTTTTGAGCACTTCTCAAATCTTAGGGAAGGGAGAATTTCAATGTAAAGGTGATGATTACAGCCAGAGTGACGAGTTTAGAAACTTTGAAAATTTGACATCTGGCTTATATGACTCTCTCAAAACACAGAAGTTCTCCAATCCTATGTGTTCCATGATCCCAAAAGAAATGCATCCCGAAGCATATACGTATGACTCATTAGGTTTTTCAAACTCATTAAAAACCAAGTACCTCAAGGCAGCTCAGCAATTTCTTGATGAAGTGGTAAATGTACGAAAGGCTTTGAAGCAGTCTAGATCGAGCAAACATCAAAGAACAGATGGTTTGAAAGAGAATGATGGGATAGGAATGTCATCTGATCCTAGTGAGGCAATTGCTGTATCTTCGGTTGAGTTATCACCAGCAGAAAGGCAGGATTTGCAAAACAAGAAGACCAAACTTGTGTCCATGTTGGATGAGGTAAACAAGACTAATTGCTAAGTACCTACTGAGCTCTACTTTCCATTTAAAAATTTGGTGTAAATGTGGTTGAGATGACAAAGATAATTTGTTTGTGATAGAAGTTACTTGGTTTAGTTCAAACTATTAGCATGATCATATAGTTTTTTTTTGTGAGCTGCACACATTTTTTAAGGTCAGTAAGTGTTATGTCCTTGATGCAGGTAGATAGAAGATACAGGCATTATTACCATCAAATGCAAAATGTGGTACAATTTTTAGACAAGGCGGCAGGGAATGGGGCTGCTGCACCATACACAGCACTAGCTCTACAAGCAATATCCCAACATTTTCGCAGTTTGCATGATGTAATCCAGGGACAGATAAAAGCGGCACAGAGGAGCCTGGGAGAGAAGGATACTCCATCAGAAGCTCAAGGAGAAGTAATACCTCGCCTCCGCTACGTGGACCAGCAGCTCAGACAGCAGAGGGCATTTCAGCAGCATGGTGTAATGCAACATTCTTGGAGACCTCAAAGGGGACTTCCTGAAAGCTCTGTTGCAATCCTTCGTGCTTGGCTATTTGAACACTTCCTCCTCCCGTATGTAACTCAAAACCCTTTCCACTTGCTTGAGTTCATGAAACTAGTACTTTCCAACTTTTTACAAACTACATTTCACTGATTCTTTCGTGGTTTTGGTGTCAGTTACCCGAAGGATTCTGAAAAGGTGATGCTAGCAAGGCAGACAGGGTTAACCAGAAACCAGGTAAGGTGACTTCTAGCTTCCCTGCTGTTTGGTCACCAGTATTTATTTTGTAACGATTCATTAACTTTCATTGTTAATGCAATTGGGATTTATTTAATAATAATGGGGTTGAAAATTTAAGCATTGATCCTCAAACTCTTAGAGGAGGCATCCATTGTGACTTGTGAGACTAACATTATTCTTGTTCAGGTTGCCAATTGGTTTATTAATGCAAGGGTACGTCTTTGGAAGCCAATGATTGAGGAAATGTACAAAGAAGAATTCGGTGAAGACATGGATTCGAAATCTTCACCTGAAAATAGGCTAAAAGAAGCCAGAGTTGATTTCTCATCTGAGGATAGGAGAGATGAGTTACAGGAAAGTCTGATGTCTGCAATTGCTGATACTGTTGAACCATGGCAACTGCATCGAAGTCTGGAATAACAAAGTTACAAGATCATGGTCATAGGTGTAATACAGACGACTGTGGTCTCTATATGGACGCCAACGAGAATGCCATTGCTCCATATGATATGTCAGGGTTGGGGAATGCAGTTGGTAGTGAGGTATCACTTGCATTGGAGTTGCGGCATTGTGATGAACACGATGGATTTGCGGCACCTAATGGATCCGAAGTAAAAGGTAACGATCCAGAAGCTTCTTTGGATTGTTACTCGGAGATCCAGGGCAGCAGCAATACAGGTTTGGTAACTCACACCTGCTACATGATTTTGTAGTCTGAGGGAACTGAATTGTTGCCTCCAACATTAAAAAAAGAAAATGGAAGAACATAAATGGGAATACTTGTTTTATTGCTTTAGCTGTGCCGAATTTGGGTGCTTACATTTGTAGGAGACTGAAGCTGCTAGCAATGTAGATGCGTGTGAGATACCACTATGTAATATAACAGAGATTGGTGAATCCCTAGCCCTAGTCATATATATAAAGTTAAACTGTAAAGATAATTTGAAGGAATATCTTGTGCATTCCATGGAGTAAGGTACCTGAACTTTGCACTATGCATAAGTACTCCATCTGTAGTCTCATTTTGGAATAAATGTGATACAAGAAGTGGCTTATTTTCAGGTAGGACTGTCTATGTGAAGAAAGATCATCTAGCATTCTAGCTACCATTTATTCAGTGAAAATGAGCTGTAAACTTCCACATTATAGGATTGAACTCTCGTGGATGCAAAACGACTTAAATTTAACCGATACACGTATAGTTTATGTATGTTCCTAACTTGTATTTAGTCTTCAAAAATGTAATCGTTTCTTTGGACAATGTAATCTAACATGTTCTTAGGTACTTCTTTAACCATTGTTTCTTACCCGACCTCCTTAAGAACTCAGTGGCAAGCTTTAAGACTTGAGAGTGAGTGAAGAGTATAATAACAGTGACCCCATGCAGCCAAGGATATGAGATGGACCTCTATGTGCATTTACAATCAAAATGTCCCAAAACAATAGGGTACCTCTTTATTTTGGACAGAATTGGAGGGTGATTATCCCAAAGCATAATCACGAGGGACAGTACTGAGTTCTGGCGCAAATTTTAGATTTGAAATTTACTGAGATGGTTGATGATGCAGGATATTGCAGAGACGCAGCTTTAATCAGTAACAGGAGAAAGAACTGTGGGCCTGTAGGCCCAATTGAATAGCAAAGCTACAAAAGCAGAAGAATCAGTGACAACTGGTGAGGAGGCCGAAGGAACAAAGATGGCAATGATTACTAGTGCCATCCTAAAAGACCAACCAAAAATAGAATCAAGCCACCCAGAATTAGTACCAATCCCTAATTAATTAGCTGCACAAGAACCCATATTTATTTACAACTCAATTGTATTTCAATGTCCTTTCATTATCTAACAAAAAAAGATGGCTATTCTCATATGTTTAAGAGGGCATATTGAGTGTATCATGATGTATTTAAACAAATTTAAATGGATGGTTAGGTTACATTTATAATATTATTTATTTTTTAAAATAAAAATTAAGTATAATTTTCAACCGTTGAAATTTTTTAATAATTTTTGGTTCAGCCTTAGTACACAGGAGAATAAGAATTTTCATATAGAGGTTCAGAAGCTGACAATCCTAGAACTGGGAGTGTGCAAAAGACAGCACACTTTTCCTCTCCTTTTACAGAATGCAGTGTGTACCAGACTAGTGAATAGAACAATTTTCATTTTTGACATTGCCCCTGTGTATACTGGTGAAATGTGTTGGAGAGAGGGGAGCTGAAAGAAACCACCTTTTGAGTTTCCCAAAGAAATGTGAGCATTGCATTGCAGGACACTAAAGCTGGAAGGCTTGATAGTGCTTTTGCTCTTGGGGACCAGCTTTTCCTGTCATTTTCTGAGATTTAACTTAGCCAATTAACTTTGTTTCTTTTGAAAAACTAGCACAAGTCTATGTTTCATAGCTTTCTGCTGCTTGGATTAGACCTGTATATGTTAGGACAAGACATGTAGAGAGATAGAGAGGGAGAGACAAGAGAATCATTGCTTCAACAAAATTAAAAGGCAATGTTTGAATTCACAGATTGGTCATTGGTGCTTGCCTTGCTTAGCTTCTGCATTCATTTCCATGCTTGATGACAGGAAGGATTGCTAGTAACTAGCTAGGAAGGTCTTCTACCTTCCTATACCAATCAGGGTTTAGTATTAGTAGCCCCAAGGTCTAATCAATCAACTTTATACATCTTGTCATCTTGTTTTCATCTCACTCTATCTCTTTCACTGTTGATCATGAATTGAGTTTTGTCATGGGTCATCTGAACCCAGCTTGTTATTACATTCTCATATCCAGGTTGGGTTTTCCTGCTGTCCTATCAAAAGTGTTTTCCTTTAAGCCTCTAATTCAGTAATTACTAAGTACTGCTGCACCTATCATCTTTATGGGTTTTGCTTATAACTTCCTTGGTTTCAGATAAGATTTTTTCTTCAATGCTAGGTCTCACTCACCTTCCCCACTTCACATTGTTTTCTTCTTCTGTCCATTCATAGATTTCCTAAGGGTATTTGCTTTACAATTTGACAGACATGTTACCATTGCTGTCTATGACAAGTTGACTGCTCTTTAAATTTGGTACCTTTTAGCCTTCAAATTCTGGTCTACAATGGTTTCACAAGACTCACCCCCTGCCTCAGGTATTCTCCACCAATTCATTGTCTCAGACTCCGTGGCAACTCAAAACCACATGCAAAACCAACACCAGCTTGATGCTGCTTACTCTAATTACCCTGGTCAACTTCCCAGCATTCATTCTCTTGAAGAGAGAATGTCTAGATCACTAGACCTTCTTCATGCTCCTCCAACTGCAGAGGGATCAGATCATATGAGCCACTCAAGGCTTCTACTGGACCAGCACCAAGCTCTCTCACTGTCCCTTGGCTCACAGATGCTTCTTCCTCCTAATTCTCATTCTGCTCATTATGTAAGCGATGACTATTCATTCATGGGGAACGCGGTTGCTTCGTCATCAAACTCTCTGAATCAGCAGTCTTTGGCAGCTGTCATTGGGAATTCAAGATATATGAAGCCAGCTCAGTCACTGTTAGAGGAGATAGTTAATGTTGGTGGGAAGTCAGTTGATATCAGCATTGAAAAACAAGTAGGGAAGATGTTTGGTGGTGGTAGGAGAGAGTCTGTGAGCCTTTTTTCTGAATTGAAAGCAGAGTTGTGCTGCAGTGGCCTCATGTCAGCTGACAAACATGAATTCCAATTGAAAATCGCAAACCTCATCACCTTGCTGGAAGAGGTAGTGCATTGTCTTTAGATCTTGATTCTTAGTTTATTGGAATGGTTTTCTCATTTGAACTAACAAATGTGTTTGACTCTTTTGGTTTGCTACTTTGATCAGGTTGAGGACAGATGTGAGAAGTACTATCATCAAATGGAAGAAGTGATGCATTCATTTGAGATGGTAGTTGGTGCAGGAGCAGCAAAGTCTTACACAGCTCTGGCTCTCAAGGCTATGTCTAGACACTTTGGCAGCTTAAAGGATGCTATAATGTCACACATAAATGCAGAAAAGCAGAAGTTGAAACAAGACTTTCCGAAAGTGAGCAGTGGACTAGCGCAACTCAGCTTGTATGATCGAGAGTGTAGACAGAAGAGAATGTCGCTTCAACAGCTTGGGATTATGCATAGCCAAAGGCAAGGAGTTTGGAGACCAATTAGAGGGCTACGTGAAACCTCAGTGGCAATTCTTCGCATTTGGCTTTTCGAACATTTTCTACATCCGTAAGTTACCAATCCCAATCTTATTAGTTACTTACCCTTTCTTTGAAGTTTATTCAGATTAGCTGAACTGGTAATATGGTGTATTTACTTATGGTGATCATACAGTTATCCAAATGAGTCTGAGAAGCTAATGTTGGCATCACAAACAGGCCTATCCAAGAACCAAGTAATACTTCCTAACAGTTTTGTCTATGCCTTGATTTCTTCATATGTCCTCGTCCCTTCATTACTTGGTCTAACTATATGATCATGTCGACATGTTCATGAAATCAATCTTTGTTTCAGGTTTCAAATTGGTTCATAAATGCTCGGGTTCGACTTTGGAAACCTATGATAGAGGAAATGTACAAAGAAGAATTTGCTGATTCTTCGCAAGACTCGAATCCAGTAGCTAGTAGTTCCATGACTGGTGAAAGCAACACAGATCACACAGACGATTAAAGTGGGGAAGAATTAGAGACTGGCATTTCAAGTCTGAGTTCTCTATTTTGGCAGTAATTTCAAGTTTGAACTTCGGTGGTGAAAGTTACCCCAACCAAGAAAGAGTTAAAGGTTGTTTTGTGAAGCAGATCAGAAATTCTTGGAAAGTCGAGGGTTTGCTTACATGTACTTTGAACTACTAATTATATTTAATTTTTTTGGCAACTAATTATATTTAATTTTGAGACTCATTAGTATCGAGTCGAATTATTTGCAGACAGAAATGCTGAATATCAAAAAGTGATGAAACGAAATACAATAACTCCCAAAGAAGCATGTTGCAAAATGAAAGATCTATTAATAATGCTACTCATAGTATTCATATTCTGCTCCAATCGTTCCCTCTATAAACAAAAACTCTACATCTTTCCTTTTCTAAAGCAAGTAGCTTGACAATCTGAATGTCACTTGTGTAAAGAGTTATTTGATCCTGGTGTACCTGGCTCTTCATCAGCCGAAGCTTTCACTTTTGCAGTTAATCATGCCTTGCGGTTTAATGCTATGCCGAGGTCATATAGTAGAAGGTACCAATACTGAGAGGGAAGCCAAAGAATCCTCTACTCATCAGGGTATTCTATTATATCATATTTACGCACCCAGAACATAACCAGCAACAGACTATCGCTTCAACTACTTGTCACACTCCTCCTGGACTTGACCATCTGCAAAGAAAACAAGTACCATCATTTGAACTTCTAAAGAATCTAACAACTGCATAAATGCAATGTCAAATTTGAAAGTCCTACCAGCAAGAGTGATTGCCAAGTTCGCTTGAGCATCTGCCTCAGAATTTAGCTCCTTTACAGGTATACACGAACATGTCAGAATGTTATAAGCAGCCCCAAGGTAGTAAACTTGTCAGATATGAAGGCAAATACTATACGCTTGCAGTAAACAAGATTATCCACAAAAGTGCCTTAAAGGATGAACATAATCAACTTCTCTCACCCTAAGAACATGACTGATCTTGAAGGAAACAAATCTATCCTTCAGTTTCTTCACCTCTTTATACAAAATAGACAGGTTCTGGTTTTTCACCAGCCATAACCCCTGAACCTGTGCCAGTAACCTTTTATTAGTTATCTATACACATTATATATCAAACAGATAGTTTTAACGTAAGATGACATCTCAGTACACCAACCAATAGATTTGTTGGCAGAGGTGCAGGGGTTCATGAAAAAAAAATTCAAAACAGAGAAGTGATAGAAACACGATAATTGAAGACCATGAATCAGAGATGACACAAACTGCTTGAGATGAACAAAATACAGACATAACCAACCTGCATACAGACAAGTTTGGAGTCGCCTTGAACAAAAATCCTGGAAAAACCTTTTTCAAGCGCATATTTCAACCCTAAAATAACAGCTCGGTACTCGGCAACATTATTGCTTGCAACACCCAGACCTTCACGTAGTTTACAGATCTAGAAGAAGTACATGGTCAGGACCTTAAAAGACACAAAAGAACAGAAATAAACTTCAGACGTAAAGTTTATACCAAGGTTCCATCCTCCGCTAGCAGTACAGCTCCAGCACCAGCTGTTCCAGGATTTCCTTTTGATGCGCCATCAAATTGAAGAGTACAGCCCTACACTTGTAGCATGGACACATTTTAGTCTTTTGTTCCTTTTTCCCTTGTTGGAGAAATTGAGTTACACAACACATTTACTTATTATGATGATCGAGTTCCAGATACTGAAAAAATAGGGTTGGGCAGGTGGCCAGGGATGATAGGAAAAAAACTAATTTTTCCAACCATCACCAGGAATTGGACTTACACGGCCTGAATGAGGAACTTCAACTTCTGCCTTCTTGGCCTGCTTTCTGGAAGGAGTATCTGATACAGAAGTTGAACCAACTACTTCCTACAAAGCATTAGAAATTGTGTAAACTCTATGCAGCCATATGACAGTCCATCCAACACATATCTTTCACGGAACATATACAAAAGCAATATGTTGTAATCACATAATATGCATATTATATACATAAGTAAGCTTAAATACTGAAAAGAGACAAACAAAGACACAACAGAACTAACAATGCCATAGAACACAACAAGATGTTCACTACATAGTCAGAAATGCACGGTTCTTTGCCTTCTTGAACAACAGCATCAAAGTTCAGAGGTTGTTATGATTCCGTACTCACCACATTTTCTGATTCAGCCTCTTGGTGGGATCTCTTTTTGGCTGCAGTCTTAACAGACGTTTCGCCTTCTGAAGCTGCCGGTTCCTAAAATGTCAAACAAAATCACATCACATTGCCAAATCACACGACGAAACACATAACCTCACACCTTTAAACCCTAAACAAGAAATCCTCTTTACACAAAACTAAACATTTCTCATTGGTAATTTGAACTAGCAAGCAGTCAAATCTTACTACAACAGAACAATCCACAAGCTTGCCAAACAGCTCATGTTTCATATCCGCAGCCGAAATCGTGTAAAGCGCCTTCTGAAGTCCACAAGAAGCTAAATACTGCTCATCTTTCTTAGACATTGAGTACCCTTTGTACACACTAACAGGAGGATCAAATATCTACCACACCCAATTCAAACAAAACAACAAAGATCACAACTTTACCCAAATCCAATTCAAATTTAGGGTTTAGGGTTTTAGAAAATTACCGAAGAGCCCTGCTGAGCTTGACACTCAACCAAGCTCTTATAGACTCCGACGACGTTTCCTTTGCGGACCACATAGAACGCGTCCTTTTCCGACGGGTCCATATCTGACTTCTTCTTCTTCCGCGGCCGAGACGACGTCGCTTTGGAGGCTTTAGTCTGAGACGAGTAGAGGTGGGTCGGTTCGAAGGTGATTAGCTTCACCACGGCGTGGACGTTCGATTTTTGCTTCCAAGGTGAGTACAGAGAACGACCGGTCGTTCGGAAAATGGCCGCCGCATATGATGAGACCTGCGTCAAGCAGTTCATTCCAAGCCGTTTTCTGTAATGAAGTGTGAAAATGTTTTAAAGGAAAAGAAGAGTTCGGGTTTTCCGACGGGAAAAAGCATCTCCAACCCCTTTTATATTAATTCTTTATATTAGAATAAAAAATCACAAAATCTTTATAAAAAAGAAGAGTTCGGGTTTTCCGACGGGAAAAATATCTCTAACCCCTTTTATATTAATTCTTTATAGAATAAAAAATCATAAAATCTCTATAAGAAGATAGGGTAAACTCTAAGAGCTCATCTATTTTATTATACGAAATTAATTATTTATGTATAATTTAATGAATATATATATAAATATATTCAAATCAAACCTTAAATATCGAGTTAATTATTTTAACTTTTTGACATTTTGTTCTTGTTTTAGAAAAGAGAATGAATTCAAAAAGGTAAGAAATAAAGTTTACATGAAGATACAAATTTATAAAAATTCTATAGATTTAGAGGAAATACTTCTTTCTCTTCTCACTTTTTGTATTATAGAGGATCATTTACACTTTTTGTATTATAGAGGATCATTTACATGAGCTGTTGGATCCAAAAAATAATGTTTTTCCTCTAAAATAAAAATTATTCTAGTTTTACATGAGCTGTTAGAGATGTTCTTAGATAACGTTATTGTGAGTACTTAAATATGTCACTGTTAGATAGTATCATCATTCTAAAGCATAAACCAAACAAACTACCATCTATATAACATCTTGTTTTTATTTTGACTTTCTTAGATGATTTTATTATAGGTACTCAAATATATCATCGTTAGATAGTATCATCATTTTAAAACATAAATCAAACAAGTATCATCATTCTAAAACATAAATCAAACAAATATCATCAAATTTTATGTAACACCATGAGTTAGTATTAGTTCAACATATGTCACTTTGTCCAAAACATACTTACAAAATAAAGGAGGCCTAATATAGTTGTCGTTACCAAACATGCAGCTAAAGTACTAAGATAATGAGCGCGAGGTTTTGATCGATGGTCTTGACTTGCTGCCTCTGTAAAAATCTTAATGCGCGAGATAGCTACCTAAACAACAGTTAAATAGGGTCGGAAATTGAGACGGAATTGAAAGATAATGAGCGCGAGTCTGTGTAGCTCTAAGATCCTTTCCTCACCTCTACTTCACCACGAAGCCCAAACTCAACCCCGCCAGATTTGGTCTCTCACGCTCCGCAACGCGCCCTTGCTCCTGCCGGAGTCGTCGCTAGAGCTGTCGCCGACGGCGGCGTTGTGTCGCCAGACGAATTGTCGTTTGATGACGCGGCGGTGATTGAGACGGAGGAGTTCGGAAATGGAGAGGTTGGGGACGTCGTCGATAAGGGTCTGCGTCCAACGAAGAAGGAGATGACGATGGGTTAGAGAATAGGTTCAACCTAAGGAACGGAAAGGAGGTAACTTTTATCTTAATTTTACCTTTTTACTAAGAGATTAGTTTTTACTTTGGAGAAAGTAAAAAAAATTAATTTCCGTTCATGCTGAATTTGTTAGAGAATTACATTATGGGATTTTTGGCTGTGGTTAAATACTCAGATGGAATATTAAGGTCATTTATCAAATAAAGTTTCAAACTTTAAAGTTGAAAATTGAAAGCAAAGGCGTTTTAGTGCCTTATAGCCTGGCTCAATGTTTCGGTTCAAGTCTAAATGTTGATTGCTCTTTGTCGTGCTTTTTATTTTGTTCTTTCCCCAGATTTTTGAAGAAAAGGCCTACATTGTTGTGTTGAGCACAAACGTAATTCGACGGATTTATTTGGTGTGGAGGAGTCACTCAAGTAACTGACCCAACTAGCTGATACTGCTGGACTAATGGTTGTTAGAATTAAGTAGTTCTTGACGGTTATATAGTTCACTGCTAGTATGTAGCTTATAAACCTAGCTTGTTAGCTTAAATTGCTTGTGCTGTATGTAATGCAGACTAGTGTCTCCAAATTCAAGGACATACATTGGATCTGGCAAGGTTACAGAAATCAAGAGTGCTATTCATGCATTGGGTGTCGAGATTGTGATATTTGATGATGAGCTTTCAGCTGGGTAAGATAGTTGATGTTGATTTGGAACGTGTTTTGTGTATGACCTGCTCAACCCCAATCCAGAAAACTTTACCGGCAGAAATATGTTTATTGTACACACCCTTCTCCACTCATTATCAAATGTGTCATATTCGTGAAAGCTACATGGAACTTGATCGTTTGTAAGAAATGCTTGGTCTAAATTATGCACATTTTTGTTCTCTTTTTTTTGTTCAAGTGTTACTATTCTAGGCAATTATGCAATTTGGAAAAGGCCTTTGGTGGGGATGTTAGATTTTGTGACCGCACTGCCCTCATTCTTGATATTTTCAACCAGCGGGCAGCAACACATAAAGCAGCTCTACAGGTAAGTTATTTTTCTTGTTTAATTTGGACCTTAAAATCTGTTCATTGACATTTGAATCTGTGTTAACAACTAAGTGACATTTGAATCTGTTTATTACTAAGACCATTGCATTTCCAGAATTCTCACGGTGATAATTGTGATGTTTCTATGTTGCATTGGCACAAATGGAATACCAGCTACCACGACTAACAAAAATGTGGACTCATCTTGATTCTTGAGCATCAATGAGGAGGTCAAGTGAAGGGTATGGGTGAGAAACAAATTGAAGTGGATAAGCGTATCTTACGTACTCAAGTAAGCCCTCGTCTTATAATCATCAGTATTCCAATATCTTAATACAGATCTTTCTGTAGCAGTTTTAGATTGTAGGTTCCAATCAATGCAATGAAAATGTTTATTTTTTGTTCTTTTCCTTGTCTCGATATTATATGATCTATTACAATTGTCTATTGAAATTGATTTGCCTGCAAACTTGTTTGTGATGCTAGATTGGTGTTCTCAAGAAGGAGCTAGAATCTGTTAGAAAGCATAGAAAGCAGTACCGGAATCAGCGGCTTTCAGTACCAGTCCCAGTAGTATCCTTGGTAAGTAAGTACGTACCATAGTGGATTCAAATTATAGATGGTTTCTACCTGTTGCTGATGGTTGTATGTAATACTTTCAGAAACTAGGTTGGGTACACCAATGCTTGAAAGAGCACTCTCTTGAATAATCGACTGGAGCCAATGCGCTTGCCGAGGATCAATATTTTGCAACACTAGATCCAACAACAACAAGAAGGGTTCAGGTAGGTTGATCACAATTCACAAGGTTGCATGTTTGTGCAAAAGCTTGATTAGAATGTGGTACCTTTGTTCTTTCAAGTGATTATCAACTACTTTCAATAGCCTATAGTCCAGATTTTGGGGTTTATATAATCTCTCATTGATGTAACTGCTACGGTAGAGACATTGAGACTTCACTGACATGCTCTCTATATACTTTACAGGATCATTTTAATTTTTCCATTGATATGCTGAATTTTTAATATCTTATATCTTGAATAATTTGTGGTATATTCTATTCTTGTTTCAATTTCTTCCAGATGAAGAATGGGATGGAATTCCTCCTCACAGATAATGTTGGTTTCATTCAGAAGTTACCAACCACAGTGGTGAGATACTTGCATATTTTATTGAAGAAATTACCACCACTTGTGGTGTTTGAATCTCTCCCCTTGTTCAGTTTGAACTTACTACAAGAGAAGGTTTTGATGCACGCCACTTTAATTTTAGAGTCACGGTCTCACTTATTTTTTCCAACTGCATCTTACAGGTTGCTGCCTTCAGAGCAACTCTTGTGGAGATATCAGAGTCGGCATTACTGGTACATGTGGTTGATATCAGGTACAAAGTGGCAACCTATTAAAATGATACATCATGGTGACAGACATTGAGATCTTATTATTGCTATCAACTTCAGTCAAGTCTGGTCATTGAGTTGCAAAATGTTTATTCATCAATGATATACATACAGTTTTGCAAATGTAAAAATCTGTCTCAAGTCTCAACCGTATTCAATTTTCACTTTTATGGTTGATATCAGCCTCCTTTGTAGTAGTTGTCCTCTTGGTCAATTTGTATATCACCATTCTCGCAATCTTGTAGAACCAGAAAGTACTGACCAGCTGCAGACCAGCTGCCATTCCCTGAAGTGCATAGATAATTCGTTAAGAAAGATACTTGAGAAATTATTTCGAGGCCTCGGACCCTATAGCTGTTACTGCTGTGTTGTTAGTCCTATTGTTCATAATACGAACCTTAATGAGGAAGGGATTGTGAGCAGATAGTGTTACATATGTGAGATAAGGTCCGCCTCCCATCCTTGCAACCGAGAATATAGCTGCAAAGGAAATCTGTACACACAAACATGAAAAAGGAAATTAGAGTAGCTTCTGTTTCTGTTTCTCTGCTACAAAAGATCATAAACATTGTGGAATCTGTTTGAGAGATTAGCATACATCTGCTGCTAAGTTTAGGTCGGTGTCCCTGTAACCAAGCTCTTTCAGAATCTCCCTCAAGTGGAGGAAAGGGCTAGAGACCTCTGTTATCCACAATGCTGATACCATCTCTGAGCCACACTGTATGGAACCCAACAAAAAAAGTTACTATTAGTGGTAGAAAATAGAAAATAGAAAATAGTAGACCAACTCTATATAGTTTTATAGAGGAAAAATTTAGTATTATTAAAGAGGATAGATTACTGAGTTAGTAGCCTATCATTATCAGAAATTAATGTAACTAATGTGCTAAAGTTCCCAGACTTGCATGAAACTAGGATAAAAAATGGCAATCAAGTTTGGGAACAAGGTTTTACCCAAAAAAAAGGTTTGGGAACAAGGTAAATACTAACCCTTTGATATGAAAGGCCTGCTCCGATTCCAACAATGCTCACCAGATGGTGGAAGGCATTGTCAAGACTGAATTGCTTGTCAAAGAGGCAACATAAAAGATCATAGATGAGATAAGAAAGGCTCACTGCTAGTGCTGTCATCTGCACCACCACCATTCAGAAAACCTCCAAAGTTACTAATTAACCAAGTTCAAAAGCACACCATTACAAAGACTATTAATCTTCATGAAACTAAACTGAAAAATTAACCTGCTGTGGAGAAGATTGAGAAGCCAGAGGACAAACTGGGCACCTCCAGTCTTCGACTGAGAGCGAAGCTAGGGTTACAGCTATGGTTGCATGGATTGTCGAAACAAGGCGGTTGCAGAAGCCAAATGATCTCTTTGGAAACATTTTTCTGATGAATAGAAATGTTGTTGTCCATGAAATAATTCCCAGAACTACTAGACTTGTAACTCCTTGCTCTTCCATCTTTCTTTCTTCTAGTTTCTTCTTCTTCACTCTTCTTTTTCTTCACTGAAGCTTGGTTTTATAAACTGGTTTTCTGGGATTTTTTACAAATCATTGAGAAAGCTAGTGGGAGAAAACGAGAGGAGAGGTCATGTTCAGTACTTCAATTCGTTTATAGTTGAACCTCATTTAATTTCGGAGCTGGATGTGGTGGAAGTAGGTTAGCAGTACCATCAAGGATTATTTGGACCAAACTTTTGGTATATCTAATAACTAACCGGAAACAAGAATTAACTTGATTTATTTGCAGCATTATGTTTGAGATTTTGGATCACGCATGCTTGTTGACATGAACAGATATCATCTACTATGTTTGTTTGTTGATTAAATCGTCTAGTGTTGTCCCTGGGGTATATTCTTGTTGAATAATACTTCCAGAATTAGGTCACTACTATATAAGCCATGTTGGTGAGATTCTTTTTTTCTCTTTTCTTGGTCACTAGTAAAGAAGCACAAGCATTTTCTATTTCCCTAAAAATAGTTTCTCTCTTAGAATAAGCTGGTGTGTGTTAGTTGACAAAATCAATTAGTTCTTCTTTGTTCCTTCAGATCATTTTTCTTCTACAATTAGCATTCAAATCGAATCAATTAGCATTCAAATCGAGTCACCCGCCCCGCCTCCATCCATTAAACTGAGCCCGATAGGCTCTTATTGACTAAGAAGTAGAAGAAAAGATAGGATGAGATTATAAAGAGTGTGCTACTCGCATTACTCACTACAACGTGAAGTGAGGTTTTAAGGAATCAGAGGTTTATAAATCACACACTTATGGAAAAGAATGAAAAAGATGAGAAGGTTGGGTAACAACGGTAACAAGTATCGAATCAATTTCTTTTATTATACCTGCTTGAATCAATTCTTCTTTAGGGATCAGAGTGTGTTTCATCTCTCCATGATCGAAAGGCTTCTCAAAGATCAAATGAGTGACATCCTTGTTGGAAAATCTCTCTTAAGATTTTTTATGATCCAACACTGTCATTCGGATGACCGCCGCACTGGACGTAAAATCGCCGGACCGGGTATTCATCTCAGGATGGGTTTCGTCGTACAAACGTTGGCGATTGACCTCAAGAAACACGGTAATATGGTTTCTCTGAACTTAGTTTCATATTCAGGGTTTAGTCTCAAGTCTTTCAATTGTTAGGGATGTCTCTGGGACTTGTACAAGCATTACCAAGTAGAAGAGACTCGAGGATGAAATGGGCTTTGATATGTACCTGTTTGATGCAAATGAACCAGAGTTGGTCAAAATTTTCAATTCTTTTTTATTTGAAATAATGACGAGCTTATGCTAAGTTTGTTTCTTTTTGCTTATTTTGGGTGCCCAATATTGATTTTTTTTGTTCAGTGTGGCCACCATTGATGTTATGAAGTTCCATACTCACACAGTTGTTTCAATTCCTCCGGTAACTGGTTTTGGTGAATGATATTGGTAACTTTTTTTTGGTGAATGATATTGGTAACTACTTGTTTATGTGTTTGAAAGCTGTTTCAGATTTTAGTGAGTTGTTTAGCTGCAACTGATTGTTCTGTTGTATCCTAGATGCTGCAACATGAACAACTTTTGAGGAAAGCACTTTTGGGTGGACATCTGTGGCTGTGGTTTTCTCAAAAATGTTAATATAAGGCCCATAAGATTCAGAATTTCCGAACTAGTCTCACATGTCTTGTTGGCAGATTCAGAGCTTTTGTTTCTTTCTCATACTAAAAGATTTATAAATTGTTTCCCGCTACAGTGCTGTTGACACCATAATCAAGCACAGAATGAGGGGATATAGGCAGTTCACATCAAGGATTCATGTTGAGGATATTTGTCAAGCAATTGAGTCCAGTATTCGCACCTCTTCCTCTAGGCAGGTTTTTACAGTTCAAACTGGTTTATATTCTCTTTTGACGTATCTAATATATTTCCAATACACACCTCCATTTATACCAAGGATAATATAGTAGTGTTTTAATTGTCTATAGATAAGTTCACTATAGTGTATCGAACTTGTGTTCACTGGCTTGTTAAAATTACTTTCAGGGAAATTTATAATATTGTTGATAACCCTGCCCCAAGGGAAGCAGTGTTCGAGTATGCAAGAGACTTGGTTGATAGAAAACGGCCAGGCTGGATCAGTCTTCTGAACAAAGAGAATATACAGATACTGTTAAAAAAACATGGTTCGTCTGCAATGCTCATATGAAAAAGGATGGAGCTTGGAGTCAGGCTTCTTCATCCTAGTTGTGGATCAGGATTACGAAGTATTATCGACCAAATGGATAAACCATCTTCAACATAGTAAATGTTCAGTCGAGCTGTAGCTTTTACATGCTAAATTCAAATACTCTTTGTTGGAAAATATACCAGTGCAGTTGATGATGTTGAGCATGAATACAAAGCATACGTACCGATAAATCATGAAATTACAGTGTAGTATTACATCAAATTTCAACGACTTAATTCAGAGTTCGTCAAACCATTCATCATTATCCCCAGTATCATCATCATCATCATTTGCATAGTAAGACTCATCCTCTTCATTGTACTGGTTTTCATTCTCAAACTCATAATTATCGTCATACCCTTGTTCCTCTTCACTTAGCTCTGCACTGATGACTTTCTCTTTAGATTCCGAACCTTCTTCCAACCCGCAATCCTCTTCATTCAGGACACTGTAGTTGATTTTCGAACTCCGTCCCGTTTTGACTCCCGGTGCCACATTACTACCCCCTTCATTCGATTTCTTACTGTCATTCGCCGAGTTGCTACAAGTAATGGCTGCCTTTCTCCGAGGACCAGCTTCCTTGGATTCTCTGCCTCTTTTTCTAGTACTTCTCTCAATATAGTCATTGTTCATTGCTTCCCAGAGCATGGCATGGTTTTATAGAGTACCTGCTCCTTGCTTAAGAGGTATGGAGAAATCTCGGCATCATCAATATCAGTGAGGCTTTCCGAGACATGGTCACTACTACTATCCGAGTCTGAAGTACTTGAGCCCTTATCATGTTGCTGCTTTTGCCTCGACTTGGATCCATTTCGAAAGGCCATTAGGGTTTCGTTTTCGAAGTTTTTTTTATCACAAATTCACTCCCCTCGTTACTTCTCTAAAAAATCACTCCCCTCGTTATATAAATGAGGGAAAACACCAACCAACAACTGGGAAACATAATCCAACCAGGAGTAGGAATACTATTTTTTTCTGAATTTTTTTTACTTATTTACTCTCATCCGGCCCATTGGGATTAAAGCCCATATTAGACAGTCTGCTTTATCGGTCTCTTGTCTAGTCTAGCTCTGAGCTCTGTTCAGATCTATGATACATGGATACAATTTTTGAATGTTGTCGCATCTATATCCGATACGAGTACACGTTGAATACGCCTCAGATATGTATCTAGAGATGTCAAACGTATGGTAGACCATTTAGGAAGGTTTTGCGTAAATTGATATATTGACTGTTGATTGTTGACTTTTTGTACTGATATCATATCTAATTTGTATGAATCATATATTATGCTCTTTGAACTCTTCCACTATCACTACCAGAACAACCACTTTAGCCGACGAAATTTTTTCGTCGGCTAAACCCTAAATTTCGTCGGCTAAGAAGTCGTCGGGCAAAATCCGTCGGCCAACACTATAGCCGACGAAATTACTGTTTATCGTCGGCTAAAGTCATTTATTTAGCCGACGAAGAAATTTTTCGTCGCTTAATTTCTGGACTTTAGCCGACGAATTTTTGGACCTTAGCCGACGAAATTTTATTAAAATTCGTCTGCTATAGCTATTATTTTTATTTATTTATTTAACTTTAGCCGACGAATTTTAGGGTAATTCGTCGGCTATAGTTATTTTTTCTTCTTTTTTTTAATTTTAGCCGACGAATTTTATTAAATTTCGTCTGCTATAGCTATTATTTTTATTTAACTTTAGCCGACGAATTTTAGGATAATTCGTCGGCTAAAGTTATTATTTTTTTATGTTATTATTATTTTTTAAAAACTTTAGCCGACGAATTTTAGGGTAATTCGTCGGCTATAGTTTGTTTTTCTTTTTTTCTTTTTAATTTTAGCCGACGAATTTTATTAAAATTTCGTCGGCTATAACTATTTTAATTTTTTCATATTTTTTTTTTAATTTCTTGTACTTTTGATTAAAATTTTTACTTCTTTTTCGTTTTTACACCGGTGGTGGAGAAGGACAAGAGGAGGAGGAGAAGAGGAGAGGAGGAGGAGGAGAAGGTTAGGAGAGGGAGAGAAGGAGCAGGGGGAGGAAGGAGGAGGAGAATTTAGAGAAGGAGAAGAATTTAGAGAAGGAGGAGGAAGGAGAAGGATTTAGAGGAGGAAGGAGGAGAAGAAGGTTAGGAGAGGGAGAGGAGAAGGAGGAAGGAAGATGAGGAGGAGGGAAGATGAAGAGGAGAAAAATGAAACATATAGAAAATTTTGAACTTTAGCCGACGAAATTTCGTCGGCTAAAGTTTAAAATTATAGTCAAAAAAATTCAAAATTTTAAAAATTCCCGCCAAAAAATTTGAATTTTTAATTAACTTTAGCCGAATAAATTAGGGTAATTCGTCGGCTATAGTTATTTATTTTTTTATTTATTAATTTAACCTTAGCCGACGAAATACCCTAATTTCGTCGGCTATAGTTATTTATTTATTTATTTAACTTTAGCCGACGAATTACCCTAATTTCGTCGGCTAAAACCCTAAACCCTATACGTAGAAGCTTCAAACGAAAAAAAGTCGTGAAATAAGATATGACCGGAATGGTGAAATACGTCTATGGTTGAAAAATCACGTAATTCCGGTAAAGTCTCGGTACCGATAATTGCTGTTAACTCAATTTTCCATTCTTTCTCCCTAGAGGTAGCCTCATCTCCGGTAGTTAATTTTTATAAAAATTTTATACCACTAGTTGCGTCTCATCGATTTGAAACTATTTTCAGTTGAAGGTCCGGGCAAAATACGTAATTTAGACGGTCAAATGACCGTTTTCGTGCGTTAAGGGGTTTGACTTACGTGATTGACTGTAAGGATCGAGCCCTTAACGTTGTCAGATTAAGTTAAATTTTTTCCTATATACATATTTCAACATAATGATCATATCAGACGGTCGGAATTTTGTTTCTCAACTTTGATCATCGGAATCACAACATGCGTACTAATGTTGTATAACTTGTTTACTAAGCTTTAAGTAAATGTATCGTTTCTAAAACAAACTGTACGTAGAAACTTCAAACGCAAAAAAATCGTGAAATAAGATATGACTGGAATGGTGAAATACGCCTACGGTTGAAAAATCACGTAATTCCGGTAAAGTCTCGGTGCCGATAGTTGCAGTCAATACAATATAGAGGTTTGACTTACGAGATTGACCGTCTAGATGAAGTCCTTAAATTTATCGGATAAAGTTGAATTTTTTACCAGAGATATATTTCAACATATTGATAATATCTGTCGGTCGTATTTTTGTTTGTGAATTTTGATGACTGGAATCACAACATGCCTAATATTTACCATTATTTATCTATATGGGGAGGCATATCATGGAGGGGTAAATGTCTCAAAATTTTTTGATGGACAGTTGCGTCTCATTATGGTGAGTGTTTGTTGTGTTGAAGGTTCGGCCAAAATACCTCATATAGGTGTAGATATGGACATTTTCGTGTGTTAAGAGTTTAGAAAAACTTCATTTTGAAGCCTTAAACGAACTCGGATGGCTAAAAAAGCCTATATATCATGGCTTTTGCAATGAGTTTTACTCGTACGGCCGTTCTGCTTCCAGATTGGTATCACAATAGTCAATCGGACACCGAAATATCCGTAGTGCAATTTTATAACAAAAAATTACTTTAGCCTACGAAATACCCTAATTTCGTCAGCTAAACTTTTCAAATTTCGTCGGCTAAAGTTCACATACTATAGCCGACGAAAATTTTTAGCCGACGAAAATTTTTTTTGTCGGCTAAAATTTAACTATAGCCGACGAAAAAATTAGTTTAGCCGACGAAATTTTAACTTAGCCGACGAAAAAAAAAATCGTCGGTTAAAGTCCACTTTAGCTGACGAAAAAAAATTTCGTCGGCATTTTTTTAGATATTTCGTCGGCTATAGTTTTTTTTCTGGTAGTGTATTATAATTGAATATTCTTCTGTTTATTTCCTTAATTAGATGATTTAGATTAAATTTATTAAGAATTTATTTATTATTGTAATTTTTGTGAGAAATTTATTAAAATTAGAGTATTTTAATTAGTGTTATTTATCTTTAAAATTATCTATATATTTTTAAATTATATTAAATATATATAATATTAAAGCGTATCCGTATCCTATTTTTATGAGAAAAAATATATCCACGTATCGTAAACCCGTACTACTGCATCATAATGTTATTTACCTTTAAAATTATTTATTTTTTAAATTATATTAAATATATATAATATCAAAAGATACGTATATCCAACCTATCCACAACGTATCCACATGATATCCGTGTCCGTACCCGTACTACTGCATCATAGGTTGGGATACGGTGTCTCAGTCTCAGTCGCATATCCCCAAGTAGAAATTGGTCACGGAAACCCTAAATTGATCGAGCTGGAGCTCTCCTAGTAGCCACTGCGGTTCTGTATCACCAAAAGCTCCTTTCTTCGTTTCTGATATGAAATTAGGTATTGGGTTACTGTTAATTTCATTTCTCTTAGCATTATTTATGTCTAAAAGCTTCGTGGTGATTAGGTTGCTGAGTTTCTATCCTTTTTGACCGGGAATTGAAGTAACGATTAGTACTTTAGGGTTCATTTCTGTCTATTTCAATGAGTTGGAGTAGTTGTTAATGTTTCTTCAATTTAGTTAGCTTTCTTTGATATAATTGCAGATTGAGTATCTGGGTTTCTGTGGTTATTCATTTAAGTTTTGTATTAGGTACTTTCTGTGATTTTTGTGTTCTCGCTTATGAGATTGGTTTTACATTAGGTACTTAGCTATGATTCCAAATGCATGTGCCAGACCCGGTGGGTTTATCTCTGTGAATTCGAGAGTAAGTAAGCCCTCAATATCCAGTAGTCCTGTGCTGTCATGGGTTCCTCGTTTTCGAAGTAAGAGTGCTTTTCAGTGCATCAGTTCATGGAGTTCTTCTCCGAAAGGTAAGCCTTATCCACTATGACTAATTCTAGTCATTTTTCCTTGTACTTGATTGATTGCGTTTTTCACGTGGAATTAATGCTTGTATACCCTTCTCCATTTGAGGCTGAATTTGTTTCACACACATTACACTTGCAATGAACTCAAACAATCACTCATTTTCTCAAATGGACTTATTAGAAAGCTAGGACAGTAGTTTCCACAATATCTGGGATCTTGTGCTATTACATATGGTGTGAGTGCTTGTTTTAATTCCTTATGGTATATTGGTTGTAGCAATGCCACTTCTGCACCCCTGCGCTGCATCGAGCCCCTTTTTCAGTGGGGGTCAGGGCAGCCTTTTACGCATGATGCCCACATTGCAAAGGCGAGGAAAATCTAGTATGGCTCCTCAAGCAGCTAAGGATGTCCCATACAGTTTTCGGTTCCCTCCCATGATGAAGAAGCCAAAATGGTGGTGGAGGACATTGGCATGTCTCCCCTACTTGATGCCCCTACACGAGACATGGATGTACGCTGAGACAGCCTATAACCTGCACCCTTTCCTGGAAGACTTTGAGTTCTTCACATACCCTTTCCTTGGTGCCATTGGGAGCTTGCCCAGCTGGTTCTTGATGGCATACTTTTTCGTTGCATATCTTGGAATTGTGAGGAGAAAGGAGTGGCCTCACTTCTTTAGATTTCACGTCGTGATGGGCATGCTGCTGGAGATTGCCTTGCAGGTGATAGGGACTGTGAGCCGTTGGATGCCACTCGCTGTTTACTGGGGTAAATTTGGAATGCACTTCTGGACAGCCGTTGCATTTGCTTACCTATTCACAGTGTTGGAGTGCATACGCTGTGCTCTTGCTGGTATGTATGCTGATATCCCCTTTGTTTGTGATGCTGCATATATTCAAATTCCCTATGACTAATAGGGAAAGTATAGGAGTAAAATCAGCTGTCTTTCCATCTGTTTGAATTTTGTTGTAAGAGAGGAAATTTGTTTTATTCTTAACCAGCCTATGTGTAGAAGTTTTAATTATATCAGAATTCTCACCAAGGTGTTGTTTGCTTTCTTTTCATTCTTGTTGATCAGTAATTCTCTTGTGTAGTTTCAAATGCTGTGGTATGTTGAGAAATTAGAGGAAATGGTACTCATTCAGTTTGACATGCATTTGAATAGTTGAGCAAACTTCCTGATAGTTTAGATTCTTGACCTGTTCATACCAGACCATCCCTGTAAATCCATTGCACCCTGGAAATCCAACTGGTATGTTATCTTGGTGTTGGTCTGAGAATGCATGGGCCTGATAATAGAGATGTGTCTAGGTCCATACAAAGCAGACCAGAAACTTGACACATGTTTCTTGATAGCCTAATGGAATTGTGGATGGATGACTTAAAATCTTGAATGATGTAAACAATGGCTGCAAAGTGAAAATAATGTGAGGCAAAGGTGTGAGCCCTCTATGTTCTAGTCTTTAATTATGAGCTTATTTATCTAATTAGGTGGGGATGCCATATATATGGTGCCGTTTCATGCAGCAATCCATTTAAAAGCTTAACTTTCATTAGCTCAACTCTAATCTAATTATTGATATCAAAATGTTTGGTCATCTTACGTTGATTGAGGTGTGCTGCTACAATGTCATTTTCTTAATCATAATATAAGTGGAATATCACTTCTCAAATGTCATCACCATACGATCAAAACTACTAGAACACTAAGAATTTTTAACACTGCCTACCATTATATTTGTTTTCAGTGCATAGTATATATATTGTGTATACCATCACAACCTTTCCCCAGTACGTAAAGCCACATTTCACTATAAACAATTGACTAGGTAAGCTTCCCACTACACCAATAGTCCGACATCGACTACATCATGATTTTAGTGAACCTCAATGAGTTTTGTTTAAGACCTGGTAAGGTCAGTTACTTTCATCATCATCATCATCATCATCATCATCATCAGCATCCTTATTACATTGTTTAAGCTCAACTTTCAAACTTTTTACTATAGCATTCGACTTATTAACTCGATACAACAAACATGGAAGGGCATTACTATTGATTTCATCATCCTCTACTTCCTCTTTTGGATTACCCCTCTACCTAATTAACCCACTTCTCCCACCCTTCTCTGAGTTTTGATCATTGGTTACTTACCCTGTTTGGAGATAACATGTATTTTCTAGATCCAAACATATATTTTTTGGAAAGAGGTGGATATATTCGATTGACCATAAAACCAGACGACCAACTATTGCTAGGTCAGTCAGAAGCAAACTCGGATAAAATTAAGCTGGTTCATATAGTTATAGACTGGTTCTGTTTGATAGGAGGTAGAGTAGTTTGGTTTCGGAACCAAATCTTAAGAGGATTTGGAATATACTTGTTTATATGGCATATGCTACATGAGGGGATCAACTGGAGCTTCGTGATCATTACTCATGGTCACTCAACAATGTACTTTACCTACCAGTGTGCCACCAACATGATGTTTCTATTTTTATATGATCTTCTGCTTCAACCAAAGATTGATGAGGTAAATTAGAATCATACACCACCACTCCTACTAGGTAATTCATTTGAAAATTTAAAGCTGGGGGCATCAAAGAGGAACACTTTCATTTGGTTGTGCTGGGTGGTTTGATTGCAACTTGCAATATTAACATGATGAATTCAAAAATGGAGGAAATAGCAGAAACCTTTCTCAATCAAACACAGAATACATTGAACTGAACCCAGATGCAGCAAGATGATTGGTTCAATTCGAGCCATCAATTGGAGGGCAATAAACGAAACACGGGAAAGAGGTAGAGATCCATCAAATGCAAATTGATGATGTTTCTTGTATAGTTTAACTTATCCTCCATATTCGAAAACATAGTAAAATTTGAAGCTGTAACTGGTATATTTTTTTGCTGATTTCCTTCTTGGAACCTGTTTTTAACTTTTCTTATAACCATTAGGTTTACAACTGTTTTACAATTTACTGTAGTACTGAGTCCTGAATAATAGTTCTGCATTTCTCTGTAAACATTTTGTGAGTTGAGAATGACATTTTCAAGTTCCACTAAGAACCAGTACATGATGAATCCAACCAAACTCCCATGTAACTTTCATGAACAATACAAGGACAAAACCAATATGGTGTAAACAAGTCAATTATTTGTCATCAGTATCATATAAAAAAACTAACTCTTTTGGTGTGAACCTCCCTTTGATAAAGAATGGCCATCAATTCATCATCATATATATAAAACATTTTCGTCAGAAATATCCAGTCAAAAGCATGCATTACCTTAAAAAAAGAACAAATTAAGAGCTAAAAATACCACTCAAAGTGAAGACCAAGAAAATCAAATCTAGAAACATTACATAAAATCCCTTCATATAAATAATAATAAATAATAATACAGGATTCATGACCCAAATTCCATTTACAATCAAGCTCTTGTCATCACAGTTATTTTTTGTTTCACCTAATCACTTGCCTGCTGATACATAAATATTCTAGCTTTACATTATATATCTATATATTCTTATATATATAGCAGCAAAAAAAATATAATAACACCCTGTTCTTTCCCCTCCCACTGATTGAGACCCTAATACAAGACAAAGAAGGAAATAAGAACAGACAAATCACAGAGGGGCCATGGTCGATGATGATCATGAACAATTAGTACTGAAGCATGTCTGCTGTGGCCATGATGGGCAGGTTTGAGTAGAGAAAATTATTCCACGGGTTCATCATGAAGCTACTGTCATGATCGGCAGCGGTGGAGCCGGTGATCTGAAGCAGCTGGCCGGCCGGTTCGGTTTCAATTAACACCCCATTATTATCACTATTGTTGTTGCCGTTGATATAGTTGAGGATGTCTGTCAATGACTCCAGTCTCTGGCTGAGCTCCGCCATCTGAGCCTTGAGAACAGAATTGTCGGCCTCCACGTTCATGTAGTGCTGAGTAGTGATTTTTATGCTGCTCAGGATTTGACCGTTTTCCTTCCTCAACTGTGACACCTGAGCCGTCAACTCATCCAAGTGCTGCTGCTTCCTCATCCTCGACCGCCGCGCAGATTCCCGGTTGGACTGCATTCTCTTCCGCTTCCGCTGTCGAAGGTCGCCTTCCGACCCCGAATGCTGAAGCTGTGAACCCGACGAGTTTCCGCTCGAAGTAGCCATTATATAATATTTTCCACAGTTGAGATCAAATAGAAAACAGGACTTAGATTTAAACACAGTCGACGCAGGACCCGATTATTGGAATCATTATTATAGGGCTAATGATATATTAGGTAGTATGTAATAGTAGTATTAGGAAGCTGTAGTGTTGGGAGCTGATTTATGAGAACACGTAGAACCAGTAAAGGAAGACGACGGAGAAAGATTGAACTAAATGGGTTCTGCGCCTGAGGGAGGAATCTACCATAAACCCGGAACGGAGGATTTCACTGACCACCGGAGACATGAATTTCAAACATCAAGGACAAAATAGTCAGCATCAAGTTTAATTTTCCAGGGCTCAGAAATATTACAAAACTGATACTGATTGAATCTACGTGGAGTTGTTGTGGCTAAATCAACACAAAACCCAAGATTAAAGAACAAAAACCCAGAAAACCCCAGTAAAAAGAACAAAGCCAAAAAACCTTAAACCAGCAGAGCTTCAGTGCTCAAAAGAAAGGAGGGCTCGCTAAGATCTGAAAACTAGAGAGGGGAAAGGAGGAGAGGGAGAGGAAGAGGTTGATGAAGGTGAGGAGGGGCCAATATATAGAAGGAAAAAGTAAATTATGGAAGAATATTAAAATGAAAATTAAGAAATAAAAACGTACATGGTTTGCATTGGAATCTCCTCCGATAATCAAATGAGGGAGTTTGTTGAGGCTTGAGGGAGGGTTTGATCGGGCATGTGAGTAGAAATTTCCACAACCGTCAATTCCAGCTGGTGAGCACAAAAGTCATTTCATTTCACTTTCCAATTTTCTTATTGGAGGTGGTTTTTTACCTCTCTTTCACCGCCATGCTTGTACCAGATTTAACCGTTTAAAGCATAGAATTTTGTTTGTTTTGACCGGTTTGTCCTTTTTTATAATGGGCGAACAAACAAGTGGGCACCTGAAATTGTAGCAGATGTTAGTGGGAATCTCAGGGACGGAGGTGGTATAAAGGATGTTGAGAGAGGGTAATAACGTTATTGTGTATATTTTTTTGTTAGATGTCACCTTTTAAAATTGATGTGAAATTCACATTCCAAATTAAAATCAACACATTTTTTTTCTTTTTTGGTTAACACATTCACAACAAGACAGAGTTTAAGTCATTAAAAGACAATGGTTGGTTAGGTATTTAGCTAATAATTTTGAGATTATAGGTTCAAACCTCACTGAATATATGTAAGGTGTATGAGTTATTAATATTTTTTTTTTAAAAAGACACTAAAAGACAAAATTTAAGTTACTAGAAAAGAAAAATGGTGTGAATTTCACAACCCTTTAAAAAATAGCGTGATAAACTTTTGTTTAAAAAAAGAAGAGGAAAAAACATGAGAAGACATTGACTTTTAGGGTTCCTACTTTCTAAATTAAGATAGAGTAATGTAGGTGAACCATATTTTAAGAGACCATCTAGAGACCATCTTACGCGGCGGCTGACGTGGCAGAGCCACATCATCATAACACAAATTCTTTTTTATTAACTTTTTCTTAACACAAGTTCGAATCGGTTCTTGTTTATGTTTTGTCTGTCAATTATAGATCAAACTTGGTTATAATTGATAGCCAGAACTGATCTTTCTCATGAATCCATGCCGTAAGCTCGCCTTGATATGTTTTTATTTTTTATTTTTGTTATTGCTGTCAAGAGATATAGATGGAAGCTAACCTCCAGATACCACACTACCCAAACAAGTAGCAAAATGAATATCATGTGGTTACCATGATTGATTGTGTCAATACGTAGAATTGTTGTATTCACTATGTCATTATCTTTATTTTTCAGATGCTCAATGTGTGGAACGATCTCCTAATAACGAAACAGAGAACATAATTATGAGCAATGATCAAGGTATGTTATATATAAAAGAAAAAAATTGAGATAATTTATGAGTTTTAGTTTTGATTACACATATTAAGAAAATGTTAATAAAAAAGAATTTGTGTTATGATGATGTGGCTCTGCCACGTCAGCCGCTACGTAAGATGATCTCTAAATGGTCTCTCAAAATATGGTTCACCTAGCATTACTCATTAAGATATAGGTGTTTCTACTAATTTATTTTTTTCCAAATCTACGCCTCAGATTTTTCAGTTTGATTTATGTGATATAGCATATACTATAGTAAATATCATTTTAATTAGTTGGTGATAATCAAAATGATATTGTGTATAAATATGTGTGTGTGCACAATATCATTTTGATTCTCATTTTATATAGTGGTATAAGTCTCTCCTTATAAATGAGAGGTTTTGAGTTCGACTCACAGTATTGTAGCAGATTAGTGCATTTGATAAAAAGAACCATCAAAATCATATTAATTTTGATTATATTGTGAATTTGTGATCTTATGCTATCTGATATAAAACCATAGGATCCAAAATGACTAGCATGCACCTTTTTCTTTATCCACATAACACGACTCCTTAATTATAGAGGTCTTGAATGAGACCATTTTCAAATTCATTATCAAATATGTCCCTTCCCCCATTCTTTCTCATCTTTCCCTTCTTTCAATTGTCAAATTGTCTACGTTTGTCTTCCACAATGCATGAAACACCTCTCTCTTCCACAATGCATGAAATTCTCTAAAGAAAGAACAGCACTATAGTTCATATGTAAGATCGGCTTGCATATTGTCTTGGCTTCCAAACTTGTGGAAACAAGTCCCATCCGACCAGTTTTTAGGCAATTAGGCTTTCACGTACCCAATTGTGTAATCGGTAACATATACCAAATGCTTGATCATCGAGCTAGCTAGACTACGTATAGATTTACTTGGTGAAAATGAGGCCAATATAAGTATATGATAATTTTTCTTGGTATGACTTTTATGTATATAGTTTGGCATAATGGTCTTTCAAACAATGGAGCCGCCCACTTCATTAGAAAAGGTATAGTTTCTGGTTCATTACAGTTTCTTCAGTTGCCCCAAAAATCGATTCCAGATGCTTCTATTGCTTTGCTTCTACGTTTTAAAGTTCGTATATATAGTATAGTATAGAACTATAGAGATCTCTAAATTACTTGCGCGCACTTTACAAAAGTGATGTAAAGTCTCATAGCTGGATTTCTGACCGCTAAATATTTGATCAAAATTAAATAATCTCATTGGCTTATTAATTATGTCGACTCACTGGTTAATTAGTAACAGATTAGGAGGACTCGATCAGATTAGTAGCACTACTGCACAGGTCGCACACTGGAAATAATGAGAAAAAAGAGTTAAAATTGTAGTTATGGCTTTTGGAAAGAGAGAGGAGATCAATACAATCTCATTGGCTTATGTCGATGTCTTTCGATCGATCATATGTGTTTTTCAGATGCAGAGTGAGGACCTAACTTTCTAACTTATTTTTAATTTCTTTCAGCCAGTTGTTGTTTTAAATTTTGATATCTTTGAAACCGGTTACTTAAGAGGCTTCTCCTTGTAATCTAAATTAGGTTTTTAGCATAAAAAAAACTTTCTAACTTATTACAATGCTTTGCGATATTTTCTTTACTCGATTCCAACGTCAGAATTTAGGAAAGGTACAATGTGATGAGTTGCTAATTACACTAGCATAGAAAAAGGATCCAAGTTTAAACTACCCTAATTTCAACTTTAGAATAATAAACTCAAAGGGAATGAAAGTCTCAATATTTGGTGAGAAAACATAAAATTAGATATTCTCGTTTTTTAGCAAAACGTTTATTGTAGTGAAGTAGTTGCAAGCAAGCCAAATGTTAAAAGTTTGGAGATATTACGTGAACATAATCTTAGTTATGTTCTCACAATATCACTCAAAGAGAAAACTTTATTCTAATATACGTCTATATTCTATACTAACTCAAGTGAAATCCGTATAAAACGATGAAGTGAAAAAAGTGAGAAAGACGCAAATTGTTGGGAAGGGGATCGAGTAATATCTTATGGAGCGCTCTTTCAAAGTTGCATCTGCGCGCATCTCTAGGATTATTCCATTTTTAACCCTCCAACTTGGCCACTTCAAATTCAACTTGGCAATTATTCCTGACAATAACCTAGCTGAAAGCTCAAACTGATGCAAAGCGATGCAACTCTTCCCAGATTAAGCCGGTTGCTCTAGTTGCTGAAAAAAATTACCATATTCATAAAAGTTACACCTCAGTTATTGTTGTTGGAGACTAAAGTCGTGTGAGTGTTTACTAAACAAAGGGGGTTGTTATGTACACTCATTGTGATTCTGAAATAATGGTTCCTTTAAGCTAAGCCAGATCGAAGAGATGGCGACGGTGAGAAAAGCCCACCGTTAAAAATCTGGTAAAAGACTAAAGGTGCCACGTACCCCTCAATATTCCAAGCTTCCAAAAAGAGATCATAATCAAGTGAAAGCAATATAATGCAATCGATTGAAGATTATTTTGATCCCAACATTGATTGTGGATCGTTTAATTTCTTTTCTTCTTACAGCTAAATTTGCCTTATCATTCTCATCTGTCGACTGTTTGAATATAGGGTTTTCCTGGACAGAGCCCGATGATAATCAGCATTAAACAAAACAGTGATAATTATACGAACTGTCGTTACCATAAAACGAGAATATATGATGGAGCAGCTGTAAGCAAAAGTTTTGGATTACTGTAAGCAAAAGTTTTGGATTACTGCAATACAAAATAAAATTCTCAAACCGCGATTCTCCAAGAGTTCAGATAATGAACAACAACAACAACATTTGCCAGAAAGAGAATTATTATTTTTTCTTTTTCTAGCTTGTTCTCGTTTGCATAATTATATCAAATCAGAAGGTAGGAGCGAGAACCAGTCGGCCATGGCTCTTTAATGTTTGATTGATCAAGCAAGACTGAGAGCAAGAAGAAGGAAAAAAAGTCATGGTCGGTTTGTAGGGACAAACATATGTAATCTTGGTTCAGCTCTTTGCAAATTTGGGGTCCCAAACCAATATTTTTGGTCTTTTTTTCATTTTTCTGCAGAAGTAGCGATGAGTTTCACATTCTTGCTTTCCTCAATTTTGTTTCTTTCCTTCTTTTCAAGTTTCACTGAAAAGCTTAGGAGCAAGAGAGTCAATTGTTACATCTTAATTTTTTTTTAAAAAATAATTATTCTTAATTTATATCAAATATTAATAAAAATAAAATATAAATTGACATTATTTTTTTAAGAAATCCTTAATTAATAATAATTAAATGAAATACAAATTTATACTATTTAAATACTTAATCTAATTAATACAAACTATGTCAAATGTTTCTTACCTTACTAATATCTACTAATATGTAATTTAATGCTTTAAATTTTATTTACATTTTTTTATTTTATAAATAAACTAAATGGAAACAACATATTGATGTTTATCATATAATGACGTACATTATGTCTGAGAAATAACATATTTTTCAATGTTTATCATGTATGAAATTCTGAAAATTTAAAGTTTATTCGAGATGAATTAATTGTCTATTCAAGAGTGCATGTTTATTTACGAATTTGTATAAAGAACATTGTTGTAATTAAGTTTGCATTATTTTTTAAACAAATCATGTTGTTGCTAAAGAGTAACCGAAGATAATCAAATTTTTTTTGTTAATCAAATTTGATCATTTTAAATGAGATGTCTAGTTACGACAGTGCTGAAAAGTAAATGTTTTCAGACTTGATGGTTTGTTCATCGATCCCTTTGTGTATCGGTGGGGTTATTCGGACGTCTTCTTTGGTCTTTGGAGCTGTATGGGGTTCTTCCTTGGTAATTCGATCTCTCTGGAAAAGTTGGAGTTGGTTTGATACGTTACTTCACTTAGCTTACTGATAATTGTAACATTAGTCTATCTTTTTGTTCCCCTTTCTTCCCTTGCACGCTTTCTAGTTCGATATTCATCTCTAGGGTTTCGACGTTATATGGCTTTTTTTCGTGCTCATTTAACCATATTTCACATCCCCTCTCACTCTCTGATATAGATTCATGCATATTCATTTTATGCACCATTCTTAATGCATTTTTGATCCTATTTAGTTATGTAATTCATTTAACAATATTTATTGTAACTTAGTTTGTGTTTTTAGGTCTAAATAAAGCCGCGGAGTACAATATAAGCAAAAGAGAAGAAATCTTGATTTTATTGTTTCTTGGATACTAAATGTTTGTTGATTCATTGGTTTCTCATTAATAAATTATGGTTTTGTTTATTATGGTTGCAAACATAGTAAACATGCTAGAGTTTTAATATTGCTATGATTTTGTATTTCTATCATCATGTCAAGCATATCATTTAGAGTAGCACATGAGTGACTTGAGCTCCATTCATATGAATTGACATCTAACCAAATTAGGGCAGCATGAGTACCGAAATTACCTAGTTTTATTCATAATTTTTTCAATCTTAATGACTTCTATGTGAGAGTTGTGCGAGAACATCACTCTAGGTTTCATGTTAGAAGCTAAGTTAAGTTGAATACATTATTCTCTTGACATACCAAGTAAGAAAGGTTGATGGTTTAGTTTAACACATCATGGCTTAGCTTGGGTAAAGACATTCAATTGAATAGAAACATATAGGTTGACAAATCTTTGGTGAATTGTGTTCTAGTGATGTATGGTTGTACTTAGCTATTGTTTATTTCATCTATTTCAAAATTCTAAAACATTTTTTTTATTTTTGTATGATTTATATCCTCTGTTTTGTTTAATTTATTTAGCATAACAATTCAACCCTAAAAATCGTGAAACTTTGTCAGTAGTTAGATTAGTATGTCTAGTTCTTTGTCTGTAATTTTTTGTCATATTTGAAGTAGTTTAGAGTCGTCTGTCGATCAGTTCTTTTTGACTGGCCAGATTAGATTTTTAAGTTTAGATTGAGTTATATATTAGTGATTTAGACACTATCCTCTGCGAGAGACCTCTACTTTCCTATACTTCCATCGACAACTTAATTGTGTTTGTTGTGTTTATTTATAAGTTTATTTTTAAGGTTTTTCCAATACATATAGCCTGTGCAAGAACTGCATGCATGTCTGCAACTGATAACTTTCAATCGGAGAATGTTAACTACATCAATTCTTTAAATCTGGGAAATGGCCGGAATAATGATTTAGCACTCATCATGCAAGTGTTAGTCAAGTCACAGTCAGCTTTGTTTCTTTATGGTTCATCTTGTAGAATATTCTTAAATATATACTTTCTTTGTAGATAGAGGTTAAATATTTTATATAGATATAGGAGATATTGTTTTTCTATTAAATCCATGATTGTATCTGTATATATATCTCCATTCCCATTAGAGAATAATAATATCATTGAAAACCATTATCAAACCATTCTTTTATACTTGGTATCAGAGCCAAAAACCCCTAAATTTCGTATTCCGCTGCGTACCACCACGATCACCACCAAAATCTCAAATCACCACCAAAACCCTAAATCCCAAAATATAAACAAATCTCACATCACATCACCATACAAATTTTCTTGTCGTCTGCTCATTCTCTCTAGCAAGCAACTAGCTTGGCTTGCCGGCTCGGCTCGAGCACTCACTACAGCAAACTTGCAACAGCGGCCCTACATCACATCATCATTCAGTGAATTTAGTTTATTAATCATATGACAGACCAATTCGAAGACCTTGAACCCAGATGTAACCCCTTCAAACTCAAGAGCATGTCTCCCATCATCAATCATTATCATATCACCACACCACCTCATCCTTGCAGCAAACTAAATTCATATGCAAACACACAACGTCCTCTTTGTAGAGTGTTTGGGCATAGCACGCGACGGTGCTACGAAGTAATTGGATATCCGGATTGGTGGGATTTCATTAAGAGACCCCAGAAAAGTCTAGAAAAAACTGTTATAGCCACTATAAAGGAAGTGCAACAGTCTAATGCCTATGTCGCACAGTCAGGTATAAACGGTAAGGTATCTATGAATAGTTCCTGGATTATTAATTCAAGAGCATCTGATCACATGACTAATGATTTTAGCCTCTTGGAAAAATTAAAATCCTCTTCTCAAAATGTTGTTTCTACCGCTGATGGTACCCCAACTCCAGTTACCGGAGAAGGTTCTGTTGTCATATCTGATACTTTAACCCTTGACTATGTGTTGGTTATTCCTTCATTAGCATATAATCTTCTATCTGTCAGTCAAATTATTCTCTCTCTTTCATGTATTGTCACATTCTATCCATTTTTTGTGTATTGCAAGACATTCTGACTCGGCGGATTTTAGGTTATGGTGTTAGGAAGGAGAAATTGTACTACTTAGATCTGACAGAGATTGGAGAAAAACACAAACATTTTTTAGGTCAAGCTAATCAAGTCAATGGAGCTGAGAGTGCCAAGAAAGATGTGTGGCTTTGGCACTATAGATTGGGACACCTAATCTTCAATTATCTAAAGAAACTGCAACCGTAATTATTTTTAGGTGTCGACCATTCAAATTTTCGATACGACATATGTGAGCTGGCCAAGAGCCATCGTATTTCATATTCCCCAAGTCTGCATAGAAGCCATGTTCCATTCATGAAGATTCATTCCGATGTTTGGGGGCCTGCAAAAATTCCTACTCACAGTGGCTATCAATATTTTGTAACATTTATTGATAATTTTACTTGTATGACTTGGGTTCTCTACTAATGAATAAGAGCGATGACTATTCTCGGTTCACAAAATTTCATAAGATGGTGTCTACACAATATCAACAAGCTATTCAAGTCTTCCAATCTGACAATGGTGGAGAGTATGTTAATGGTCGTATGCACGAGTTTATGCAGTCCCATGGAATTCGACATCAGACTTCAAATTCTTACACTCCTCATCAAAATGGATTAGCTGAACGGAAAAATCGACAATTGCTTGAAGTTGTTCGTGCCTCTTTATTTGGCATGAATGTACCTGTTGAATATTGGGGAGAAGCTGTGAGGTCTGCTGCATATCTCATTAATCGTCCTCCTTCTCGGGTAATTGAATTTCAAAACCCTCTGCAACAGCTTCAACATCTTCTTTCTTCAAAACCCTCTGGAGCCCCGAGTGTTCGGATGCGTAGTTTACGTTCATATTTCCAAGCCACAACGAAGTAAACTTGATCCTTGTGTAAGACGGTGTATCTTTATTGGGTATGCCGATTTTCAAAAAGGGTACAGATGTTATACTCACAGACACATTCATATATCCCTTGATGTTTCTTTTCATGAATATGAACCTTACTACTTAGGGGGAGTCTCAAAGTCTTCCCTTCAGGAGGAGAGAAGTTGTAAAGGTAATACTCGAAATTTATTTGAATTCGAAGAATTCGATGAATTAGAAGCATTAAAATCCAGATTTGGAGTTGAAAATCATGAAACAAATCAAAGAAATAATTTTGGAAAGAATGATGAAAGACCCGCTAGTACATGTGATCATAATGTGGGATCAACAGCTGCTGACGCACATTGGGACACACATGGGGTGAGTCGTGCGAGCCGCATTGAGGAGCGAGCGAGCAGCAATGAGCCGACCCACCAGCAAACTGGTGAATGCCACGCAGATGTGCCAAGTCAGGCAGAAGTCGAGCCACTAGTTGAGCAGTACAAATCTGTGAGAGAGGCTGAAAGCGCGCCACGTGACAGGTAGGAAGATGGTGATGCAGATGTTGTCGAGGCAGAATGGACAACTTCCGTAGGTGGATCACACGATATGTTAGCTCCATCGACAAAGAATATTCCTACAGTACAAGGTCCTCCACGGTCTAATACTTTTCCCTTTTCTGCACTAAGAACTGAAGAATCCGTCTCGAATGTCCCTCCTCAGGTATCTTTAAATTCATCTCGGGTAGATAATGTTGAACTTAGAAAATCACATAGGGTTACTAAGGGTGTTCCGAAAAAAGAATATGAACCATACATCAAAGTCAATGCTAAATATCCTATAGCAAATTACATGTCTAACCATAGGTTTTCTGGGTCACATGCTCTTGTCATTAATCAATTATAGTGTTTCTATTCCTAGTGCTATACAAGACACAATGGTAGATCCCAAGTGGACTCAAGCGATGAATGAAGAACTAGAGGCATTGCAGAAAAACTCGACTTGGAATATTGTGACTATGCCTGCTAGGAAGAAGACCGTTGGATGTCGTTGGGAATTCACTGTAAAGCTTAAAGTTGATGGGAGTATAGACAGGTATAAAGCCAGACTAGTTGCCAAAGGATACACCCATCGCTATGGAATTGACTACGAAGAAACATTTGCACATGTAGCGAAGATTAACACTGTCCGAATCTTAATTTTCCTTGCAGCAACTAAAGATTGGCCCCTATAACAATTTGATGTTTTTCTCAATGAAAATTTGGAGGAGGTATACATGGACATGCCGCCAGGAGTTAAATGCAGATCTTGTGATGTAGGCAAAGTTTGTAAGTTGAAAAAGTCTTTGTATGGACTTAAGCAATCGCCGAGAGCCTGGTTTGGAAGATTTTCCAAATCAATGAAGATGTTTGGTTACAGACAAACTAACTCAGATCACACTTTGTTCATCAAGCATAGTAAGGGTAAGGTCACTGCTCTAATTGTGTATGTTGATGACATAATTGTTACAAGAGATGACCTGAAAGAGATGGAAGCTCTACAAAAGTATCTTTCGAAGGAATTTGAGATGAAAGATCTTGGACAGTTAAAATATTTTCTTGGGATTGAAGTTGCAAGATCAAAGAAAGGGATTTCTTTATCCCAACGCAAGTATGTACTTGATTTGCTAGCTGAAACTGGAATGCTTGACTACAAGCCTGTTGAAACACCAATTGAAATGAATCACAACCTCGCCATCTACCCGAATCAAGTTCCAACTGATAAAGGGAGGTACCAAGTCTAGTGGGGATACTTATTTATCTTTCTCATACTAAACCTGATATTGCTTATGTTGTAAGTGTTGTCAGACAGTTTATGCATTGTCCCAGTGAAGAGGATATGGATGCGGTATATCGTATCTTGAAGTACTTGAAGATGACACCAGACAAAGAATTATTGTTTGAGAAAAAAGGAGAATTTGATGTTGTTGGATTCACTGATGCAGATTGGGCTGGTGATAAGACTGACAGACGGTCTACATCTGGGTATTTTACATTTGTTGGAGGAAACCTTGTGACTTGGCGAAATAAGAAGCAAAAGGTTGTTGCCAGGTCAAGTGCTGAAGCAGAATTTCGAGGTATGGCGCATGGAGTGTGTGAGATGCTATGGATACGTAATGTGTTGAAGGAGTTAGGTTTCAAGCTCAAGAATCCTATGGACTTGCATTGTGATAACACATCTGCTATTGAGATTGCTCATAATCCTGTTCAACATGATCGAACGAAACATGTGGAAGTAGACCGTCATTTCATTAAAGAGAACTTGGACAGGAGAATCATTCGTTTTTGTTTTGTGTATACAGAAGACCAATTAGCAGATGTTCTTACGAAAGGAGTGTCAAAGAAAGTATTTGACAATTCGGTAGGCAAGTTGGGTATGATCGATATCTATGCACCAACTTGAGGGAGAGTGTAGAATATTCTCAAATATATACTTTCATTATAGATAGAGGTTAAATATTCTGTATAGATATAAGAAATATTGTTTTTCTATTAAATTCATGATAATATCTGTATATATACCTCTATTTAAGAATAATAATATCATTAAAAACCATTATTAAACCATTCTTTTCTACTCACCTTCCTCCACACTTCAGAAAGCAAGTGATCGTGAGCTACACTTCAGAAAGCAAGTGATCGTGAGCTACAGGGTTATTGACATGTGAGATCAAACTACAGATCAAAGCTTATATGGACCAAGATCTCGCTGCAGTGTAAAAGTAAAAACTTCAAGATAGAGGACCTAAAAAGTAAAGTTTTAATTTACGTACATACACTACTTGCTGTCGTTTCATCTTTTTCAATCTGCTCACTTACCTCTTACTTGTCCTTTTATTTACTTCTTGCATTCCTCTACCTTCCCTGTGGAGCAGCTGCGCTACTTACACCAATTAGCAGAATTCAGAAACTAAACCCAGCTAGCTAGCTAGAAGGATGAAGGTTTTCATTTCTAGCTAAGCTTCTCATCAGTAGCGATTATAATAAGAATCCTAGCTATTCGATATGGAAGATCAAGATGCATGGATCTGGAAGATTAAGTTGAAATTAAGAAAATCCACAGAGATGAGAATAATATTTTGTGCAATCAGTCAATCAAAACGGTCGAGAGGAGCCTCCGTATAAAATATTACATGTTAAAGCTCCACAAACAAAACAAAACAAAACAAGAGAATCAAATGCATTATGCCCACACACTTTCAATCTCTTACCTTAAGAATTTTCCACATTTATATCTAATCTAATCTTATATTGTTAATGTATGTGACAATATATATTGTATTTCATCACGCGCAATATAAGCTTTTGTGAGGACATAATTTAATCTCAACGATTCTGCAATATTGTAATCACATTACACAGATCACTTATATTCTAGATCATTTATCTATGATTCATGTGATATTGCTCTTGGAAATTAGAACTTAAGAACAGATCGATAAAAGCGCTTTCATATAATCGATCAATTTCGATCCCTTACAAAAAACACATCTGGAGAAAATTGATAGAGGTTTTCAGCTGCTTCACTAAGAAGGTTGGCATAGCTTTCAAACTGATTTTATGAAAAGCACTACCGAACAGAAGTGTTAATTTCATTACAAGTAAAGGCTAAAGGCATACGAATACACAAAGCATCCATATGCAAGATCGTTCGGTGCTCTTATCTTATCATATCCTCATGATAATCAAATGAAAGAGGCGAAGCTAGCTAGCTAGGTCATGCAACTTGATCAGGTACGTACTACCAAATTGCAGAGTTTGGTTGCGTTAGTTGGACATGGACCGGAATGTGCAGCCGAAAAGCGTACGTTGCTCATCTTAGTGTTTTAGGTAGGGGTGGGATCGGTATGGGACGGTACGAGATTTGACCTATCCTGATTGTTTTTCGGTATTGGTACAAGACGAGATGTGTGATTTTAAGGCTTGGTACCTAATCGCCCGATACTGAAAAATTCAGGACAAGTTCGTGACCAATCCAGACATAAGGTTTTAAGTTAGGATTTTATATCTATAAATTAAATAATCACTCGTGTACTATATTTATGCAATATTTAACATTTTTTTCTTGACATAAAACAACAAACTAACATAATTAGGCGACTTCATCACTTTAAGATGCATGATTAATTTTTCATTATAAATACATTTTTTTCTTTAAAACTAGTAAAATTATAAATTTGGGAGGATTCGGGACGGTTCGAGACATTCAGTATCTATTTGGCTCATACCGATCCCGAACCAATTACTAAATTCGGGATTCGGTACGGTTCGACACAACACTTTTTCACTTTGTGTCTCGACCCGATCGGGTTCGGTACAGGATGGTCGGGATCGGTATCGGAATTTCGGTATCAAACTCCCACCCTTAGTTTTAGGTGCTGCTTCACTAAAAGCCTAATTGCCACTGCTTCCTTCTCTGCTAGCTATTTGCATGAGAAATTGGTCTGATCCCAATCCTATTTAAACATCAAGATCATTCACTCATTTCCCTTAAAATTGTGTGCTTAGATGAGAGTGATCGGTTGGACAAACTTGTTAATCGTAATGTAACTAAATATTTTATTTTTCTAATTGTTGCATTAAGGGCTTACATACTAAATTGCAACATACCATCTAGAATACACCTTTTGTTTTTTTCATTTGGTCTGAGATCTACAATGCACCTTTAATAAAAGGAAAAAGAGTTCCAACAAAAATTGAAAAAGAAATGTCATGAACTAATTGCTTTCCCTTTCTCGAGCTGTTTCGGTTTCACTTTTTTTTCTTCTTTTTTTTGGCCTTCTGTTTCTTCCGGGAAACACCGCCGGTCCACCACTTGAAAAGTCTCCGACGTATCGAGGTCTTGGTCAGATGAGTTAGGACCATCCTTTCGTCGAAAGGGACCATCCATTTTAACCCCTACGTTGGTTTTACTCCTCAGGTGGTGTTTTGGGCCACGGATGCTTTTTTATGTATTGGACCACACTACGGCCCAGGTAAAGGTATTTGGCCCACCCATATGAGAACAGATCAAAATGGGATAAATATGATTTTACAGATGAATCGAGGGTAAATGTTCAGTACATAAATCAAATAGCATCAACGTGGTTCGGGGCCTCTAATTACAAACGGAAACAACTCCCAGATACATACTGTTACAACAGAGACCTATATACAAAACTTGAACAACGACCTACATATGCAGAGGGTCGGGGCTCACCGTAGCTCATAACATATAAGCAAGCTGACCGAGCAGACGACACCCACCGCTGCATATGCTGCTTCAAGATTATTAGCGATAAATATGAAGCTAGCTGGAACAGTAATAAAAATATTCACCTTTCCTATTCACACCAAAAACAGCTTCCAAGGTCTCTTTTGCCAAAGCTAAAACAATGTGTCTAGGAATACACTTCACCATTGCTTGTAACAGCTTCAGGATGGTATAGAAGCATTTCTCTCCACATCATCTCCCTTATCATCTCTTCTCCCAAGTCCTCATCTATGTCAAGATCAATGGGTACCTCAGCGGGAGGGTTACCATTGGGATCATACAATTGGGACATGTAAGGGTGTTGGAGTGCTTCAGTGACACCGATCCTCTTTGATGGGTCAAAAACAAGCATCTTCTGTAGTAGATCGATGGCCAAAGGATGGGCATCGGGGTAAAGACGGGAGAAGGGCGTCCCAGGAGAATATGGCAGTGACTTGATGTACTTCTTCGCCTTTTGATTGTCTATAAATTCAATATCCTCCTCCCTCTGGCTGCCAAGGATGTTAATTATAAGTTTAAGTTGGTTGAGACATTCTGTGCCAGGGAAGATAGGCTTCCGGCCAAGAAGCTCAGCAAAGATGCACCCAACAGACCATACATCAATGGAAGTTCCATAGTTATCGCAGCACAGGAGGAGCTCTGGAGCCCTATACCAACGAGTGACAACATACTCGGTCATGAACTGGTCCTTCCCTTTGCTAGTACGTGCAAGCCCAAAATCACATATTTTAAGGTCACAGTTTGCGTTAATAAGAAGATTGCCAGGCTTCAAATCACGATGGAGAATGTTTGCAGAATGGAGATACTTTAGGCCTCGAAGCAGCTGAAAATAGCATTTCATTTAGTACAGGTGAAAAATGTGAATGCAAAAACAGTTTTCAATCTATCTACTGGAGCTATAGAAACCACTAAACTGGATACCAGTTTACACAGTTTAAAAATCAAGACCATCGAGGACAACTGTAATTTTGTTCAAGGAAATAAATAAATAAATAACAATAACGGTGAAAGGGATTCTTTTCTAGAAACGGAACAGAAAGCATAACAAAGCAAAACAAGCACCCTAGATACAATTTTACAAAGGCAAAAGTTTATCCACAACTACCATATCTCTCTTGAGAACGAACTTTAGTGTAGACCAATCAGACACCGAAAATCATGTCACCGAAAGATACCTCTACACTAGTATGTTTCATAAATACTGTAGTACAGTTTCATTCTACGATGAAATAGCTGTTTCTGAAACTTGCAACCAACCTAAACTATGGTTGATAGAATCACTGTAAAATAGTTTTTCCAATACACAATCATGAAATTAACCGCCTTAATCTCCCATGTTCTACCAGAATAGGAAAAAGTGGTGCAATATTAATTTCTACGAAAATACCATATGCCTTCTCAAAAGATAGTTTCTTTATAACTGATTCTGAGAAGCATTGATGATTCATTTCCTATCTAACCACAAAGCCATCATTCCCAGTAGCAACTAGCAACCAACAACATACATCAGAAGCTGACAACATCTAAACTTATCAAAAATAGTAACTGATCACTAATAGCAACAACAGATGGTGATGATGAGTACCTGAAACAGGAAATACTGGCAATGATCATTCGAAAGCGGCTGCGAAGACTTAATAATCTGATGAAGATCCGTATCCATGAGCTCATACACCAAATACACATCCTTGAAGCTGTTCCTCTGAATCGGCATCATCACATCTTTGAGAGCAATCACATTCTCGTGCCGAAGATGCTGCAGCAGCTTCAATTCTCGCAACGTCCGTAACGCATCAATACGATTCTCGAAGGATTCGGGACGGTTCGAGACATTCAGTATCTATTTGGCTCATACCGATCCCGAACCAATTACTAAATTCGGGATTCGGTACGGTTCGACACAACACTTTTTCACTTTGTGTCTCGACCCGATCGGGTTCGGTACAGGATGGTCGGGATCGGTATCGGAATTTCGGTATCAAACTCCCACCCTTAGTTTTAGGTGCTGCTTCACTAAAAGCCTAATTGCCACTGCTTCCTTCTCTGCTAGCTATTTGCATGAGAAATTGGTCTGATCCCAATCCTATTTAAACATCAAGATCATTCACTCATTTCCCTTAAAATTGTGTGCTTAGATGAGAGTGATCGGTTGGACAAACTTGTTAATCGTAATGTAACTAAATATTTTATTTTTCTAATTGTTGCATTAAGGGCTTACATACTAAATTGCAACATACCATCTAGAATACACCTTTTGTTTTTTTCATTTGGTCTGAGATCTACAATGCACCTTTAATAAAAGGAAAAAGAGTTCCAACAAAAATTGAAAAAGAAATGTCATGAACTAATTGCTTTCCCTTTCTCGAGCTGTTTCGGTTTCACTTTTTTTTCTTCTTTTTTTTGGCCTTCTGTTTCTTCCGGGAAACACCGCCGGTCCACCACTTGAAAAGTCTCCGACGTATCGAGGTCTTGGTCAGATGAGTTAGGACCATCCTTTCGTCGAAAGGGACCATCCATTTTAACCCCTACGTTGGTTTTACTCCTCAGGTGGTGTTTTGGGCCACGGATGCTTTTTTATGTATTGGACCACACTACGGCCCAGGTAAAGGTATTTGGCCCACCCATATGAGAACAGATCAAAATGGGATAAATATGATTTTACAGATGAATCGAGGGTAAATGTTCAGTACATAAATCAAATAGCATCAACGTGGTTCGGGGCCTCTAATTACAAACGGAAACAACTCCCAGATACATACTGTTACAACAGAGACCTATATACAAAACTTGAACAACGACCTACATATGCAGAGGGTCGGGGCTCACCGTAGCTCATAACATATAAGCAAGCTGACCGAGCAGACGACACCCACCGCTGCATATGCTGCTTCAAGATTATTAGCGATAAATATGAAGCTAGCTGGAACAGTAATAAAAATATTCACCTTTCCTATTCACACCAAAAACAGCTTCCAAGGTCTCTTTTGCCAAAGCTAAAACAATGTGTCTAGGAATACACTTCACCATTGCTTGTAACAGCTTCAGGATGGTATAGAAGCATTTCTCTCCACATCATCTCCCTTATCATCTCTTCTCCCAAGTCCTCATCTATGTCAAGATCAATGGGTACCTCAGCGGGAGGGTTACCATTGGGATCATACAATTGGGACATGTAAGGGTGTTGGAGTGCTTCAGTGACACCGATCCTCTTTGATGGGTCAAAAACAAGCATCTTCTGTAGTAGATCGATGGCCAAAGGATGGGCATCGGGGTAAAGACGGGAGAAGGGCGTCCCAGGAGAATATGGCAGTGACTTGATGTACTTCTTCGCCTTTTGATTGTCTATAAATTCAATATCCTCCTCCCTCTGGCTGCCAAGGATGTTAATTATAAGTTTAAGTTGGTTGAGACATTCTGTGCCAGGGAAGATAGGCTTCCGGCCAAGAAGCTCAGCAAAGATGCACCCAACAGACCATACATCAATGGAAGTTCCATAGTTATCGCAGCACAGGAGGAGCTCTGGAGCCCTATACCAACGAGTGACAACATACTCGGTCATGAACTGGTCCTTCCCTTTGCTAGTACGTGCAAGCCCAAAATCACATATTTTAAGGTCACAGTTTGCGTTAATAAGAAGATTGCCAGGCTTCAAATCACGATGGAGAATGTTTGCAGAATGGAGATACTTTAGGCCTCGAAGCAGCTGAAAATAGCATTTCATTTAGTACAGGTGAAAAATGTGAATGCAAAAACAGTTTTCAATCTATCTACTGGAGCTATAGAAACCACTAAACTGGATACCAGTTTACACAGTTTAAAAATCAAGACCATCGAGGACAACTGTAATTTTGTTCAAGGAAATAAATAAATAAATAACAATAACGGTGAAAGGGATTCTTTTCTAGAAACGGAACAGAAAGCATAACAAAGCAAAACAAGCACCCTAGATACAATTTTACAAAGGCAAAAGTTTATCCACAACTACCATATCTCTCTTGAGAACGAACTTTAGTGTAGACCAATCAGACACCGAAAATCATGTCACCGAAAGATACCTCTACACTAGTATGTTTCATAAATACTGTAGTACAGTTTCATTCTACGATGAAATAGCTGTTTCTGAAACTTGCAACCAACCTAAACTATGGTTGATAGAATCACTGTAAAATAGTTTTTCCAATACACAATCATGAAATTAACCGCCTTAATCTCCCATGTTCTACCAGAATAGGAAAAAGTGGTGCAATATTAATTTCTACGAAAATACCATATGCCTTCTCAAAAGATAGTTTCTTTATAACTGATTCTGAGAAGCATTGATGATTCATTTCCTATCTAACCACAAAGCCATCATTCCCAGTAGCAACTAGCAACCAACAACATACATCAGAAGCTGACAACATCTAAACTTATCAAAAATAGTAACTGATCACTAATAGCAACAACAGATGGTGATGATGAGTACCTGAAACAGGAAATACTGGCAATGATCATTCGAAAGCGGCTGCGAAGACTTAATAATCTGATGAAGATCCGTATCCATGAGCTCATACACCAAATACACATCCTTGAAGCTGTTCCTCTGAATCGGCATCATCACATCTTTGAGAGCAATCACATTCTCGTGCCGAAGATGCTGCAGCAGCTTCAATTCTCGCAACGTCCGTAAAGCATCAATACGATTCTCGAAGGCATTGTTGATCCTCTTGATCGCCACTTTCTCATCAGTCTCTTTGTTGACAGAAGAACACACAATCCCATAGGCTCCTCTCCCAATCGGCTTAATCGGCACGTATTTGGTGTCAATCTCAAACAAAGTCTGCCACATTGAAAAGTAATGCTTGCCGGCTGACCTCACGCCATTCGGTGGCTCAACCGGAGTCGCCATTGCTTCAAATCCACGCACCAAAAACTAACTTTAACTTGGATCCATTATTCTCTTTCACAGTTTCACCTGCAAATAATCGTTCAAAATTAACAAAATTCATAACCGAACCTATTCAAATTTACACGATTAAACCACTGTTTACCTGAAATCAATCCAATCGAATCAAACACCTCGCCGGAACCGTTGACCCTAGCCCCAATTTCGCGCCGGAGAATCTACACGCATTTAATTTCGAGTTTGGGATCGGGGGATTGTGGAAATATAGAGAGGCGCTTTGAGATTCGTTATCTCGTCGCGATCAGAAACCAGAGAGAGCGAAGAAGAAGCTGCTACTGTGCGAGACAATTATGCGGATTTTTGTTTTCATTTATTATTATTAGGATAAATTAGCTATATAACATCTCAAACTTAATATTTAAAAATAATTTTATCTTTCAACTTTTAAATTAAAGGTGTATATCCTCAAATTTTTATTTTCTAACAATTTTATTAAATCCGTTAGTTGATACCGTAAACTTGATGACGTGGCTAACATTTGAACACGTATGAAGGGTTTCAACATGTAAAAGATGAAATAGCTTTGAGTGAGATAGTTCACAAAAATTGGCGCATCTAGTTCCTCATAAAAGCCATAAACACGACCTTTGTCTCAGTTGAAGCCATGGCTTAGTCCCTGAAAACCCAAATCGCAATCGGCTCCCTCTTTAAACCCTAAATCGCAATCAGTTGTCTCCTCGGACTCTCTCTTAGAGTTTGGAGGAAGAGATCGAATCTTTCATCGAAATTGCAGAAGTCGTTGGGATGGTTCGGCATGAAATCGATATGAGGGTTCATCGAAATGGAACCAGCAACACCAATGTCACCTGGGAGTATTCTATTCTTCATGTTGAAATCCTAATTTGATTCGAAACTTCATTCTCTCTTATAGTTTGACTTTTACGGTTGTGAAAAACAAATGAGGAGGGGGGGTTGATTCTAAGTTGGGATATGCAGTCTGAAATCAAACAAGTTGAAAGCCTTTAATATAATTTTGATGGTGGTTGTGGTCCTAGAAGCATGTTGTGGTCATATATACTCTCGGGTGTTGTTTATGTATAATGATAAAGATATGGTCCTGTTATTTTTATGGTTGTTGTGGTTCTATTATTTTGCAGCTCGCTACCTATATTATTTCACATTGAAGGTGTATCATGGGGGGTGCTTAAGGAACAATAAATATGTAAGAGGGAGCGTTAGTTATTATGATCATGTCGACAAGGACAAGATGTCTCTTCTGGAAGTGGGTAACATGGTGGTGCAGTTTGAATCCCATGTATGCTGGTCAGATTATTTGTTACTTTTATAGAGTTGCTGGTGAGAAAGATGAGTTAATGATGTTAAATACAAATGAGGATGTGATGATAATGTGTACGGTTGTGCCACATTGGAGGTTAATTAGACTGTATTTGGACCACAAGGACGCTAAATGTGCTATTGGATTTGCTGAGGAAGATATGAATTTGTATTAAGAGCTCATATTTGGTGGGCAAAGAAGGCGTTCAACCTATTTGATTGGGGAGTTTCATGATGAGTCAAGACCTACAACTAAGGGAAATAACTATTAGGGAGAATGTTAATGATATTCCTACTCAAGTAAGCCAAGTTAGAGGTCTTGATCCAAGAGACAAGGGTAAGACTAACACCATCTCTCTCCATGTGAGAGTTCTCTACGTTCATCGTAGCGCCCTGAGCTTTTGTCTCAGTCTTTTCCCAGTTCCTGAAATTATCATACAACTCAACCACCATTCATCAATCTCATTCATTTCATCCACACCCACCTTCAGATTTATTAAAGTCTGATTGTCCCTTTCTTTTTCACAAGCTAAGGTTCATTTTTCTGGTTGTATTAATGGTTAATGCCTGAGAGATGCCAGGATCCCATTCCCAAGCCTCGAGTTGTCTGTATTCTTCATTAATGGTGAACGCCTGTGGTACAGCTTGATATTATTACTACAGCTTCTGGTTAACCAAATCCATTTCTTCTCTTTGCTAAACCCAAGTGACTGTTCTGTCTCTTCAAGCATTTAATTCTCAAACAACTCCAGCAATGTATAACCCCCTTCAAAAGCACCATAAATTTTCTTCAAAATACCCCCACCATTTCATCTCCACTCAAACTCTACTCCTATTTCTGCTCCTCATTCTTGCTCAAATAACCTACTGGTCCTATTTCAGAGGTATGGAGGATACACAAAGCTCTGCTGAGAACTTAATAGTGCAGATGAGGAAGAAGCTTTCATTGCGGGATCTGGATAGGAAAGTCAGGCTGAATGCAGTGTTCTTTGCAGACAAAATTCCAAACAAACCAGCCATTTGCAACACGATCAGATCTGTTCTTTCCAGGTTTGGTAATATTGGTGTTACGGCCTGCAACGAGAGAGACTACAACGACAAGATGTTCTCTGTCACAGTTGATGATGAGGATGCTGCTAATGACATTCTGGAGGGATCCCCCTGGTCAATCATGTGATATTCTGTCCACTTCCAGAAATGGCCGGAAACCTTGGCTATAGAAGAGCTGCCCTGTAACCAGATCACATTTTGGGTTCAGGTTAGAGGTGTCCCACCCTATTTGTTTCAGGAGGAGAATGTGAGCGAGATGGCTGAGAAGTTTGGAGAGTTTGTCAGGATGGATGATCCCTTGGAAAGTGAGGAAGGAACTTATAGCTATCTTCGAGTCAGAATGACTCTGGATGCTAGAGATCCTCTACCCACTGGATATCAGCTACCAAGAGAAGATGGTTCTGTGAAATGGGTTAGTTTCTCATATGAGAACATATCTGACTTTTGCTTTGTCTGTGGAAGATTGGGGCACTCGGACTCACCGAGGAAGCCTTGTCCTCTCGGACCTGATCCTGAGAATCCAGAGAATGAGTATGGTGAATGGATGAGAGCTACACCACCGAGGAAGAACAAAAAGTACGGATCTGGCCAGAATCCGACAGGTGTGCAACGGACAAGAAGACGATTTCCAGATCAGATTATTTTACCGTTACAAAACCAGCAAATAGGACAAAATTTACAACCCCAACGAGTCTCCTCTAGTCATATCTCCTCCTCTAGTCATTTCACTGCTCAGTCCCCCCAGCATACAACACCCCTTTCCAGTCAGAGACTTCAAAGTTCTGACACAACCACTCATAATACTAGAGGAAACCAGCTGGTTGGTAACTACCCACAGAATGTCTCATTGGAACCAACTGGCTTCCCCGGTACTTCCTCACCAGCGAACCGTAACTTTAACCACCTTTCAGGCCCACCTCCAGGTTTTGGTCATCTTCTTAATGGAGGCCCAAATGCCATGGCCCTTGACCCCCAACAGTGGAAATGTCAAACAAACCTGAACAACCTTGATTTACTTGGGTCTGTGCCACATGGGATTACTCATGCCGAAATAACACCTGCTTTGGCTACTCTTTTCTCAAACCCTTTCCCTAATATCTCCTCCAACTCCACTAAGACTCTGTCTGCTCCAAATCCGAACATCATTCACCCTTTCCCTAATATCTCCTCCGATTCCACCGAGACTTTGCCTGCTCCAAATCCAAACATCATTCACCATCCTGTCACAGAGAGCCCAAACATCATCTATGAGAGCACCTTAATCAATTCTCAGGGCCAATTGAAAAGGCCCCTGCATGCTGAACCTCCACAGGTCCCCAAGTCAAGGAAGATAAGGAAGTTTACCAACCGGAAAAGTTCAGCGAGTGGTCAATCTTCTCCAATCTCGGAGGAAACTAACAATGGCAGTTCAACGTGCCAAGGCGTTGAAGGCAGTGGTGGCTGGCCTACAGCCACAGGGTCACAATGATACAACTGTGTTGGAATTGTCATGGATTGGGGCGGTCCATGACAAAGCAAGCTCTGAAGGAGCTGATAAGGAAGTTTCGCCCATCCATTATTTTTCTTTCCGAAACTCGGATGAAAAATAAGGAGATTAAGAAGTTGAGAAAAGAATGCAAGTTCACTGAAGGCATCACTGTGAAACCTGTCAGAACAGCTGGTGGCCTTGCATTATGGTGGAATAATACGGTATCTGTTCAAATTCTCTCTAAATCCAAATATCTTATTGACACTATTGTAAAGTTTAATGCGGATGACTCGCTAGTCCGCATCTCTTGGTTTTATGGACCACCAGACAAGAGTTTAAGGCCTGCGTTTTGGAATAGCTGCAACAATCTGGCAGGAGCTATAGACTTGCCTTGGCTTTGTGCTGGGGATTTTAATGAATACCTTTGGCCCCATGAAAAGGAAGGGGGAAACCCTTGGAACCCTGGAAAGAGACGATTCTTGAGAGAGTTTATGGATGCTAACGATCTTATTGAGGTTCCCTCAAAAGGATTGAAGCTAACATGGAGCAACAATTGGCCAGGTGGTGGCTTAATCAAGATCAAGCTTGATAGAGGGGTTGTGAATACAAAATGGTTAGAGATGTGGCAAGACTATACGGTCCTCAACTACCCTAGGTTGGGTTCAGATCATTGTCCACTGATTTTTGATTCTGATCCTCCTGTGGTCCGTGGGCCTAAGTTGTTCAAGTTTGAGCCTGGGTGGGTTGATGACCCGGAATGCAAACAGGTGGTGGAAAGATCATGGCAGGAAGAAAATCATGATAGTGGTGCAGCTCAGTGGGTCTCCAAAAGTGTAAGATGTAGCCGTAATTTATCTAAGTGGAGTAGAGAAAAATTTTCAAATAACCGTACAGTTATTAACTTACATTTGATGGAGTTGAATGTCATTCAAGAATCCCCATCCAATACTGATTGCAACAGAGAGAAGTTTCTCATTGGTGAGATAAATGATCGTTGGGAGAAAGAAGAAAAGTACTGGGCACAAAGATCAAGGATCAATTGGCTGAAAGCAGGAGACTCTAATTCCAAATTCTTCCACCTGACAACCATCCAGCGAAGGCTGCGTAATAGAGTTCTTAAGCTGAAATCCAACAATGATACTTGGTTAGATAGAGAGAGCAGTATAAGGTCTGAAGTTGAGCTCTATTTCAAGAATATCTTCCACAGTTCAGGGGAAAGAGAGTGGGATGAAGCTTTAGATGCTGTAAAGCCAGTGATCTCCTCTCAGATAAATCTGTCCCTCTCACGGCCTTTCTCTCAAGATGAGATTAAAGAGGCAGCTTTCCAAATGGGAGCAGAAAAGGCACCTGGCCCCGACGGGTTTCATGGAGTGTTTTTTCACAAATTTTGGAGTATTATTAACGACACGATGAATGACACAGCAAGGGAGTTTTTTGATTCCGCTGAGATTCTTGCACAGCTGAACAGAACTAATATTGTTCTCATCCCTAAGGTTCCCTGCCCAGAAAAGGTTGATCAGTTTCCCCCCATTAGTCTCTGCAATTACTCCTACAAGATCCTCTCCAAGATGTTGGCTAATAGGTTGAAGGAATTCCTACCTAGTATCATATCTCCTTTCCAGTCAGCTTTTGTTCCTGGGCGGCAAATTCAAGATAATATTCTAGTGGCTCATGAAGTTTTTCATTACCTGAAGCTGAGGAAAAGTGGAGATATTGAGGAGTTGGCCTTGAAGCTCGACATGAGTAAGGCTTATGATAGGGTGGAGTGGGATTTCTTAGAAGAGGTTCTCATCAGAATGGGGTTTGGTACTACATTTGTGAGACTAATTATGGCATGTGTTAAGTCTGTGTCGTTTGCTGTGACTCTAAATGGGAAAGTTGGCAATTATTTCAAGCCAACAAGAGGAATACGACAAGGAGATCCAATTTCTCCTTACTTATTCTTATTTGTATCAGAAGTCTTCTCTTCTCTTATTCAAAGAGCATCTGAAGGTGGTTCTCTTCAAGGTATCAAGCTCAGTCCACATGGTCCTTCACTCTCTCACCTTTTCTTTGCGGATGACTCTCTATTCTTCCTTAATGCAAGCTCTGGAAATTGTTTAGAGATTATGAGACTTATTGATGTCTACTGTATAGCTTCTGGGCAGTTGGTGAACTCTAATAAGTCAAGCTTATACTGCACTCCTAATATGTCTGATGAAAAGGTGGCCAATCTTTGTACAATTCTGGGGGTTACTGCTACTCAGAACCCGGGCCGGTATCTTGGACTCCCTACTATTTGGGGAAGATCAAAGAAAGCTTCTCTTTCTTTTATCAAGGCGAGACTTACTGATAAAATTCAAGGTTGGAAATTAGGCACTCTTTCAATGGCGGGGCGTGAAACTCTGATCAAATCAGTAGCACAGACAGTTCCAACCTTCCCTATGCACTGCTTTAAATTCCCTATCACACTGTGTAGGGAATTGGATGCTTTATTGGCCAACTTTTGGTGGGGGCAGAAGAAGCATGAGTCTAAAATTCACTGGAAGAGTTGGGAATTTTTGGGTCAGCCTAAAGAGTGCGGAGGATTGGGATTTCGGAACTTGAGCGAGTTCAACACTGCTCTTCTTGCCAAACAAGTTTGGCGACTTCACTCTGATCCTACATCTTTGTGTGCTCTAATTCTCAAGGGCCTCTACTATCCCAATTCAGACATTTTACATGCTGGAAAGGGTTCGCGTGCTTCTTGGGCTTGGAGTAGTCTTTTGGATGGGAAGGCTCTTATTGTTGATGGGGCAAGGTGGCAAGTAGGGAATGGTGAAACTATTGATATTTGGGCAGATCGTTGGATTACTGGGCCTGGTCCTGGTTTTCTAAGGCCTATTCTTCCAGTTACCCAGGATAGACCGCACAAGGTGAGAGATATCATCGATTGGAACTCTCATAGCTGGTGTCTTAATCAGATTAAAGACTTAATTTCTGGGGAGGAATGCAATCAGATTGAGCTAATTGGTCTTGGGGATCAATCTTTTGTCGATAGGATCGTTTGGCCCATCACAAAGAATGGAGAATTCACGGTCAAATCTGGTTATCACTATATTCACTCTCAAAATCTGGTGCCAACCACTCAACATGCACACTCTTCTCATAGGGTGAACTCACTGGTTTGGAAGTCGATTTGGGCTATTGAGGCATCTCCTAAAGTGAAAGTTTTTATGTGGAGAATGTTAGTGAATGCTCTCCCAACCTATCAGAATTTGCACAAAAGAAAAGTCACTCCAACCCCTATGTGCCCGGTGTGTGAATTGCAACCAGAATCTATTGAGCACACTTTCCTGCAATGTTCGGGTGCTGTGTGTGCATGGTTTGTTTCTGAGCTACACTACAAAGTAGATTTACAGTCTATTGATAAGGTTGACAGTTGGTTTGAAAAGATCATTCCTTTAACGGGTGGCTGTAAAGAAATAAAAGCAGAGTTTCTCACCAAAGTTGCTTATCTTCTATGGGAAATCTGGAAGGCTAGAAATGCTTGTGTGTATGAGGCAGTCCCTGTTGATCCGGTATTGGTTGCTAGAAAGGCCGGTTGGGCAGCCTTTGAATTTACAACCTGCAAACACAACAAGACCATTTCAGCAAATGCATCTTCGACTGAACCTCACCATGCTCAGGTACGCATCCCTCTTAACTTTTCTTCCTTACCTCCTGTTTCTGTGGCCCTTAGCACCACTCATACAGGAGCAGTCCCAGCTCCTCATCCATGCCGAATCTCCTCATCCTCCCCTCACAATCTCTCAGATAATAACCAAACCTCTCACCCCCGACATGATTCCCCTTCTCAAATCCCGAGCAGGATCCACCATCCCCAAAATTCTACCTTCCCTTGTCCAATTTTAACTTTTGCTTCCGATCATACATACCATCCCACTTCCTCAGAAATTCCCTTTCCCAGAAGCCATAACAGGGATCATGCATCCCATTCTCATCTTTTCCCCACAAATCCACCCGTGTCACAAGCTGCTATTGCTCGCACATACCCAAGCCTAAACATCATATGTCACCCTTCAACCGGTACCATCACTCCAACTTCTCATCACCTTCCCCATCACGATACAAATCTCACCAAAACCCACCACACATGGAACTGCCCACCACCTGGACATATAAAAATCAATATTGATGCTGCTTGGAGTAAGGAGACAAACCTCACTGGTGTTTGTGCTTTAGCTCGGGACTGCCATGGCTCTCTAATTGATGGTTCTACGCGGTTATGTTTGTCTGGCTCGTCTTTGGAGGCTGAAGCTAGAGCGGCTTTGGAGGCTGTGGAACTATCAAAGCGCATCCCTCATGTCCCAATTCTCCTGGAATCAGACTCAAAGTCTTTAGTCGATTCCATCGTTAATAATTCAAGCAACTGCCATTGGAAAATTGTACCAATCATCGCAAAAATCAAGAAGGAAGTTACCTTGAGCCAAAGGTCTGCTTGGTTTTGGATCCCAAGAGAAGCGAATTCCGCTGCCGACTTGGTGGCCTCGCTAGTTGTGAGGAAGAAGTGCCCGGAGGTCTGGATTGATCGCCCGCCTTCTTCCCTTGTGCATGTTCTCTCTCGCGATGGATTGCCATGTCCTCCGCCTCACAACTCGTATCTCAGGTGCCCATAGCCCAGCCGAGGTCTTGGTAGCTGTTTTTTCCCTTCGGCGTCTTCTATTTTCGGTGCTCTGCCTTCTGTTTTTCTTGTTTGATTTGGCTCGTCGTTGTTCTGTGTTTTCTTCTTCTTCAGTTCGTCTTTTCTTCTTGTTGTTGTTTGGGTTGAGTTTCTTTGTCTGGCTTTTTTTGGTTGGACTTAGTAACTTAGACGTTTGGGCTTTGCTGATGCTCTGCCTGCCTTGTTTTCTTGCCTTGGGCTTGTTTAATGAATTTTCAACTGACCAAAAAAAAAGAGACAAGGGTAAGAAAAGGCTAACTGAATGTGTGGTTCCTAGACCTGCAAAAGCAGCTCGCAATTGGTTTAATGGTGCAGGCTGTAGTAGTTCAGGATTTGTTGATACAATACCCACTGAAGATGAATGTATAAGTGGGGTAGTTGAACCTGAAGAGATTGTAGACTTTATGGATTATTTGCAGACTTATGGAAAACCACAAAATGAAGGTTCAAATGTGGATGAGGTTTTTGATGAATATGAAGATGATTTAGATTATGATTATGAACCAGAAGAGAGGTTGGAAGATGATTATGGTACTGATAAAGATGACAAGTTGGATGAAGATACACAAGTTGAAAACACTTCTAGGATCAGATATGACACTACTGAATCCGTATGTCACCAAGTTTAGCAGACGTTGAAGAGGAAGACAATGAAGACATGTTTGGGAGTGAAGGTTATGATGATGAGAGGAATTAAATTGCAAGTAGTGAATGAAGATTGTGAAGCTGAGGATGATGGACCAGAATTTAACCAGAAGACTGATATGGCAAATGTGTGGTTCAGCTTAAAATGAAGTTTGCTACAAAACATATTTTAAGAGATGCATTGAGAGAGTGCAATTCAAGAAGGGTAGGAGTTTAGGTGGCTCAAGAGTGACAAGACCAGGCTCAAAGTAGTGTGCATGGCAGAAGGATGTCCATTTTACTTGTTTGCTTCCAAGATGCAACGTGAACCTACTACTTTCCAGATCAAGAAGTTGAATGCTAAACATAAGTGCACACGACAATACAACAACAAAATGGCCAGACAGGCTTATCTAACAAAGAAGTTCAAGGATGAGATAACTCTTAACCCTAATATAGATCCAGATACACTTCTTATCTAACTTTTATACAATGATTTATACCTGTCATTGTTAACCTAGAGTTGTGTGTGGATGACTTCTTAACCAAGAGTTATGTTTTGATGACTTTTTAATTAGATAAATTGGCTAACAAAATGTCAAAAGAACTTTGAGGGGGAGTCTCAACATCAATGGAAAATAGAACCAAAAGAGTTGCCATGGAGGAAATTAAAGGATCTATAAGGGAGTAGTATGCAAGGCTTATGGACTATGGAAATGAACTTTAAAGGGTTGATCCAGAAATAACAATTGATCTAAGGTGTGACTTTAACAATTCAGATAAGTCACATGTTTTTCAAAAGAATGTACATTTGTTTGTGAGCTTTAAAGAATGGGTTCAAGACAGGTGTAGATCAGTGATTGGATTAGATGGAGCTCAATTGACGACTTGTTTTGGGGGTCAGTTGTTAACAACAATAGGAATAGATGCCAATAACACTTCATGGGTTATGGTATAGGCAATGGTTGAGTTAGATAACAAGGATGTATGGATTTGGTTTTTGGTGCTGTTATGCAAGGATTTGAACATCGAGAATAATGGAAGAGGTTGGATATTTATAAGTGATAAGCAAAAATGTTTGGTACCTGCATTTCAAGAGCATCTTGAGTGCACTATGGTGTACTTGAACCAACTTAAATGGACGGTTAGATTACATTAATGATACTATTTATTTTTTAAATAAAAAATAAGTGTAATTATCAATTGTTGAAATTTTTTAATAAATGTTTGATTCACTTGCATCCTGATGCATACATATTAAACATGCATATCCCATTCGCAGAGCCAAAGACAATGGTCTAGCTCCCAGCATTTGTATCTATTATGCATGCACATAGCAAATCATACTTATCATAACTAAAATAGCTAATCTCAGATTGAGTTTAGGGATGACAATAATACCCAACAGGTACGGTACTCACTGGTATTCGACCCTAATGAGGGAGATAAACGGGGATAAACGGGTACGGAGATCCTCAGTATTCGGATAATTAAATTGAGTACGGGGCAGGTATGGTATTTGATATTTGTACTCATCCCCGCCTATTTAGAATGAAAATATTAATATATATATATATATAATTTATTATATATATATATATGTTAATTTATAAAAATATGTTTATGAAATAAATATTTTTTTATTCTCTTAATTAAATTTTACACCAAAAATGGTTTTTGCTTCTACTTTTTTTTGTAAGTATGTTCTTTATCTTCTTGTAGGATCCATCCAAGGAAGAAGAGAACGTCACATTGTTGGAGTAACATAATGAATGAGCAAGTTGTTATATTGCATTAAGCATATGCATGCATTGTGAATTTTTCTGGTCGAATGTAGACGTTCATTTACTGTTATTGTTTTTTTAAACGAAACGTTATTCATTTACCGTTATTATTCTTTTTAAACGAGACTTTTATTTGTTTTCATTGGATTGCAGTGGCGTAGCCAGAAATTTTTAGCTAGTGGAGCATAAATAATAATAATAATAATAATAATATATTTGCAATGATATTGGTTCTCGACGAGTGTTATGTGTTTAAGTTGTTGCATGATAGCTACTCTCATCGACTATACTAGAAAAAATTATCATTCTAAATATATGAAATCAAACAATCACTCACCGGGACTTTACAATGTTTATAACTTAAAATAAGTGGCTCATAATTTTGGTTTTCACAACTCTAATAAATACATTTAAAGGTATGTTACAAAATTAAGGGAATTTTCAAGTTGGTTAAGTGAGTTCAGCATTGAAGTTCATCTATGAGTGAGACCTTTGCTTGTTTAATTTTTTTTATTTCAAAAAACAATCCCTTTGAAATAAGAAGTATCTGTGAATATATATAATATTTGTGCAATGTTATCATGTGATTGAGATAGTTTAGTGGATCAGCTTTGGATCTTTCATCGGGAGGTTAGAGGTTCGACTCCCATTTAGTGCATATTTTTGTATTTTGTTCAGTGAGACACTGATGAACCAAAATTTACGACTGAAGGGTGAATAGGACACTGACCCCACGGTGTCCCTGTGTGCCTCCGTCCCCTGTTGGATTGAAGCATGAAACTTATTTAATTTGATATATGATTTAATTTTTATATTTTGTATTTTTTTAAACAAATTATTTAATATATAATTATTAACGGGGTCGGGACGGGTATGAGAATGTAATCACAAACGAGTACGGGTACGAGAAATATTCATTATCTAATTACGGGTATGAAGACGGGTACGAGAATGAAACATGTTTAAGGGTATACGTATGATATTTTGATCTTATGACCCTAGCTTATCCATTGTCATCCCTAATTGAGTTATTCTAGTTGTTGATGTAACTAAATCTAACTTGGCGTAGTTATTTTTAGGTTGTGAATCTATTCGTAAACTAAATAATCGTGGTAGCCGTGGCCGGTCGTTATCTTTTTCCCTAAGCGCTTGATCGGATCTAGCTAGAGAGGTTCTGGATTATGTATATATTGATCTGACACGTCAACACTTGCACGTTTGCGACCGCACTCTTGTAAGATAATGCTATTCATGTGGAAATGGACATTCATATTCACGTCGATACGTATATATGCAATGGAGTTGGATAAAGTTCCGGCTAGTTGCAGATATATATATATATTACCGGCAAAGCACATAGTTGTTTTCGTGCTTGTATATATAATATATATGCATGATAGGTATAAGGGCACTAGTGCAGTAGAGCATGCTTAGGGCAGTAGAGCATGCTTAGGGCACTATGTACTTGGTTTCTTTGCTTTCTTTGCCCTCAGTATCGAATCTATCAATGTTATTATGACCTTGATAAACATAATATTATAACTAAACAACTGTGTGGATATGTTAATGGACGTGACATGAGGGGTTTTTGCTATATAATCACGAGATATATAGTTAATGACTCACTTATAACTCATTACCCAGCATCTAATTTTTTATATATTTTATTAATTAACTAACTCAAATAATGCAAGTTTATTGTGAATCGAATATCGCAATCTCTTACTTCCGAAAAGAAAACTAATACTACTAGGTCAAATAATATTGAGAAATCTGAGCTACGTCAAGACTTTCTACGTTTAGTCTAGAGAGAATTGGAATTTGAGATCTCACCTATCGTAAGAATAAACATCATTGTACTAATTAATCAAGTTTTATTTGTGGAGTAAAATACCATTAGAAGAAGACAGTTTCTTCTGTAATCATGACACTTAGCTACGTGCCGACTTGTGAGTTAGCAATGTTGGTGATCGAGGGAGTGAAAAAGGGCTGCGATCGAGTTAGATAAGAGAAAAAAGGTAAAACATATTGGCTATGATATGCATCATAGTTTCTTCACTCCGGTGAATTATTAAGTGACTAATTTTCATGATCCGTGGATTTATTTATTGCAACTTATTTGGACTTGCATCAATTACATGGGATCACTTTAGTCATCTCCTATTTAACATGTTAAAGGTAACAATATATAATTGATCATATAATATAAAGTATCTAATTAATTGTAAAAGATAAAGGTTGATTCCATCACAAAAAAACACAGTAAACTTTAATATGAATGACCAACTTCTTGGTAATCCCTTCCATCGAAAAAAATTAATCTTTTTTTATTAGTAACTTACACATAATACATATATTCAGTAATCTTAAAATTATTAATTAAACATTTTAACGTCATCAAAAAAACATATTTGAGTCTAGCTACTAATTCTGACCATATTATTATTATTTTTTAGAAGTACGGGGTTGACTAATCACTTGGTAATTAGTGGATTCGTGACCTATAATTATAAGATACCGACCACTTGGTAATTATTCGTGACTAATCACTTGGTAATTAGTGGATTCGTGAAGCTGTCATTTCAGTCACATTTGGTAATAATTATTGTGGGTATTGGTGGTTAATTAGTCACTAATGAATTAGCACGACGACGTTGTCATCGTTATGGACAAGTAATATTGGGCTCTGAGCCCATTATAACGGATAAGTTGTATGTTTAATAAGGCCCAAGTTGTATGTCCAACTCCTCGACCCACTTGTCAGTAGCGCGTAGAAGTGCGTATTGCGTGCCTTCGAAGAAAGAGACCATCAAAAAAACCTCGAGTCAACGCCGAGTCGGTCGTCGACTTCAATCTGGAAAAATTTAAAAACTGACAAGATATTTTGCTTCCTTATCTGACCGCCCGACGGCGGAAGCTAGGGTTTTCCAAATCCCTAAATTCCCAATTCGAATCAGCTCCGTTCTTTCACCTCTCCCCAATTCAATTCGCTTCTTTTTCTTCTTCCTGTAATTCACCGACACTCTAGAAGTTTCTTAGCTTTCTGGGTTCCAGAGGTCTCTAATCATCCAATCGGCTGCGGAATTCGAGCTTCATCCGATTCGGTAAGTTTTGTTCATAGCGTTCTGAACTTGCATTGTTAGTAAAGATTTGAAATATCCAAGTGTAGTGTTACTCTCTCGATCATTATTGTTTGGGCATTAGAATTCAGACTTGTGAATTGGAGTTTTACTGTTAGGGTTAGCTTTAACGCGTTGATTTCTTGTTTACTTTTTCTGAGTGAGTTCAATTTTTCGATTGTTTTGGTATGAATGAAGTTGTAGTAATGCTTATGTAAATTTGATTTTATATATATATGAGATTGTTTGGAGGCTGATGTGATGTTTTGAACTGATTGGATTGAGAAGGCTGTGTATGGCCAGGCCGGTGCCGGAGAAACCTTGTGAGCCGGGGATTGTGAAAGCTTCGACAAGCATGTGCGTTCCATATGAGTCGCACTGCCCTGTGCGCAAGTGGTATTTTACAAAACAGGAGATTGAGGACTCACCGTCCCGGAGGGATGGCATCAGCACGAAGAAAGAGTTGCATTTGCGGAGTTTATACTGCTCGTTTCTTCAGGAGATTGGGATGAAGCTTAAAGTGTAAGTTTACCAGAAACTTTGAGTCATATGTTGATTGTATCTTAGGCATGTTATTTTGAAATTTTGAGGTTTGTTGATTATATAAAATGTATTTCCTCATTTATTTGCGTAAAATGGTCATCTGTTCTCGGCTTGTATGTTCAAGCTTTGCCTGGTCATATATTTGGAATTTACTGTTTCCCCTTTACGTCATACAACTTCTTATCAGTTATTTGATTGCAATTCCATGGCATAAATAACCAACAACAAACGTGATTGATATTATATATCCTTCAGGCCTCAGCTGACGATATCATCTGCAATGATGTTGTGCCACCAGTTTTATATGCGTCAATCTCACGCTAAGAATGGTTGGCAGGTAAAAACTGTGTGTGAATAATGTTGTATAAAACTTTGTTTTGCATAGGTAAGGTGCACACTGGAAAATATAGAGATGCCCAACAGTGTTTGTTTTTTACTTAGCTTTGGTATATGCCTTTCTTATTTATTTAATTGTAAACATCTCACAGACAGTGGCAACCACGAGCATCTTTCTCGCATGCAAAGCAGAAGATACACCACGCTATCTGAACGATGTTGTTGTTGTCGTATATGAGATGGTGCACAAATTTGATTCATCCTCCTTGCAACGTATCAGGCAAAAAGTATGTCAACCTCATTTAATTAATTTTTTTAATTTTTTTATGATATCATTCTTGCTTAGTTTCACCTTCCCACATGTAGGAATTTCTCAATAGGCAAAAGGAATTGATCCTAGTTGCGGAGAGACTTCTGCTGTCAACAATTGGCTTTGATCTGGACATACAGCTTCCATACAAGATACTTGTTGCTGCTTTAAAGAAATTAGATCTTCTCCCTGACCTTGCTAAGGCAGCTTGGAGCTTTGTGAACGATTGGTGAGGATTTATTCTTACCTTACTTAGGAGAAGAGTTCTGTGTGTGCATCCTGGTGGAGATGTGAAGTTGGATTTTATGTTTGTCTTTTGCATGATAAAATCTTTATTATGGATGGGTAGGCTGCGCACATCATTGTGCTTGCAGTACAAGCCCCATTACATTGCAGCTGGTTCAGTTGCTCTTGCTGCTAATTTTCAAAAGGTGAAACTACCTAAAGAGAAGGGAAAAGTTTGGTGGCTGGAGTTTGATGTTACGCCGAAACAATTAGATGGTTAGTTGCCGTTCCCTTATCCTTTTCTTCCATATTATTTCTTTCTGTTTAATGTTTTTCTATTTTAGTCACTTGTTGATTTGTCTTTCTAAAACATAGCCCATTCCATGAAAGAAGCATATTTTATCTTTCCTTAATGTAGCTTCCTCCTACCTTATATAATGGTATGAGATTATGGTAGGTTTTCAAGTAGTAAACTTATCGGTCAGGCATAGGTGTCTGTACAGTTTCATTTTATGATGTTAATGATGTCTTTGTTATTTCTCAGAGGTCATTCAGCGGATGCATAGTATGTTCAAGCCTGTACCTGCTAATACTGTAAAGGCTGTTCAACCTGAAACTTTATCCAAAAAGCCAATCGATAGTAGCCCTCAATCATGTATTTCAAGTGAAGCAATAGTAGACCAGCATCCTATGCATGGTGCCAGTGCGGAAAATAAAGGATTGGGAGGAGAATCTGTTGTGTCTTCATGCAAGAAAAATCTTGGAGCTGAGAACAATGTTACTGGGAAGGACGCTTTACCATGCCAGATGAATGATAGTAGTGTTGTCAAGGATGGTGGTGGTGAGAACAAGCCAATGAGAGGTGAATTGGATGATCAGAGCTCAAGAAGCAAGATTCTTGATGTTCCTAAAAGCTGTGGTAAGATCGATATCAACCGTATTCGAGAATTGAAGAGGAGAAGATATCATAAAGGTGTAAATAAGAAGTTGGCTGGCTCCATAACTGATGAGTTAGATCCTGAAGCCTGGATAGAAAGTGAGCTTGAAAACGGAGTAGAGCTTGAAGATGCATCTGCTGTAAAGAAACAAAGGCTTAATGTAATATTATGCTGAGGAATCATCTTCCTTCCTCTATATATTATTCCAGAGTGTTGCACATTTCATTAATTGGGTACATATTCAAAGCGCATTAGCAGTGTAATTCTTTGTGATCACATTGCTACAGGCAAAGTTTAGCCCTTGAATTAATGCAGGTCCTATATGTTTCTGATGTATGAATTATTAAGTTTTTTGGTCCGTGATCGTAAAAAATCTTGCCATTCTTTATCAAGTAGACTTCTTTTGTCATCCAGTTTCTATGAACTCGTATCTTTATCAAATCTCAACACTTCCCTAATGCTTTAGTAACTCTGATTCTTTTGCAGATCTTCAGAATGTACACGGATCCACCTGGGTAAGATGTTTCTAGGTTTTGGATTTAATACTTTTTAGTAATTAACCCATGCCATCTTCTGTGGTTCCTGCTTAGTTAACTGGTGTATTATTCTGGTGTGAGTTCTTGCGGCAGCTCCATTTATCGATGCAAATGCAGAAACATTTCTGGCAGCGTGATAGTGCAGTTCTGGTTGCAAAAGAGGCAAAGAATAGGTAGAGATCGTTATTGGTGAGGTATTAATTTATATAGAGGTAAGCTAGGAAGATGATGGAATCGCATAGAACAATGAAATTATGTATAAGTTTATTTCAGTGGGAATGTATAAAGCAAATAAAGAAATGCTGGTATGGCCAGTAGCAGCCCTAGATGTTTGATTTCATGCCCTGAAACTTATCAAGCATATATTCTTCTCTGTTGCAGCAATTTGTCTTTTATCTCAAACAAATTTTAATATAAGACTTTCTTTTAATAGGTGCTTATTATATACTCAAGTCGAAAAACATCAGTGCATCACCCAATAATCTATTTAAACATGGCTAAAATTATCGGTGCTTAATTTTTTTAAAATTTTTCATTAATAACTCACATACTTTTTATGTCTCTAGTGAGCTTTAAACACAACCTCAAAAATGTTAGTTAAATATCTTAACAAAATCACAGCTCACCGATAAGTACTTAATTAACTTGGCTCTAAGAGTTTTACAACCACTTTATTGAAGGAAATTTTAAAAAAATAGTGCTATTTTTAAGGGTAAAAATATTACGTGTTATAAACCCAACATATAGAACATTTTGTGTTTTACCATCACATCAATTAAAACTTTCTTTAGAAAAGAATAATAATATATGCAGCAGCAATTAAAGTTGGTTTAACATCATCTAAGATTCTAAGTCATATCTATGGCCCCATAATCTATTCAACCAGCTAGTAAACTATATAGAGGAAATAATTAAAAGAATGTTTAACAGCTTTCTAGCTTTAGCAATACTTTCAGTCACTAATTTATTATACTAGTTAATATGGAAATGAAAAGCTAATGGCTTTGGTTGGTGATTAGGATGTGAATCAAGAAGGTTCTAATTCACTCCATTTACATAAAATAATTAAGACATTGTTATAAGGTCTTAATAAGACTTAAGATTTTTGACCATATTCCTATGTGGCATGTAATGTCATATAGACACATTATCAATTTAAATGTCATTCTTAAGTAAAAATATAATTTTGTCATTCTCATATCAAATTAGTTATATTTTTTATCGAGATAATTTAGTTAATTACCTTAAAATGAACACTATTAAACTTATGTCCTAATATAATCTAACATTATAATAAATTATCAGATTTTAGAGTCACAATTACGATATTAATCAATTTATTTCAATCTTTACGAATCAAAATTCAATTTTAAATCTTTTATTTCGTCATTATTTTTTTAGTTTTACAATTAGAAGTACAATATCAATATATACATATATTCTTCATCGAATTTTAAAGATAAAATACGAAATAAAAACCCCTATATGATTTTTTTTCTCGCACGAATATGTGTATAAATACACATGTATGATTTTTTTCTTTGGAAAAAACTATACATATATATGTATATAACTTGCATTTTATATTTAGTGTTTAAATTTAAGCATGAATGTAATGAAGAAAATGGTTTTGGAAAATATTTTTATATAAAATGAAGACAAAAATAATCTAGAACATTGGATTTGAGAATTGTAAGATTGCAATTTTATTTAAAAATGACATTGCATGATTTTTTTTTTAAAATGATGATGTGTTTATATGACATGACATGTCACTTATGATTAAGACCACTAATTTTAGGTCTTAATAATGTCTAAAATCATTTTTCAGTAATTAACTAAACAGTTAATTCAGGAAACATGTAGTTTCACACTAGCTAGCTACCAACGCAGTTATGAAAGTTGAAGCTTTTAATTGCGCTTCCTTCGATCTCTCATTCTCTCTCGCTCGTACGACTCTCTCATTCAACAAATGCTCATAGTTTGGTTATTTTTTTACAAGTTAGAACTTACTGTGATGTGATTATTCATTCCCTCTTAATTGCCATTTTTGGAGAAAGATCTATAGTTGGTGTCTCGCGCATGATAACATAGATATGTGAATGTTTCTATCCATGGATTTAGATCGATACATGCAATGTTTTATGTCGTCAGCTCCATATGTATTGTCTTTTCGTGATTTTATATGATTTATAATTTAATGTGACAACGATATAATTTGACAGTCTAATAATGAACATGCATGCAGCCGCGCTTGAAAATCCTATAAGAAAAGATCGGCAGTTTACAAGATTGAAAGAGTTAACCAATAATGATGTGTCTAAGGCAAATCATAAGGAGGAACGACAACAACATGGAGCTCCTGAGGTTACACAACCTAAATAACAAGTTCCTAATGATGAGTTAGTGACACCTCCTTTTGTGCTTAGAGTATCGTCGAGAAGTACAAAAGGTGTATCAGCTGAAAGATACTCGCCTAGTGCTAACTATTTGGTGTTAACATATTACTGTGAATCCGTAAGTTATGATGAGGCAATGCAACATGAAGATTCTGTTAAGTGAGAGGGTATTATGCAAGATGAGATGGACTTTCTCTCATGTCCAATAATACTTGGGTGTTAGCAAAGTTACCGATAGGTAAGAAGACATTGCATAATAAATGGATTTACAAGATTAAGCAAGAAGTTGATGGAAGCAAATGTTATAAGACAAGACTCGTTGTAAAAGAGGTTTCTAACAAATGGAGGGAATCGACTTTGATGAGATCATTTCACCGATTGTGAAACATACAACAATCCGTGTGGTGCTTGGTTTAGCGGAAGTTGAAAGTCTATATTTGGAGCAGCTAGACATCAAGACTGCTTTTCTTCATGGTGATTTGAAGGAAGTCATATACATGACGCAACCACTTGGTTTTATAGTACTTGGTATACAAACTGCAAAGAGCTTATATGGCTTAAAACAAGTCCCAATGTAGTGGTAAAAGAAGTTTGACGCGTTCATGTGTGGAAGTGACTATACAAGATGTCAATCTGATCACTGCTGCTATTTTAAGAGATGGTATTACTATCTTAAGAAACCAATCTCAGTAAATATATCGTATACAATGAGGCATTACTGTCTTAAGAAACCGATCTAAAAAAGCAAAAAACACACCGTAGACACTCAGAAACGAGACATAAACGTACAAAAATGACTTAGTAAATACACTAGATATAAATAGGTATTACTGCCTTAAGGAACCGGTCCTAGAAACGCAAGAAATGCTCTGTAGACACATGAAAACGAGACAGAAACATGCAGAAACGTCTCCAAAAATACACGGATACAAAGAGGTATTACTGTCTTAAGAAACCAGTCTCAGAAACGTAGCAAACGCACCGTAGACACTCAAAAATGAGACGAAAACGTGAAGAAACGACTCAGTATATATATCAGATACAAGGAGGTATTACTATCTTAAGAAATTAGTCTAAAAACGCAGGAAACACATCGTAGACACTCACAAACGTGACATAAACGTGCATAAATGTCTTAGTAAATACACCAGATACGAGGATGTATTTCTGTCTTAAGGAACCAGTCTCAGAAATTCAGAAAACGCATTGTAGAGACTCAGAAACGTATAGAAACATCTCAGTAAATACACCGAATAGAATGAGGTATTACTGTCTAAAGAAACAGGTCCCAGAAATGCATCGAAAATGAGACGGAAACGTGCAGAAACATTTCAGTAAATACCCGGGTACGAAGAGTTATTACTGTCTTAAGAAACCAATCTCATAAACGCAGAAAACGCACAGTAGACACTCAAAAAATGAGACGGAAACGTGCAGAAACTTCTTAGTAAATACACCGGATACGAGGAGGTATTATTGTCTTTATAAATCGGACTCTGAAACGTAGGAAATGCACAGTATACACTCGGAAACGAGACGGAAACGTTCAGAAATGTCTCAGTAAATACACCAGGTAGAAAGAGGTATTATTGTCTTAAGAAACCAATCTTGGAAACGCACTGTAGAAACTCAGAAATAAGACGCAAACGTGCATAAATGTCTCAGTAAATACACCAGATACGAGGTATTATTGTCTTAAGAAACCAGTCCTAGAAACACAAGAAACCCAACATAGACACTTGAAAACGAGACGGAAACGTGCTAAACCGTCTTAGTAAATACATCAGATATGAGGAGGTATTATTGTTTTAATAAACTGGTCTCAGAAACGCATGAAACACACCATAGACACTAGAAAACAAGAAGAAAACTTACAGAAATGTCTCAGTAAATACACCAGATATAAGGAGGTATTACTGTTTTTAAAAAAACTTTCTCTCAGAAACGTAAGAAACACACCGCAGATACTCAAAAACGAGAGGAAAGCCAGAAACATCTCAGTAAGTATATCGAATACAAGGACGTATTACTGTCTTACAAAACCAGTCTCAAAAACGCAGGAAACTCGTCGTAGACACTCGGAAACATTTAGAAAATGTCTAAATAAATACACCGGATACAAAAAGGTATTACTGCCTTAAGAAACCAGTCCTGGAAATGGAGGAAACGCATCGTAGACACTCGAAAACATGCTGAAACGTCTCAGTAAATACTCCGGACACAAACATGTATTACTGTCTTAAGAAACCAGTCCTAGAAAAGCAGGAAAAAAACCGTTTGAAAAGCTACCCCGACACTTTCTCATGTGGAGTTGGATCATGAAAAGAAGAATGATACAAAGTCTATCATCTACATAGATGTCTACCGGATCATTAGAGGCATTTTGAGATGCGCTCTTCGCAAATCACAGACTCAACATCCATGAAATCTGAGCAAGTTCTTGTTCCTTAAGTTTTATCTATTTATTTATTTGTTTTCAATGAATTAAAGAATATACTTAGACAAGTATAATTCATTAAAGAAAAATAAAATGAAATAATAAAATTAAAACAAAAAAAAATAACATGTAACAAAGTTTTATTTGACCACATAAAAATAACACGTGACAGAATCTAAACGTGTGTCTAGTCTAGGTTGGACATAATTTTGTTTGGTTACAAAAAGTGTCTAAATGCGGCACATAAAAGAAAAATAAAAACTAAATACTAAAACAGTTGCCAGCTCGCCTGAATTTAGAAAAGTTTTTTCCAATTTTAAGGGCATTGAAAAAGAAAACAAAAAATTGATATTTTTGAAAGCCTTATCCAAATTTCCAAGTCATCCTAGGGGAACATCACATGTGGCACCCATCGACGCATCCTGATCCCGTCGACCGCCGGCGCGCTATTCTGAGGTCATTAAAAAGCGGGAAGCCGCTACTTGCACACAGACTCTGAGTTATCCACTCCCCAGTCAAATACCATACTACCCATCCGTAATTACACACGTCCGCTGTGTCCACCTAGGCGATCAAAAGGGCAAAAGCATAATTTACTAGTTTTGATTCAGGGGTCCCCTACTAAAAACGAGTATATTTATAGTATCGTATTTTGACTATTTTCCGCTCGCTACCAATTTGTGAAGAAAAAAAGAATCTCTTATCTTCTTTCTTCATCTCTCATTCTTCGCTGTCGGTTTCAGCTTTCAATTGCTTCAGCTACAAGCTTTCTCCGATCCCGTTCTATTTCCTCAGATCAAAATCCGATCCTTCCGATCTATGTATCGGAAATTAGAGCTTCGATAATCGGCGAGACTCCGGCGGTGATCGGTGATTAAAGTGCTTCGGATCATCACTCTTTGTTATTTTTTTAAGGTATAGAGCTTTTCTCTGAAGGACTGAAATTTAGATTCTGATCTGGTTTTGTATCTATGATCATGTATGATTGATATGGATTTTACCAGAATATTTGTGCGGTAAATCTTTCAGTTAAGTAGGACAGGGTGACTGAGAGTGGATGGTTTTCAAATTTGACTTAGCCAATTTTTCAGGTCTGAGCAACTGAAGAGAGAATTTGAGTGTACACGAAACACTTTATACAGAATTTTGTATAAACATGACGAACGCAGACATCAGTTTGATTTCTAGTGTTTATTCGTAGAGAGGAAACAGTGAATCATATGTTTTCGTTTTGGTGAATTGTAGGATTTGCGATGGGGACTTTGCAAGGGCCAGTGATTTGCCCTACTATAAGCGCAAAGCAAGCCGGTTCTTACAATCTGCCCATGGTAGGCTCTTTTTTGAAGGTCAGGCATCTTAGAAGTGAGATGTGGGGATATAAGGCGTTCAGTGGTTGCATCACTAAGGCAGGGTTTGCTTCTTGCCCTCAAAATGCTAGGAAATGTACAAGAGTGCATTGTACTTATAGTTCTTCGTCAAATGGGAACGGAAGCATGGCAGAGAATTTTAATGAAAATGATGAAGACTATGTGAACTCTAGCGTACTTGAAGCCGGTGTGCAACAGCATTAGCTATATTTAACCTTGTCGATACTATTTTGCTTTAAAATGTCAATATCTGGATTACATGGCTGTGAATGATTGGTGTTTCCTTTGGTTTTTGATGTAGTTGAGGTGAAGAGTGGAGCTGATGGGTTCATGATCAAAATGAGGGATGGCAGGCACATGAGGTGTGTCCATAACAACCCTCAGGGTGGCCATCTGCCAAACTATGCTCCACATCCTGCAATTGTATTGAAGATGGAGGATGGGACTGGCCTTGTTCTCCCAATTATTGTTTGTATGTTGTTCTTGTATTAGTAATTAAGTTCCTATTACTACCAGATTTCATGTTTGGAATTTACATCAGCAAATTCTGTCACTTATGTCGTTTTGAAGCTGTTATTGCCATTGATTGCAGTGGAAATGCCTAGTGTGTTGCTCATGGCAGCAATGCGCAATGTTCCTATTGTACGTTTTCTATATCCCTGTTTTGTGTTTGAGTTGTTGAGCCGTTGCAATTTTACCTGGCAATATTTTGCTTCTGCTTCGAATAGAAATTCTCATGACATATGGTTTTTGATTTCCAGGCTAGGCCAACTATGTATCAAGTGGTGAGGGAAATGATTGACAAGATGGGCTATGAGGTACATCTATGCGGATCATTTTGCTACTGTCATAACACTTGATTTTTCACGATTGCTGATAATATGTTTTACTTTCAACTTTGCAGGTCCAACTCGTTAGAGTCACTAAGCGAGTGCATGAAGCATATTTTGCTCAGTTATACCTCAGAAGGGTAGGTTTCTTTTGCATGATAATAAATGCTTCATTCTTCATCTGGTTGACTTTGGGAATGGAGGGGAGGGTTGAAAAGGTAGAGTGACACAGTCTTTTATGTTGTTACAGGCGGGCAGTGAGACAGAATTTGTCAGCTTTGACCTTCGGCCCTCAGATGCCATCAACATTGCTGTACTATGCAAGGTATTCTGTTTGTGCTGCTTTAAATATATAGATTCTGCGTGTTTTGAGTTAGATTCTTTGCTACTCTTCGGACGGTAGTACCTAAAGGATGTCCAGAAATATACGTTGGGGAATGTTGAGAGATTGAACTGAAAGACAAATGTTCCTTTCAATCATTTTTAACATAGTTGCATTGTTTTTGGATGTTGACCAAATCTGTAAAATTTTACCGTCATTTGAACTAAATATGTGCGCGATACATGGATATATGTGAATAATGCAGGAGTGCTAGTGATTTGTTCACATGTTACTTCATCTGTGTTTTTACTTATGGTTTTTTTTGGAATTTTATCATTTGTGTTTTGTTAACAGTTCTTCAATAGACTACTTAACATTATTTTTGTGACTCATTCTGGGTGACGATGGTACCTTCAGTTGTCCACTTTCTGATATACCTTAATGTAGTAATCTACAGTTTTGTTATCAAAATAACCTGTTCCTCTTTGCAGGTTCCCATACAAGTTAACAAGTATCTGGCATACAGTGATGGTATGAGAGTTATCGAGTCTGGAAAGCTCTCTACACATTCCCCTGCTTCCGATGGCTTATTGTTTACTGAACTGGATCGGTAAGTTAATGAGTGTGTTTGATACAATTCTTATGTCCCGTCTAGAAGGCAGCATTTCTGAGCTTGTCTTGAATCTGGTTTGGATGATTTTAAGTACGTATATCATAGTAAATTTAGTTGGGTTAAACCCAAAACCATTTGGAAGGACAAACTATCAATCTGATGGTAAGCAGATGATATTACTGTTATTTGTTATATAAAACAAATTTCTTTGTGAGATTCTTGTTGAAAGCTGTATATAATCTAGGTTCACTCTGATTTCTGAGCAAGTCAAAGTATAGATTAGTGTTTGCATTATTAACTTGACTAGAGAACTTGTAGACAAATTTTTTTAATAGCAAAGTAGATGATTTTATTTTATGTTGATTGTTTCCAGGCCAAATGGTCAACCTTGTATTGAAACAAAGGAATTTGATCTTGTGCGGAACATGCTTATTGCTGCTGTTGAGGAACGTTACAGAGATGCTGGTAAGTTTGCATTATGTTGAGGCAAGAAAGATATCAAATTAGTGGGGTTGAATTTTTTGGTGCTATAGCTGTTAATTTCTAGTGCATGCCTGTGAATTCTCATATTTGTCATGGTCACTTGCAGCTCAGTGGAGGGACAAACTCCACCAATTTCGTGCTAAAAAGAACTTGGCGTAGCAAGTAAGAAGCCATTATCTCTTTTTCCAAATTAGTTGAAACTTACAAAACGTGGTTAATGGCTCTGTGGATCAATAGTTTGCCTCCCGTTTTCCGCTGAGAACTACAGCTGAACTAATCAGGGTCTTGTTTCTTTTTGCAGCAGGGTCCCAAACTGTTCCCTGAGATTTAGAACATTTGTACATACACCATTCTTCCAGGTCGATAAAGTCGAGCACAATCATAGTCCGCATGCATCATCTCTTCTACTCTACTATATATACGCATGTAAAGTCTGTGAATATGTAGACCATTTATATATGCAGTGTTGATAGGAAGTGACTGGCAGTGATGCTCAATGCAGGTGCCACTTGTCCGTTTCTGTATATTATATGTTCTCACTATTAACGCAAATTGATCTCGTACTGGCTGATGTATGCTCACCCTCTTAGGTGATTCCTTGCCTATTTCCCTGTTCTACTGTAATGTTGATGTCTTGAATTGCTGTCATAAATCGAATGCTGATGAACAAGGAGACCCAATGGAATTGTGAGTTATCTTCTTGCTGCTCTTTACAACTGTACTTAGCATCAACTTAATCAACCAACCGGAGCTTTCGAGTCTTGCGTTTACCACGGATGGATGGTAATCGTGTTTAACGAGACGACTGATACATTTGTCAGTCATGATCACAAGGAGGTTCAATGTTGGTTTCGGGTGTGGCCAACATTATTATAAGTTTATATCGATCACTTTGATTTAGCTTAACGCTTCGTGATTAATCCTATCCTGAGAAAATTACCATTTATTATCTGCAACAAAGCTTCTGAAAAAGATATTTCCGCATATGATGCTTCAAAACTAATTGAGGGGGCAATGGGACATCATATAACAATTGAGAAAGTCCATAAGGGCTCAAGCTAAGGAGACATCTCATCACCAAAAAAAAGGGAAGGAGACATCTGAATTGAACGTCATTGATTGGATCATGTGGGACGGGACATGCTAGTGGGATTGAACACCCTACAAATTATGGTATATTCCAAAAATCAAGATATTGTTCTGCTTTATTTGTCCAAGTCATTAATAAAGCTAGAGAAGCATGTATCAAATCCGAGAAAATGTTACGTAGGACGGCATACCAACGTGCCGGATTTTTACCGAGCAGCTCTGTAAGTTTATTGTGGACTTGACGGGGCTGCCGACTAAGAATTTACTCTAAAAACGTAACCTAGGTAGCAGTCGCGCCATAAACCAAGCCTTCCCTCCGTGGTTATGTGGCAACTGAAGTACCATACAACACCTAGGGGAGAAGCTAATGACACATTAGGGGAGAACCAATGTGTGAAATCCGGTGGAACAACGCACAGGGGTCCTCAATGTTGCCCGGGGTCGCCGTTTACAACCATGGCGTAGTCACCATCTTGTTGGTGAGGCCATGTCCCAAATATTTTCGTTTTTGAGCAGAAGAATGGATGTCCATAAGAATTTCATAATTTCAACTCTCATATCACTTTCGGGATGACCAAAATGTCATAAGTTGTGTGAGTCAGTCTCAAAATCAATCTATTGCCAACAACATAGGATTCGACCATTGAATTATAGTGACATACAATCCACTATATTGACTCATGCATCTCTCCATAATGCTCTTATTAGCAGTCATGAGAGATATACACAAAAGTTCCTACAATTTCCAGAATGATGGATCGTTGGCGTGTATGTTAACATACACAAAAGATTCGATTGTCTCTCAAAACATGGAGGGCATATGTGACTTGGATCATGATGCCATAAAGCATCAACCATTGATTTCAACCGCGTTTATATGATCAGTGATGATCCAATCATCTTATTCACAAGAGATTCACAAGGCACACAATCCATAATTAGGTGCATGTTCCTTATCTCATGAATAATTTCATTATCTGCTATCAACTCAATGCCTCTACAATGCATATCCACTAAAAGAGAGTAGATACTCAAAGATTTACAAATGAACTATTTAGAAGGATGCAAAGTTGAGTGCAATCCTGAGTGCAATACCAATTTTCTTGCAGCATGACTTTTTCACACTAAAACGGTCATATAACTCTCATGTCGGACAGATATGAACGAACCGCGAAAACTGATGGAAGCTAAATTCAAATAGCTTTCTAGTATAAATTTTGTGTTCTAGTTCTTCCAGAGCTGATCACAAAGCTTAGATGAAGTTGTTGTCCAGAAAGGAAAATATTCATTGTTTTTCGCATATTTTGACATGAGAAGCTTCAAACTTCAATATGGCGCAATAACAATACTCATTGGCCAAAGGCAACATGTGGAGGCAACAATTTTAGGGCATCATAAGTCTTCAACTTCGATGAAGACGACATTAAGGGTAACAACATTAGTGGAATCCAAGATCAAGAGCTTTTTAGCATCTGATAATGAACAATCCGTTGTTTGGTGAAGACTGAGCCACAAACACGTGCACACCTCTGTGAGGATGCTATGCCCTGCCTAATCCCTTGTGGAGAGACTTAGAGCAGAATTACATGTAAGTGTAGTGTCAATAACACACTTATCAAACCATATAATACAATGGTAGAATACTTTCAATCCGTACATAAAAATTTCTTCGACATTGTGTCAACAATTTATTCGAGGTCTCAAAACAATACTTTATTGGTTTGTCATTCGGATTAATACAAAAAACTCGTGTAATCATATATATATATATATATATATATATATATATATATATATATATATATATATATCTAACGTCCATACAACACAACTCGGATTGACACAAGCAACCCTTTAATAGAATCGAACGTTGACAAAACAATGTGGATTGACACATGCAACTATTTAATTGAACTTTAAACCCAACGTTGGATACCATACAACGTGAACCCATGAAAAACCATTAGTGCATGGTGCTCAGCAGCAGCGCACGATGCTCGGCAGCTGCGTGCATGCCAGCGTACAATGCTCGGCAGTAGCGCATAACACCTGGCAACGCTCAGTAGCTGGTGCTCGACAACTACACTCGGAAGCGCTCGACAGCGGTCGGTGGCTGCGTGTGCTCCAGCGCACGACGCTCAGCATCAGCGCACATCGCCCAACAGCCATGTGCACACATCGTTCTAAGGATTTCAAAACAACTTGTATATGCACCAACCCAAGCATAGAAGAAAGGAATCTGATATATCTTCCTTGAGCTTATTTGAACTTTACAAAGTTTAGAGTTTCAAAACCATACCTGTCGAATTTAGCTTCACAACCTTGTTGAAGAACTCGGTACAAACCAGAAAACCAACGCCAGCAGGGTCGTCCAAATAAGGTGCAGATGAGAGGGGTGGTGCACAACGACCGAGGTGGTGTGCGACAGTAGAGATGCGTGACGACAGGTGAGCATTTTTGATATTTGTGTGGCGACAACAGGTGTGCAGCGGCGGCATGTGTGCGGCCGATTTAGGGTTTACTAGGTTTGAGTTTTTTGAAAAAAAAAATCAGTTGGCTTTCTTAACTCTACGGTTAGAGTGCTCGTGCAAGATAACGTATTCTTGGAGAATTTGATAGAATGTAAACCTCTATCTTATTCATTCATAAGAGCCATTTATATAAAGACAAAGTCAGAGTCATACAAGAAAACAAATGAAAATATCATATTACAACTAGAGAACATGAATCATGTATTCGGCATACACCAAGACACACACACATGTCATATATCATAAGACATCTGTAACATTGATCAAAGTCTCATTAGGCAACAAGAAACAAGTTGTCCCTCGCCCTTCAATAACAGGTGATGATCCGATCATCATTGTTACAGAGGTTTGACATAAGTTTCAAAAACAACCGTCTATTTCTTAGAATTATGTGGGTAATCCCACTGTCTGCAAGACACTCTATCTCTCCACGTGACATACTACAAAATAAGGTAGATACGTGAGCAAAATAAGGTACAATTTCCAAAATGATGGATCGTTGGCGTGTATGTTCCTAAAACATACACAAAAGATTTGATTGCCTCTCAAAACATGGAGGACATATGTGACTTGGATCATGATGTCATAAAGCATCAACCACTGATTTCAACCGCGCTCATATGACCAGTGATGATCCAATTATCTTATTCACAAGGCACACAATCCATAATTAGGTGCATGTTCGTTATCTCATGAATAATTTCATTATCTGCTATCAACTCAATGCCTCTACAACGTATATCCACTAAAAGAGAGTAGATACTCAAAGATTCACAAATGAACTATTTAGAAGGATGCAAAGCTGAGTGCAATACCAATTTTCTTGCAGCATGACTTTTTCACACTAAAACGGTCATATAACTCTCATGTCCGGACAGATATGAACGAACCGCGAAAACTGATGGAAACTAAATTCAAATAGCTTTCTAGTGATATAAATTTTGTGTTCTAGTTCTTCCAGAGCTGATCACAAAGCTCAGATGAAGTTGTTGTCCAGAAAGGAAAATATTCATTGTTTTTTCGCATATTTTGACATGAGAAGCTTCAAACTTCAATATGACGCAATAACAATACTCATTGGCCAAAGGCAACATGTGGAGGCAACAATTTTAGGGCATCATAAGTCTTCAACGTCGATGAAGACGACATTAAGGGTAATAACATTAGTGAAATCCAAGATCAAGAGCTTTTTAGCATCTGATAATGAACAATCCGTTGTTTGGTGAAGACTAAGCCACAAACACGTGCACACCTCTGTGAGGATGCTATGCCCTGCCTAATCACTTGTGGAGAGACTTAGAGCAGAATTATCATGTCGTATTTGTAAGTGTAGTGTCAATAGCACACTTATCGAACCATAAAATACAATGGTAGAATACTTTCAATCCGTACATAAAAATTTCTTCGACATTGTGTCAACGATCGAGGTCTCAAAACAATGCTTTATTGGTTTGTCATTCGGATTAATACAAAAAATTCGTGTAATCATATATATCTAATGTCGATACAACACAACTCGGATTGACACAAGCAATCCTTTAATAGAATCGAACGTTGACAAAACAATGTGGATTGACACATGCAACCATTTAATCGAACTTTAAACCCAGCGTTGGATACCATACAACGTGAACCCATGAAAAACCATTAGTGCATGGTGCTCAGCAGCAGCGCACGATGCTCTGTAGCTGCGTGCATGCCAGCGTACAATGCTCGGCAGTAGTTCATAACACCTGGCAACGCTCAGCAGCTGGTGCTCGACAACTGCACTCGGAAGCGCTCCACAGCGATCGGTGGCTGCGTGCGCTCCAGCGCACGACGCTCGGCATCAGCGCACATCGCCCAACAGCCATGTGCACACATCGTTCTAAGGATTTCAAAACAACTTGTATATGCACCAACCCAAACATAGAAGAAAGGAATCTGATATATCCTCCCTAAGCTTATTTGAACTTTACAAAGTTTAGAGTTTCAAAACCATACTTGTCGAATTTAGCTTCACAACCTTGTTGAAGAACTCGGTACAAACCAGAAAACCAACGCCAGCGGGGTTGTCCAAATAAGGTGCAGATGAGAGGGGTGGTGCACAACGACCGAGGTGGTGTGCGACAGTAGGGATGCGCGACGATAGGTGAGCATTTTCGACATTTGTGTGGCGACAACAAGTGTGCAGCGGCGGCATATGTGCGGCGGCAACAGGTGTGCAGCGGCGGCATGTGTGTGGCCGATTTAGGGTTTACTAGGTTTGAGTTCTTTGAAAGAAAAAAAATCAGTTGGTTTTCTTAACTCTACGGTTAGAGTGCTCATGCAAGATAACGTATTCTTGGAGAATTTGATAGAATGTAAACCTCTATCTTATTCATTCATAAGAGCCATTTATATAAAGACAAAGTCATAGTCATACAAGGAAACAAATGAAAATATCATATTACAACTAGAGAACATAACTCATGTATTCGGCATACACCAAGACACACACATGTCATATATCATAAGACATCTACAACATTGATCAAAGTCTCATTAGGCAACAAGAAACGAGTTGTCCCTCGCCCTTCAATAACAGGTGATGATCCGATCATCATTGTTACAGAGGTTTGACATAAGTTTCAAAAACAACTGTCTATTTCTTAGAATTATGTGGATAATCCCACTGTCTGCAAGACATTATCTCTCCACGTGACATACTACAAAACAAGATAGATACGTGAGCAAATAGTCACACTTCAACTATTTTAAATGATGCAAAGCAATATACAATTCAGAGTGCAAATAGAAATTTCGTGCATCCTGATATTTGTGCACAAAAACAATTAAAACTTCACTGTTTTTTCAGTGTGACATTTGGATCATATGGACACATATCAAAATATTTTCCACTTTGACGTACTTTAAAAATTGTTCGGTTCGGTAAGGTATCTATCTTCCCATGGAGATAAAGATGAATTTGACAATATAGAGCTATAAATTGATGGTAATTAAAATTAAAAAACATTTGATAAACAAAATCAAAACCAATAACCCTTGGCTATTGGTATTGGTTTTTATATCCTATTTGAGCTACTTTCTTTGGGAGTGTGTTTAGATATTAGTGAATTATCGGGAATTTAATTAAAAGTAAGGAATTCATAATTTTTTTAACTATTTTTCTCGTTTGGATGCATATTTCGTGGAATTCGTAATTTTCATAAGAAAATAATCGTGAAATTTGACACCTTAAATTTCTCACTTGAATTGCTCCTAAAATAGGTGTAATTTGTCAATTCCCTCAACTTAAGTTATTCTAAATACAAATTCTTGTCATTTTAAAATTCTACATCATAAAATTCAAACAACATTCCAAATTACTGAAATTTAAAATCAAAAACTTATAATTCTCATAATTTTAAAATTTCTTTAAAAATTAAAATTTCTTTAAAAATTAAAATTTCTTCATGCAAACACAACTCGAGGAATTTAATAAGACCTCGAAGGGAGACTTCAGCATCGTCACTCTTCATCAGCTCCCCTGCAACTTCAGTAGGTGCAGCTTCCTTGTGATTTAGCAATTCTTCAATCTCTGCAAAAAGTGGGTGCTCTTTAATCTGCAAGTAATTGTAAGCTAATGTCTTGAAGCCACTGAAGGTGCAGTAGGACATGTTCAGGTGCAAGTCCATCCGACCAGGTCGGAGCAACGCCTGATCAAGACGGTCCTTGTGATTCGTGGTGAACACAATGATTCGCTCCTCTCCACAGCTTGACCACAATCCATCAATGAAGTTTAGTAGACCAGAAAGGCTCACCTTATCTTCCACGACAGTTTTGGGTTCATTCTGATCAGAGTCTCTGTTCTGCAACTCAACCGAGCAATCAATATCTTCAATCACCAGTATCGATCTGCTTTTTGTGCCAATCAGCAGCCTTCTCAGATCAGAATTGCATTGATCCTCTTTCAAATCCAAATCAAATATATCAAACTTGAGATAGTTGGTCATTGCTGCAACCAAGCTCGATTTTCCAGTGCCCAATCCTTGCCTACTCTCTTGAAATACTCCTTCCTCTCTCTAAACTTATCTAGGTCTTCAATCAACGTCTTCCTCATCTCCGGCTCCATTGCCATGGTGTCGAAACCCGCAGGGTGATCAAGGTTTATGGATCCCCAATAGTCAGTGCCATTGTAATCAATTGTATGGAGCTTCACCACCTTTCTCTCCTTGATTTCTCTATGCTTCTTCATGACATAGGGCAAGTAAGAGGTGAGCACCATGTCCCTATGCTTCTTATGGAAGCTGATCTCGAAGTGTCGAACCTCCGATTGTGATCCCTGGTCACGTTTGTTGCTATGTGGCTTTTCTGTCACTAAAACCCATTTGAACTTGACGCCGTTGAAGCAATCAACGAGCTCTTGGTTACTGTCTATATTGACCTACAGCTGGTTCTCCTTCTCGGGTTTGTTGACCTTGATTCTTTGAGTTTTGGAGGAGAGCTCGGTGCCTAAGTAGAGGTTGGCAGCCTCGAACATCTGGTTGGGGGTGAGGCCGTCGATGACGACGGTGACTTGCCAGTAGAGCTTTTTGAGGCGGGAGTAGACGTAAGAGTGGACGCCATCGGGGACGAGGTCGTTTGATAAGCTTTTGAGGAACATGGCGGAAGCGGCGACGGAGGCGGCCACCGAGAAGATGGTTTGTGGGGACGGCAAGTTTTCCTTTGAGCACCACATTGTATATGTCATTGGGAGAGATCGACGTTGGGGGCTGATATTTATAGGTGGGAGACTGGGAGGGTTTTAGGAAGGGGTTTTAGTAGGGCTGGGCATATTCGGCCAGGTCGGTTTAGGCCCAAATTCAGAATCAAATCGAATTATTTGGATTTTAATTTTTTTAACCGAAAGCAGGATTTTGAGCACCTTAACAGAATTTGAACCTAAGAAGTCAGAAGACGGAGTTGAGTCGGTTGTGGTTGTGGCAGCAGGAAGGTTAGGGTTCATTGAACCCGATGCAAGAGTAGATGAATGGGCAGGGGTCGCTCCATTCTGGGTAGACATTGGATTGGATTGACCTGAATCCATCACCGGAAAAACAAAACTAGAAAGTTGCTGAGAAATGGTAAGTTTTTGAGAATCAATGAAAGAGAAAAGAGTAAAGGACGAAGAGAAGACTTGAGAATTCGAGCATTAGGCTTTGGAATCTGGGTTTGTGATGAAAAATTTAAGGTTTGAGAGGGAGAGACACAGAGAGATAGACTGAGTCAGAGAGAGGGAGAGGCAGATAACGGTGAGGATGAAAAAATATTAGGTTTTTTTGCTATTTATATAAAGCAATTCAGTGGGGCAAGGTACACCGTATAGAGTTGTTAATGCCAATAAAGAGTGTGATGTATCTTTTTATAATATTTATTTAAAAAATTCAGATGAGGTCAGTTTTATTCACGTCGATTCGTAACAAAATTATATCTAAACCGGTTTAAATCGGGTCGGATCGATTTTGAAGCTAATGTCATCTGTTTAATTCAGATCGGTTAACCGATCGACATTTATATTTTTTAAGTTTTTTTTTATTTTCGATTTTTTGCCCAGCCCTAGGTTTTAGATTGGGGTTTTACTTGGGAAGAAAGAACACATGTTCCTAGTCGATTGCTGTTGAGTTTCCTAGATCTTTAAGCGGCACAGGGTATATGGACCTTTGATGGACTCGTTTTGATGAACATATAGGCCCATGAAATGAATGCTTTGGCCCATGCCCATGCCCATGCCCATGCCCATGCCCATGCCCATGCCCATGCCCATGCCCATACTTCAGACAATATAGGATATTTGTAATGCAAGCTAGGTTTTTGTTGTTTTTTGTTTTATATCATATTTTATTTATTTATAAAGAAAACACATGGATTGATTTAAAACATCAAGATACATCAGTCTAAAGAGTTTCAGAAAACAAAAACTTAAAATTCAAGAAACAAAAACGTGTATCTAGCAAGTCTATGCGCTGCCTGATTACATTTATTTGGGTAAAAACTACATGAAATTGACTGAAATAAACCGAACATGGCTTTAACTTCTTGAATTAGCATTTGTTCCACAGACCAGTCTCCCCCATCCTTAGTAAGAGCATGAATGACAGAGAAGGCATCTGATTCCAAAATTATTTACGAAGCTTGAAAACCAGATTGAAGTAATGCCTCCAAACCCAAAGCAGCAGCATAAATCTCCGTCGCCATTACTCCAAATCTATCTCTGAAACCCTTTGAAACTGGTAACATGAGTTCTCGTAACACAACTCCTAGACCATGTATACCATTGACCTCATCAATTGTAGCATCCACATTCAACTTTCGAAAAGAAGAGTGGTTTAACCCAACCATCGGGCAACAACTAAGGTTGAAGTTGATGTAGCAATAAAAGAAGACCTACTATGCAATGAACTCCATTCCTTAAAAGAAGATAGATCTACTATGCAATGAACTACATTCTTCAAAAGAAGATTGAATCTGAGAAAAAATGACAGCAGCAAGGAGATACTTACTTTTGAAAAATTTCCTCGTTCCAGTAGAAAATAAGAGTTTAATATATTTCCGTATATTTCAATGTATTATCCTTCTCAATATAGGAGAGTTATATAGAGATACAACTGTAATGCTAGTAGAAAAAAAATATCTCTTACACATATACATAATATTTGATATATACTTGTAAGGAAAGTAAATATTTACAATTATTCTGCACTCCCTTTCAAGTTGGTGTATATATATTGATCATGCCCAACTTGTCGATCGAGTTGTCAAACACTTTTTTTGACACTCATTTTGTAAGAATATCTGCTAATTGGTCTTATGTATACACGAAGGGGAAACAAATGATATTCCGATCCAAGTTTTCCTTAATGAAATTTCGTTCTACCTCTACATGCTTAGTCGGGTAATGTTGAACAGGATTCTGAGAAATCTCAATAGCAGACGTACTATCATAATGCAAATCCATGAGTTTCTTGAGTTTGAAACTCAATTCTTTCAACACATTACGAATCCATAACATCACACAAATTTCATGTGTCAAACCTCGAAACTCTATTTCAGCACTGATCTGGCAACAACTTTATGCTTCTTACTTCGCCAAGTCATAAGATTTCCTCCAACAAATGTAAAATACCCAGATGTAGATCATTTGTCAGTTTTTTCACTAGCCCAATCTGCATCTGTGTATCCAACATCTAATTCACCTTTTTTCTCAAATAATAATCCTTTGTCTGATGACATCTTTAAGTATTTCAAGATACGATACATGACATTTATATGCTCTTCACTGAGACAAATCAGACAATACATAAATTGACTAACCACACTCACAACATAAACAATATCAAGTCTAGTATGAAAAAGATATATAAGTCTACCTACTAGACGTTGTGTAACAACCTGAAATTTTTATATATTTATTTAATTTGTTTTATATATTGCATATATCTAATTATTTGTTTTATTATATTTATAAATATATTTGTTTCTTATATATATAGCTGTTTTTATTTTATTTTGGGTTAAATAGGAGACCCAAACCCAAGCACAAGTGTTAAAAAAAAAAGTTGGTCGTTCATAGCAGAACCACGCCCAGAACATCTTATGCTTCTTCTCCTTCTCATTCTTCATCTGCTTCTTTTTCACCACCCTAGAAAAACCATAAAATCTTCATTAGAAATCTTAAAGAAGTGCAAACCGACCTTGTAGAAGCAGGAGCTGTCGAATTCTTAGAGGTCAAGATTCCAGATAGATAGGGATGGGGATTGAAGTGTTCAATTTGAATTCCTTCAGTCTTTTCTTGGATTTCACGTTTTTTCCTCTCTCCAGAGCCTATAAATATAGGTAATTTTTCTTTGTTCTTCATTGTTCTTCCTAGTCTGTTAAGCACATGAAGGATAGAGTTTAGAGATTTGATATTCTAGAAGGAGAGAGAGAAATAGAAAATATGATTTGGTGTTGTAGGAGATTGGTAGAACACATGTTAGATTCCTTTTATGTTCTGATAAATTGTGTTTCTAATTCAAAGTGAGTATGTGTTCTTAGTTTGTGTACTCAGAAGTTCTTCCTTTGGTTTTATTGTTTCATTGATTTGAGTATTTGTTAGAATTTCATGTTTTAGGCATTTTTCTTCAAACCAAAGATTTCGTCATCTTTTTCTCTCTACTGTGTCTGAACTTTGAAAAATCATAAATAATTGTAGAAAATTCCTTTTTGTGTGATTCCAATTTATGATTAATCTTTAGGCTGTCTACTTCAAATGTTATGAAGACACCAAACTTTAATTCTAACGCAATGGGAAAAACGGGAGGCTAACCAGCGTTAAGCCCTACAAAAGATGGAGAGTTAACCAGCGTTAATCTCCTTGATAAAAGTCTGGAATTTACCAAAAAATAAGAGAAAAACTCTTAATTGTAATAATTTGATTGAATAATAATGATGTGTGTCCAATACAATATAGAGGTGCCTTTATATAGACTCTAACACATGACTAAAACCTGTTTAGAATAGAACTAAAATAATAAAACCTATATGAACTAGAAATCCTAGAATAACAAAGAATATGTCTTTTCGCTCGACAATCCTGATAAATCTAAAAGAATAACTTATGATTAATTCCATCATTAAGAAGGCTATTTGAATACCAATTTCTGATATTCAATTTTTTTTTAATGTGACGCCGTTTCTTTCTTTTCGAGATTCTTTGTTGATTTCGGCTAGAATCTCGTTCTACATCAAATTCTCAGTCGAACCATATCATTTTAGCCAAACACTTTTCTGGTCAACAATTCAGTAAAACAGTTTTCTGATTTTGTATATGTGTTTTGGTGTTAGAGTTTGCCAATAATTCTTGCTTGTTTTGGTATAATGTTATATAGATATTGAGATTGAAGTATAAGGTTTACATACATGTTTTGATAAGGGGTATTAGTTACTTAATTCTGAATAATAGGTTGTTCTATTCATGACTTTGTTTTGTATTTAGAATCATTGTTATCTAGCAGTATTTCCTATATGCAAGAAAAGACTTTGTTTCTGTCAATTTTGGGATTTATGATTTCTATATAGGTGCTTCTTTTTATGTAGGATGATCTTATTTTGAGTTAGAGCATTAGGATTAAACGTGTTCTTATTGTTGCAAGCTTTTGGAAATCTCTTTTGAAAAAGAAACTTGATTTGAGTCAAAAACAGTATTTTTGCTGATACAGATCTACAACTTTCGAAAATCATAACTAAATGTAGAAAATAGATTTTGTTGCAATTCCAGTTCTCAAGTGATCTTTAGGTTGTCCTTTACATATGTCATGAAGAGACTAACTTGAAGTTCCTAGCCGAGCTATGCTGTTTTTAGCCCCAAAAGTCTGCTGGTGAGAAAGTTAGGAATTTTCTGATATTAAAACTTTGTTTTTAGTTGCATTCTTTGCTTTTAATCTTTGTTGTTCTGTTATGAAATTATACTGATATAGATTTTTGATATTGATTTTTCTATATATGTTATTAATTAGTTCCCAAAAATATAAGGTAGAAGCCATGTTTTGAGATTGCTGCTGAAATTTTAGAAGTTAAGAATTGTGTATTACATTGTGTTAGCTATTTTTGTGGTAATTTTAGTTAGTCTTTAAGTTGGAAGTTTTGTGTGTTTTTCATTATTTTGAAACATTCAAGTGTTTATGTTCAGTTTCGAAAGGTTTTGTACCATTTAGTTTCTGTTTTGGTTTTGAAATCAAAAGTTTAGACACTTTAGTAGAAATTTTCAGAAAATGCTGGAGCTGTAACTAAACTTTGAAAATTCATAACTATTTCAAGAAATTTTGTTTAAAAGTGATTCCAACTCTCAGAGTTTTGTTTGATATGTTTAGTTTATTTCTTTAGAAGGCCATTAAGCCAAAATCCTTACGGATTTGTACAGTTTTTACTGTGAAAATGTCTGTTTCAGAAAAATGATATGTTTATTTGTGTGCAGTAAATGTATATTGAGAAGCAGCTCACTTCTCATGTTTGTTAAGGTGTTTACTTAGTTAAATATCTTATTTTAGAGTGCTGAGATGTATGTGTTGCAAAACTAAAAATTAATTGTTGTCTTGGTCAGGAACTACATGTGAGCAATGTTCTAAAAAACGCTAGGCGCTAGTCGGGCGGACAACCGTGTTAGTCGGACGATTAACCGATTAATCGGTTTTAGACGGGGATTAATCGGTTGTATGTTAATGATTAATCGGTTTCAACCAAAACGGTGAAGCACAGCCTAGCGTCTAGGCGGAGGATTAATCGGTCTAAACGAGGATTTTTAGAACATTGCCTGTGAGAATCGACAAAGATAGGGGGAATATTGGGGAGCCTTTATGCGTGCTTTCTATGTGTTCCATTGTTGTTATCTGTTTGTGAAATGCTTGTTTCCTTGCTGTCATTAATATTTTTAGGCTTTGTTTGATGTACATGTTATCATATATGGAATTGATGTTTGTGTAGTTGAGTTCTTATCCTCCGAGGTACCACATCCCATGATGCTCATGTTAATGTGCAGGAATTTGCACGAATGCGTAAGAATAACGCAATTAGTGTAGATGAAAAGGGCGAGATTTGTGAAGTAGGAACAGACAAGATGACTAACAAAAGAGAAATGTGAGATTGAGTGGGAGGTAGTCATATATTTAGGTAGCCTACGTACCGCGACGATCATAGATCTGCCTATATCGGAAGTCTCTCACAGAAGATCAATCCTCACTAATCGTTGTTGTTGACGTCGTCATCGTCGTCGATGTCAGCACTGGATAGTATCTTTATTATTATGTGGTAATATCATTTTAATAAAGTGATAGTATCTTTTCAATATAGTGATGGTAACAACAGTAGCGGTTTCTTGTGTGATAGTAACTTTATTATTGTGGTAGTATCTTTTGAATATAGTGATAGTAGCTATTGTTATTGGAGGTAGTAGTTTTTGTTTTTAGAGATTATATATTTAGGTATTGGTTACAATAGTTTTTACAGTAGTATCTTTCATTGGTGGCAGGAGTAGCTATTCTAGCTTGTGGTAGTATTTATTGCAGCCAGTGGCAGTAGCTTTTGTAGCCAGTGGTAGTAGTTTTTGTTAGTTAAGGTAGTAGCTTTATTTGCAGGGGAAGTAGCTTTTTTGCCGGGGTATTATCTTTCTTTGCTGGTAGTAGTATCTTTTGTTGTCAATGTTAGTAGATTTTGTGGTCGCCAGAATCCTCATGGAAGGTCGGCCGAAATTTTTTTCGAAGTTGGTCGGAAACCTTGCCAGAGATTGGCCGGAGATCAACTTGAATGCTAGAGGTCAACCGGAGAATTTTCCTGAGAGGAAGTAGTAGTTGACTTTTATACTAGTGACACTTTTGTAAATATTATGAATAAATTCTAATTTTTTAGCGTGGATGACAATCTGTAATTATGTTGAACTTCAATACCTAGTATACAAATATATTTAAACTTAGGTGGACTTACGTGAACAAAAATGTTTGGATAGATCTTTATGAGATAAAATGTTTCAAAATGGATTTCTATGTAATTAGCTCAATATTCAACTTGTTTTCTTCTTTTAAATGCCTTTGTTTTATTCGACTACATTTGAGATATTGGTGGCAGCATGATGATGTTAGAGCCAAAAGCTAGGAACAATGTTAATGGGAAATCTCAGTGGATTAAGCATTAGAGCTAAATCACGTCATTCCTGGATCATACCAAAAAATTGCTCACAAATTCATAATGATAAAGCTACTGCACAAGTTTGAGGGTCGTAATTAACTAAGCACATTGTCTGGTATAGCTCTACATTGGGACCTCATTTCACAAATCATAGCAATTCATGTCGGCCAAAATCCCACCCTCTATTAGCTACCGTACACGTCTCTCTCTTTGCTGTATATGAATACGAATTGAGCTAGCTAGATGATCAAGGGTGTCAGAATGGCTTCAATTTTGCCTCCAGAAAGTCTTTGCTTTCCTTGTTGGGTAGGGCTAGTTGTGTTAACTGCCTTCACATTCCTGGTTTATCAGATTATGAGTACCCTGCAGTACTACTCTCAACAAGAACCAAAGGTTGATATTCCTCCAGGCAGACGAGGATTACCATTGATCGGAGAGACCTTACACTTCATGGCTTCCACTAACAGTGGCAAAGGGTTTTACGAGTTTGTGAGACTGCGCCGTCTCTGGTATCCCTCCTCTTTTGTTTTTGCCCTTATATATGGACTTAATTAAATCAGCAATCTAACAATATAGCATGCACATGTCATGAAATTGTAGCTATGGCAAATGCTTCAGGACCAACATATTTGGGGGGACGCATATATTTGTGTCCAGCAACGAATCAGCCAAGGCAATTTTAAACAATGACTTGGGGAAATTTGGGAAGAGATACATAAAGTCTATTGCGGAGCTAGTAGGAAGCCAAAGCTTGCTTTGTGCTTCGCAGCAACACCACAAAGTACTTCGTGGCCATCTGGGCAGTTTGTTCTCTGCTAATTCTCTATCGGTGTTCATCAAGCAGTTTGATCAGCTCATTGTCGAAGCTCTAAAATGCTGGGAACATCAAAGCATTGTGGTTATACAAGATGAAGCTCTCAAGGTACACAAAGAATTACCTATTGGTAAATGTTTTCTAAATATTGTTAAGAAGATAACTTATGCAAAATTATGGTAAAACCCACATAATTTCAAAGCAGATAACTTGCAAAGCTATGTGTAAGATGTTGTTAAGCATGGAAAGTGGATACGAGTTAGAGGTGTTTCAGAAGGAGGTAGCTCATGTTTGTGAAGCTATGCTAGCATTTCCTTTGAGGTTGCCTGGGACTAGATTCTACAAGGGCCTTCAGGTAAAGCCCACTGAAAAGCCCTGTTTCACCTTATGGACTTCAAGCCCACATAGTCTGTTCAGCGAACTAACCCTCATAATCTTTAGGGGAGGAAGAAAATCATGAGCATAATTGATAAAGCAATGAGAGAAAGGAGAAGAAGAGGGTTAAAAGACGATGAAGATGACCATCTACAACAAATTTTGAGAGATGAAGCAGATGGCCATGGACTAACAGATGAAGAGGTCAGAGACAATATATTAACCATGGTAATTGCAGGTCAGGATACTACAGCCACTGCAATGACCTGGATGGTGAAATTCTTGGGTGAAAATCCAGATGTGCTTCATACTCTAATGGTAACTATGTCAATGCTTGACTAGTTTTGTTTGTTGACCATTTCTTCGATTTTTCTGAGTCAATTTTGTAATGCTTGTTTGATTATAACAGAAAGAACAACTTGACTTGGGGAGAAAAACTTCGTCAAACTCATTTCTAACACTGGAAAGTATTAACAAGATGCCTTACGCTTCAAAGGTAGTAGATATAGTTCTACTTTCTGGACAAATTTAATTAAGGAAGAATTTCAGTTTACACTACTGAACTTTAAATTTAAAATCAGTCTCATATCTAAACTTTTTAAATCAGTTTTATACCTAAATTTTAGTCTAAAATCAGTATCATACCTAAACTTTTTTTAATTAGTTTCATACCTAAACTTTCAAAATGACATCAATCTCGACCAAATTTTACGTACAAAACTTTATTTTTAATTTGGTTCACATCAGCATTTTTGACCAAACATGACCAAGCATGACGTCATTTTTGGTTAAAATTGATGTTATTTTGAAAATTTAGGTATGAAACTGATTAAAAATAAAGGTGAGGTATGAAATTGATTAAAAAAGTTTAGATATGAGACAAATTTAAAATTTAAGAGTGTAAATTCTTTAATTATATTAGTTTGAATCCACTCAGTGGTGTATGTGATTAGGTAGTGAAGGAATCCTTAAGGCTGGCCTCGATCGTGCCTTGGTTCCCAAGACTAGCTCTAGAGGATTGCGAGATGGAAGGTTCAATGAATTGCATTATGCATATCTCTATGTCATTTTGATTATTCATGCTCTATAATTTCATATAATGAAATGATATGATTAATTAGCATAATTCACATTGTATGTGTTTTTTGTTGGTGAAGGATTTAGGATCAAGAAAGGGTGGAATGTTAATGTTGATGCAAAATCGATTCACCTTGATCCGACGGTGTACATCGATCCCGACAAGTTCAATCCCTCGAGGTTCGATGTAAGAAATAATCGTTCACGTATCTCATTTTTGTATAAACTGTTGTGACTCGAGTAATTTGTACGAAATATAAACATGAATAATGCAGGATGAGTATTCAAAAGGAGGTTATGGCAGGTTCTTAGCCTTTGGGATGGGAGGGAGGACATGTTTGGGGATGAACATGGCTAAGGCTATGATGCTAGTTTTTCTTCACCGTCTCGTCACTACTTACAGGTCACCGTCTGTCAATTTCTTCAGTTTTTCGTTTTCATTGAATTTGAGACCATCTACCATTTCAATAATCGACATGGAATATTATTCTGGAGGAACATATATATATGAAATTTATACTGGTCAAGGTTTGATGGCGTTGGTGTGTGTTTGTCCTATAATGCTCCTCGACAAGGGCATAGCCAAATTGACATGAGTAGGGTCAAATGACGTCCAGTTGTGACTTTTTTATAAATAAAATATGAGTTAGTTTAACTCATTTTGTTTTTTTTTAAATAAAATTATAGTTATGATAACTAATTCTAAGAATGTAATGTGTTTCTTTCCTGTATATATTTTTCTTCTTGATATATTTATCTCAATTTGAGGTAAAATTTTGTTATTTTCTTTCTTTATCATAAAGATAAACACTATAGTTCTAACAATAAAATGTGTTTTCTTCATATTTAAATTCTTCTTCTCTCATTTTGAGGTATAACTTTTTTTTTAATTTCTTCCTCTTATGATAAAAAGAAACAATAGTTATAAACATCTAATCATGTATGATTATTATAGACTATTTTTAATCACTATTTTTATCAACTTAAACGACTAGCTATGTAAGTTTGACCTCTCTTTGCTAAATCTCTGCCAACGCCACTGCTTTTGAACAATGGCTAGCTGAACCACAGAGAGTGGTCAATTCACTTCTGAAATAATGAAAACATGGTCTTGTAGTTTGAAAAATTAAGACTAATATCACAAACTTCATGCTTGATGTTGAGAAACATTTTAGAACTTGATAACCTAATATTTAAGCTCTTATTCTAACAGTGTTAGTTTCATAAACTTCTTTATCGTGCTATCATTATCGCTTAATATGAAGATCACTCTGAAACAACCATCGCTATGAGAACTATCGAGTTCTTGCTAAACTAATTTTACTAATAAGTTCACTATGGATGCTGAATTCATATATACCAGGTGGAAGGTTATCGACCAAGATTCGAGCATTGAAAAATGGGGGCTCTTCTCAAAGTTAAGAAGCGGATGTCCGGTGATTGTGACTCGTATCAACGAAGACATATAGTACTAGTGTGTAATGTAATTCCCAAATGATACTGTGTTCCAAGTTGGTTTGGGAAAGATCCAAGCATCGTTTCAATTTATGGTTCGATTTAAGGTTTGTTCATGAACCAATAACACGTCCCCTTTGACAAAAAAATCCCTCTAAATAAAATGGGGCAAAAGAAGCAAAAGACAAAGACTCCACCCATGAGGTTTGGTCTGGTAGTTGAAGTAAGACAAGGTTACTTGCAAGACGAATGTGTATAGTGACACTCTCGATCTGTGAAGTTACTTGTTCGATACTTGTCAAGTAAAAAACACCTGATAAAGAAAGAGTTAGACCTTAACCTGTTCCAACCTTCGTAGTGGTAGTCCACCTTTAACTACCATTTTTGTAACAACAAAAAGACAAGGACTCCAAATTTGACCCACCTAGGGTTGTCATCCATGCCATACTTAGTTTTTGATATAAAGTTTGGCATCATTCAACTAAGGGACAACACGTACAAGTTAGCTAACCCGGGGCTAATCCAATTTAGGTTTAGGATGGTAGAAACACCCACCAAAAGCCAAATCCCATTATCATCGTCTTCAAGTACTCTATGCAAACAAATTCTCCTCATTGCAAAACGCATTGTCCTAAATTCTGCTTAAACACTACCAACAGACCCAAATAGATGCCCTCCCTAAGGACCCCACTATTATATCTAAGTACTTTTGTGGGAGTCATTAGTGCATAAGGAAAATGTTTAGCTTTTCTTTCTATTCCACTCATGGTGATCGTTTTTCATAATTTCTTGATTTTTTTCTCTCAGAATCCGTTGTTTAGGTGTATTTTCAATAATCCTTTTTTCTATTTTGTTTATGTTTTTTTTAATAAGTTGGTGGAATATTTGTCTATCTGTTTCATTCTTTAAATATATTTTATCTAAACTTTACTTAACGTAGTAGAAGCTCTCTCATCAATTTATTCATCTACTTCACCATCTCAAGCATGCTGCACTTTTTTCATTGTATAAATACCTCTAATTAATAATATAATTAAGGAATTATTTGCATATGTTAGATTGTTAGGCAAACCAAGTTATTTAAATTGCAGACAGTGACATACGAAAATCATTTGACTAAAGCTTAGCTTGATAAACCAATTACGCACATCACCCCTAATTAATATCGACATTTGGAAAAAACTAAAGCTCCATCAATTTAATTGTCTTCTTCAATCACTATTCACTGCAGATTGCATTTCTAAGTCAAATTTTATGTAATGGTGCAACTCCGTCAGAGAGGTAATTACTATTCATCAATTAAAATTTTATTTTAAACATTTTATATATGATACTCAACAAATAATATCGTTGGATTTTTTATAGGATTTCGGACCAAACAAAATATTTGACACGTGTATGTTTGTCAACCAATTCTTGGCGTAATCGTCATGGACTTTCTGTCACAAATTACCTTTGGTTTGATATCGGCCGGTGATGTTGTCGGTGGATTGTCGTCCCTAAGAAACACATAGTTGCAAGTCTTCGGAGGGAAGCCAATTAGACATAGAAATTAGGAAATTAGGAAAGAAATTGAGATATTAATATATGAGGCAAGATGGAGGAGAAGAAATGAGAAGTGGTGTAAATTGTAAAGAATAAAGTTATGGTATATATAGGAAAAATTTGACAGTTGGAAAACATTCGGACCGTTTGTAAAATTCGACCGCTGCTCAAACATTTGGTCATTGGACCAGCAACTGCCACGTGGCAGCCTCTGGTTGGCCAAGGGTTTAAACCCTGTCGACCATCTTTTTTTAAATTTTTTTTAATACAATTTTAAAAAATAAAGGCTGGCGGGCGCCCACATGCATGGAGCCCACACCGGTTGCAGCTCAGTCACAGAGGCATGCACTGAGGGCCGTCCTGCCTGCTGTTCTTGGTGGGTCCCACGTCAGTTTCCTCCCCATTTCTTTCCATTGCATCGCTTAGCTCCGGCAATCCGAAAATATTCCTGCTTGATTGAGTGACTGCCCCTCTCGGGTGCAGTTGCTCTAACCATTTGGGTTACTAAAATGTAAGAACCAAATACATAATGTCATAGATTAATTGGGGCCAGAAATCATGTTTAATTTGAGTATGATAATAAGTTGAAACATGGATTATATTTTTTCTCTTCTGATGGTGACTTATCCAATATTATGTGAATAGAGTGGGTAAGGCTAGGGTGAATTAATGCATGTGAACGATGTGATGCATCAATTTTGTAAAATGAGTAGTTAAAGTAGTAATATTAGTTATTAAAGCTGTAATATGAGTCCTTAAAGTTGTAAAAAAAATAGTTACAACATTAATAATCATTTGTCCTTAAAGTGGTAATTGTGTCCTCAAAGTTGTAATATGAGTCCTTAAAGTTGTAATTATCACTTTAAGATTTAAGGACTTAATTACCACTTTAAACACACATTTATCACTATAATAACACATGACTAATTACCACTTTAAACACACATTTATCACTTTAATAACACATGACTAATATTGTAACTAGCAAATTTGAAACTTAAGGATTCATATTATAACTTTAAAGACTAATGTTACTATTTGGACAACTCATTTTATATAGTTGATGCATCACATCATTCACATGCATTAACATATATTAGAATTTGCTGAATACAGTTCCCCTCTTCATTTGTTTAAAAGATTAATAAACCTCTCGTAATTGTGATCAGGTGTCACCACTCTTATATGTTATGAAATCCTTTCTCTGTTAATGATCGAATTTAATCTATTCATGCATGCAGTTCATATAAAATGATGGTAATTGCTGTACTGATAAGGACTGAGTTGTGGATTCAAGGGACAAGAATATTATTGCTCGATTGTTTTGTTCTGCTGGAATTAAACAGCTTAAAAAACTGAGATTGCTCCAGATCAATAATCTTGAAGTTTTTAACGTTTCTTGCTGCTGGTATTCAAATTATTTTTTTTTGAAGTTGAAAAAAGCTGGGTATGGATGATGATCCAACCTAACACAAACACACTTGTCCCGTTTAGGGTTCTTTTTGTGGATGGATGGATGGGGTTTCTGGTTTAGGGGTCACTGTACGGATGCGTGAGTTGGCCAAGCAAAGCAAAGCAAACATAGTTGAGAAGGAAGGAAGGAAGGAAGGAAGCTTGAAAAGCTAGCTTGTAAACAAGCTTGTAAAAGTACCGGTGTTGGTGGTTCATATAAAAAAGCTTGTAAAAGTCTTAAAGGAAAAGTAGGCCTAAAAATAAAGCCTCCTTTTCTATTATGGCTCTTTTGGAATTTGATTCTTGTTCCATAATGCCAATATCAAGTGGATAAGAAGCAAACTGCTTCATTGGAAAGAATTCTAGCTCGATCGATCTACTAACAATTATGAAGTCCTAACATCCACGACTTGTACTCTCACATACTCAATGTTCGGTTTGGAAATAATAATAATAATAATAATAATAATAATAATATATGTGTTCAAGTTATTGCATGATAGCTAGTTTCATCGATTATAATAAAAAAATTATCATTCTAGATATATGAAAACAAACAATCACTCACCAAGACTTTACAATGTTTATAACATGAAATAAGTGGCTCATAATCTTGGCTATCAAACTCTAATAAATACATTTAAAGGTAGGTTGTAAAATTAAGGGAATTCTCAAGCTGGTTAAGTGAGTTCAGCCTTAAAGTTCATATATGAGTGAGACCATTGCCTATTTAATTTTTCTTATTTCAAAAAATAATCATTTTAAAATAAGAAGTATCTGTGAATATATAGAATATTTGTGTAATGTTAACATGTGATCGAGGTGATCTGGTGGATCATTCTTGGATCTTATTTCATTAAGAGGTTAGAGGTTCGACTCCCATATAGTGCATATTTTTGTATTTTGTTCAGTGTGACACTGGTGAGACAATGATAGACCAAAATTTACAACTGGAGGGTGAATGGGACACAGACCCCACTTTATCCCTGTTTGCCTATGCTTTTGCCCCTGCTCCCACACCACACCAGAGGGAATTGTTTTCTGCAACCACCACTAAATAACAGATCTCCTTTTTCTTTTCTTTGATGGGTACGTCTCCTTGCCTGGACCATTTGATGTAGGACGGGAATAAGCTGAAATTAGCCAGACAAAGGTAAAAATAAAAAAATGGCGTAGAACCAAGAAAAATGATTTGAATATTGGTAATTCACGTACAAAGAGGTTGCTATTTTCTGGTATATTTAAGAAATTGATATTTTAGACTTTTCGGGTTGGTCGTGCGAAAAGCCAGATTTTAACTGTGAATTAGAATTAGAACAGTTTTTTAGCAGACCGTCTGTTCGGGACTCATAATACCTTTTCAGAAAGGGATCGACGAGATCTACCAGACTCATTAAAGTGATGGACGAGATCTACGACATATTTAAGTTTTACCTTCTAAGAAGTTATTTTGTTAAATGATGGAGGACGAATAATTTAATCTTTTATATGTTCGACCTAAAAATATAGATATTAATCTGAAGCATTGATTCCCAATACAAGGGTATCCAACACGTACAATCCAGGATTTTTTTCTTCTCAGTTTGTTTTGATCGAGTCTGTATTTTTAGTTCTTTTGCTTTTGAAGTCCTCACAAAGTCCCAACACATTTTGCCCCAAAACTAAGGCAACTTTTAAGCTCCAGTCATCTTGACCATTGACATTGTTTTGTTTCTAAAACCATAATTTTAAGTGGTCTTGTTTTCTGATTACAAACAACCAACAATTTAACATATTCTTCTTGTCAGTTTGGCTAATCAAAATTGACCAATTTTGGTAGTTCTTTCTCAGAATCTCACAGCACCATTACCAAAATGCTCACTCAAATAGGATTTTCAATACTTTTAATCTCTGAGATTGAGACAATAGTAGTAAATACATGATGATGATTTACACGATGTCTGCTAAGCCTTGTAAAACAGGTCACTACTAGCTCGTACTTAGATTAAAATTACCAGTGAAATATTACCAGCAAATTACCTCCATTCCTACTTATTTAACTTTGTACTAAAACGAACCAAACAAACAGAACCACGTCTCTGTTTCATTCAACTGTCCTCAAGCCTCTGAATCATCTTCTTCGATTTTATGAAAAACTCAACCTGGCGCTGAAACTCCTCATCGGACAAGTCCTTTATCGAGCTCCGACTCTCCGGCTCAGTTTTCCGGTGCATCTCTGTTACCGACCGCTCCAAACCCCTCTTAGGATCCCTTCTCGCCTTCTCGAAACTCTCCGATTGTGTCCTATGGTAACTCTTCACCTTTTCGCTGTCCTCACCACAACCACCAGTATTTGTAGTTACTACGGAAACCGGATAGACCACAGTTTTATATAGAGTAACCGCTTTGTCTTCACAAACCGGCAGAGATTCCACATTCACATTCTCGTAGGATTCAGTTCCTTTGAAGTTTGATACTTCCTCCGGCAACGCAGTCGTCTCTGTTTCATATCCGGCAACCATACTCCGGCGAGAAACAAAGCATCCGACTTCTTTGCCCTTCACTAAATCCTCCTCTGCCTCCGGAGTGACTAACTCACACTCCTTGAGGCCACTTCGGCGAGCAGACTCCACGTTAGCGACGTACTGGCCGTAAATATCGGGCTCCGCAACTACTCCTCCGGAGTTGTTGTTGTTTCTGCCGGAGAAGTTATCACCGGACAAAACGCACGTGACGACAACCAAGGCATTGAGAAGCAGGAAAACGCAGAGGTTGCTGTTGAAAACGGCAATAAGGAGTTGGCGGGGAGCGTCGCGGCAGAGCGCGTAAGAGAGCGGCGCGAGTGTCAAACACGCCTTCAACAACCACCGGAGGTTCTGACGCCACCGGTAACGTCTCATGGCATTGGCTTTCTCGGCTTTGACACTGTCGAAATCGACGACTCTCTGTGAATCCATTGTTCGTTAAAAAAATGGCAGAGAGAGAGAAGAGATTTGTGATGGCTTGAGGGTATGGTGTTTGCTTCGTTTCTATGTCGATTGTGATGTTTTGGTCCTTTATATAGAGCTGAGGGAAAATATTCGATTTCAGTATATTGGATTTTATTTGAGAAATAAATTGTAAAGCTAGTCATAATAATATATGCGTACAAGAAGCAGAATCAATCATGTAAACCTTTTCAGAAATTTTCTATGAAAATTTACGAAATTTAGTAGAAGACTGACTTAACCAGAACAAGACCGACCGACCGACCGAGCCTGTCAAGTACGCTAGGGCATCTCTCATAATACGTGGCATTAGCTGAGTGGGTGAAGTCAATAATGGGCTGATCGAGTAACTGGGCCCAGAAACAACTATTTATTTGAAGCTGAAAACTTAACTGGCATGGGAAGCTGATCGAAGATTATTTTTGATATAGTTTCTCCATAGGATCTCAAAGAATCGAATGTATGCTAACTTCAGAGATCATTTTCAGTGATTTGGTCGAATATTTTTTCGATGAAAATTAAGAATAGGAAAGGATTTTTCCATTATTACTTGCCAAAATAGTTATTTTGTTTTTGTTTTTGCACAGGGAAATGATAGATATTAATCGAGTGTGTGCTGCTTGGAAAGAAAAGAGAGACAAAGTTGGTAGTTGGGACATGAGTCTGATTGAGGGAGATGATGATACCCATGAGAAACAAACTTTTATGTTGGTTTTATTGACAAGGAATCCATGAAACACTATAGTAAGTTGATGTGCCAAGAAAAAGCGAGAGAGATAGAAGAGAACAAACCCTCCACGGGGAGAGACACAAAATAGGGTTTACTTTTTGGGTGTCTAGAGATTCTAGTTCGTTCTTCTTCTTTTTTGATAGCCACTAGATCTTTCTGATATTATTGGGAAATTGCAAAATTTTCACTCCAAATTCCATGCCCTGGATTTTCACTTAGTTAATTCACATGTAGATCAATGTGATTGTGAAATGAATGTGGATGCAAATCTAAAATGACTAGTTTATTAGCAATACTAACAAAAACTTTTGGTAGATTGATGTGGATTTTGATACTAATTAAAGATCAAACCAATTGATATCGATTTTGAGATTAGATAATAGTTGATCGTTAAAATATATCTCGGTAAAACTTTACGGTTAGAATATTCATGTGTCCCATAAGATAAATTCAGGTTGCAATGATCTTCTGGTGAGATCGAAACGGAACTCACGAGAAGTGAAGAACAAACACAAATAAGATCACCAAGTACTCTGTGGCAAAGTCGTTTTGTTTGAAAATGAGGGGAGTGGGTATTTAGGTCGGTGGCCATTGGTCTGTAGCTGAAGGACCAACGGTGAGGGAGAAGGACTGGGGGCCATTGGCACCCTAAAACCGGCCACGTCTATGAGCGTGTGAGGTTGATGAACTGAACCGCGAGCAACTGCATTATTATATTATATTCCTTTGTTGGAGAATTATTTGAGTCATACTGTTACTATCTCCTTCGTGTCAAATTTCCAACGGAAAAAAAGTGATGAAATTAGACGAGACATTTCTTTGGAGCATGCACTGCAACTACATGCATGTAGGTTTAATGACTTTGTTAAAGATAGTAAAGCTAATCAGGGCTCAGTTGTCGGTGAACGGGTAGTCTAGCTAGCCAACGACGTTGAGGTAATAGATTTAAACCTGATACACATGAGCCTAGACTTTGAAGCAACTTTGTGATCTTCAAACTCGCTGCAGCTCAATCCGCTGCAAATCCTGGTCGTCTTCTTTTAGCTGAACCCTAGCCTAGATTTCATTGATATATTTGATATCAGATATTTGGACCTAGCCTCCGAATAGGACCAAATTCAACAATCAAAGAAGGGGCTTCAGTGTTATAATATGACATTGGACTCGAGCTCAATACCTATCACTGACTCACTGTTTAGGCCCAATGAGAACAAGCACGAAGCATTTCAAACATTACGACTTACTAGAGGGGAGGTTCTGAACTATACAATATTGAATTCAACAACATGCAGCTGATTTCATCATGTTCATCGGTTCATGTTTATCGAAATGGATCAGCTTGCATGAATCTGTGTCATTAATCTGAAACGAAATCGATCCACCTGTCTATGGGGAGAAGAATTGGGTTTGGATAATCACTCGTTTCAGCCTATAAATAATACCCAGCTGAAGGCCACATAGGAACTCAGACACTGCCTTAGATCAGAAGCAAAAATGGCTAAGCTACATGGTTATCACCTTGTTTATCCCATCCTCTTCATCTTCCTCCTTGCATCGACTGGTAAATTTTCTTTCACTAAGTTTCTGTGTTGTGTGATATATGCTCAAACTGAGGAATTATGTCTACCACTTGCGATGCAGAGATGGGAATGGTGGAAGCGAGAATCTGTCAAAGGCGGAGTAAAACATGGACAGGGTTATGTGTGAACACCGGAAACTGCCATCGTCAGTGTAGGAACTGGGAAGGTGCCCAGCGTGGAGCTTGTCATGCTCAATTCCCAGGGTTTGCATGCTTCTGCTACTTTAATTGTTGATTGTCTATCAAGCACAGCAGCAGCCAGCAGATTCTTAAAGCTCAAGCTTTGATATCAAGTTAGTAATGTGTAAACAGAATCTACATCGATCACCTCTACTTCGGTATTTTTTTATAATAAGCAGCGAAGGGATGCTAGTACAGATCCACTACTGTGTTAGATAAGCAGTATGGTAACACTACTGCAGAACAAACACTTATGTGTTAGAAATAAGCGGCTTAACACCGCTACACTGCTGTTTGGCTCCTATCTTTTGTAATACAACCCGCACCAGAAATTAGTGTTTTCCAACCAAATGCGTAGAGATTCACATTCTAAAGTCAAACATGAGCTACCGAATCAAAGGAATTGGCTAATCTGGTAATGGTATCAACATGTATGCAAAAGTAAAGATTTATATATCTTCAAGTTCAAACCAACCGAACCATAAGCAGGTCGCTAACACAAGAAGATTGTAACCCTGCAATCCACAGACAAAGGGGTTTCTCTACAATGCCATAGCTGCGTAACCAATAAAAGCTTTGCAGCACCATTTAAGGTCCTACTAATGTACACATTTTCTTTATTGATTCACAATTACGCTATATAGGAATATAGAACCAAGAATAAACACGCTCCTAAGAAAACTTATCATGGATTAATGAAAAGAAACGTCATTGCGAAACATAGGAGTATGCCAAGCACAGAAACAGAACCAGCAATGAAATTCATTTCTATTCCATTTCATAAATTACAAACCTTGAAGCTCTTTTTTTTCTTTTCTTTTTTTAACATGACCCAAAAACCTCAAATAGTTGAAGCAAAGCAAAAAGCCGCAAAGAGAATGCACATAGTTAGGTCTGTTCTACTTCTTCTTGCCTCCTTTAGAAGCACCCTTCTTCCTAGAAGGCAGCACAATCTCTCCTTTGAGCACCGGAATCTGCATAATCTCGTCCAGCCCGCCGTACTTCTTCCTGAACTTCTCGACCCGGTCGTCGTCGGCCAACAGACCCGACCGGTTTCCGCGGTAGAACGGGTGGTTCCCCGACCAGACATCCACAACGTACTCCTTCTGGGTCCCACCGGTTGTCATCACCAGCTCTCCTTTGCAGTACACTTTGGCGTCCTCGTAGAACTCGGGGTGTATGTCCTTCTTCCTGCACGTCACCACCGGCCGGTAACTCCCCGACCCAACAACGTTGGCGACCTGTAAAGACAATTGAGGACGGTGAATTGGATTGGTGGAAGTGAAAACGTGGAGGGCGTTTCGGGAATTTTACCTTCTTGGGAGGGAGGATTGCTGGGAGGCAATGTCGTTGGAGGAAGGTGTTGGTCAGACTGAGCGCCATTTCTGTCGAAACAAAGGAGAAGATGACGCGATGATGGAGAAGATGAGGTTGTGGTTCTGTGATCCAACTTACTAAATTGCCCTTTGATTGGGCTTTCATCAGTGGTAAGCCTGTGGGCTTTCATTTAAAGCATGTCTGGGCTACGTTTCTTGGGCTGAAGCATATGTGGTAATGGGCTACATTGCTTGGGCTAACCCCAATCATGTGATATTTGTCGCCTAATCTTTCCATTATGGGAGAGAATTGCTCGATATGGAAAACCTAAACCTTCTCGTCCTCGGAGCCCTTGAGGTGACGCCACGTGTCAGAAATTTCCACCAACGGTCGCATTGATGAGGACGGTGACAGTGTGACTTTGACATAGATGAATTTTCTAGGTTTTGATCCACCATGTGTATTGAAACCAAGAATTGATATGCTGGTGGTGACTCACAAGCTAACAGGCAAAAGGGTAGGTCTAGATATTTTTTCTTGTCCGGAATATTCCATATTTACATCATTAAAGTTGTTGCCACGTGTAGGGTCCCGATGACACTTCCATTGCCACCATGAACAATAAGGGATTGAACTTTTGTTGGACCCTTGCGTTTGTGCGTTACATGCTTAGAATTTTGATCGTCCCATGTGCTCAACATGTACGGGCAACAAATTAGAAAAAAAAGGCAAATAAAAGATTACAAGAATGCATATCGATTCGATTGATCAAATGAACTTATGTGTTACCTAAATAGTAGTGAGCGACATTTACTTGGTGAGACCAAATTTATATATTAAACATATATAAGTAAACGTGTTATAAATCCGTAAGAAGGATCAAAATCATTCGAAACATACTAAACTTCAACTTATTTTCTTGTACTTGGTAGTTGAGTCTAACTGATTGCTTTGTTGCAATGTCTAAAATATCCGCGATATTTCTTTGAAATTTTCGTTTTTTACAAGTGTCGATATTAATTTTTATATCTTTTCGATATTTTGTATTTAGTCTATTTTTGATCGAATATACAATTTTAATATAATTTTTGATAAAATTTCTATCGATATTCGATATTTTCTCGATATATCCATCGAAATTTCCTTTTTCAAATGAGCGAAATTTTTATAATCATCGAAATTTTAGCTCATGCTTTGTGGATCATTAGCTTAATGAATTTGATAACCAAACATAACATCAAGAGCTAGCTAAGTTATCTGACAAATGCAGAGATACTCTTTTCTCATGCACCTAATTGATTAATTCGTGTACGTATGTAATTTTTTAATAAAAATACGTGTTTTTGTATTTTTTTAAAGATAGGAAAATACGTGTTTTTTACCTCAAACATATAATACACGTCTTTAATAATTGAAAAAATAAATTTTAATTTTTTTAAATAAAATATGTATTCTTTTACACTATTCTATAAAAACATTTGTGCTTCCTATAACTTATTTATTATAGACTCAATTAATTAAGAATTTATGTTTTTTAATTAATTAAGAGTTTAAAGGTGTAAAAGTCTTTTTAATAGCGATATATTAATACAAATTTGTATAAAAATGTATCCGAATTTTTACGTACGTAGTTTTTTTACATCTCATTTTAAACACGTACATATCGTATTTTTAAATTTACTGAATCCGTATTTTTGACAAAATATTTTTTAAAAAAAAAATATTTTTATTAAAATATAACAAATTATGCACAAATGTAATTTTAACGTTTATTTTATGTCTCGTATTTAACTTACTAGGCTAAAAAAATATTTTTATTAAAATATAACAAATTATGCACAAATGTAATTTTAACGTTTATTTTATGTCTCGTATTTAACTTACTAGGCTCCTTAAACCCTAAACCCTGATGATCGCACATGGGGACGTGCCAAATATATGCCGTTCATTTCTCTACGATTCATATGCAAAGCTGGGTCTCTTTCAAGTTTCAGACTCTGACGGTCCACATCGTCACTTACGTTAATTTCTTGCAACAGTCGGTGTATTATCATAAGCACAATGACGGGAGATTGAGACACTCAGACAACCCTCTTGCATATATAAGGTTTTCATAAGCACAATGACCACGCATGCCACATTATACAACGAAGTATTACAATATCTAATTGGTTAAATAATCATGAAAAATGTATATAAGATTCTGATCAAGTGCTCGTCCTTTTATGTTACATTACCATATTTAATGAAAATATTAACAGAATTATCATATAAGAAAAATTAAATAATACTTAAATTATTAAATTATCCTCTTTTATACCTAAAGTATCAAAATATACCATATACCATATACATATACCACAACAGGTGCAACAAGTGACGTAGAAGGACTCCTTCAACAAAGAGAAGCCGATTGAGTTGGGGAGGTTAAGCAAATCTAGACCGTTGAGTGACTCTCGCGCAAATCTCAGAGTGGCATTATTGAGAGTTGCTAGGTTTCTCGTTGTTGTTAATGGAATTGGAATTGAGTTGACAACAGGTGCACACCCTATTATTAAAAGCAAAGGTTTGGTCATATTGAGTTCGTGACCTCTCCTCACTCTTTTCTTCACCATTCCCCACCTTCATCATCTCGGCCTCGTTGCTCCGGCATTCACTCTCTTCCACTTACCACTTTTGGCAGCAGCCAACTTTGATCATCATTTTAAGCTCTTGGTGATCACACCAAAGCTTTTCATCTTTTTTTTTGGCTTCCGGGGTGTTTTGCTTCTAATTATAGAGTTTTTTATGATCCTGGAATTGCTGAGTTTTGCCTCCGATCTGGGCCTTTATGTCACTCTTGTGAAAAGTGCTTCCTTCCTTTTCACATAAAGCCAGAGTTAGTGGAACCCATTTTTCCAAGATTCTTCTGTTTTGCTCTTAGAGAGCATTACAATCTCTGTAAAGTGATTTGCTTGTTCACAAATGGATTCTTGCTGTGCGACTCTGAAGGCTAATGCCCTTCCTGTTGGAGGAGGTCTTAGGAACCAAAGTAATGGCTTTTGGGGTGAGAGTATCAGGGGAAGCCTAAAAGGCAGAGATTTGAATACCCAATTGTTCAAAAGCCTGAAATCTGAAAGAAAGATTAAGCCCGTGGTACACTCTATTCTTACTTCTCCTGATATAAACCAAGATAATGTGGTAAGTTTGATCCACGGTGCTCGACATGAACATTCGAGGATGGAAACTTTATCATTTGGATAATTGTGCATTTTTGGGTTGTTTTTGGTGTTTCAGACTTTTCAGGCACCATTGTTTGAGTCTCAAATAGCTGACCCCAAAAATGTTGCTTCTATCATTTTGGGTGGAGGTGCTGGAACTCGACTATTTCCACTCACCAGTAGAAGAGCCAAGCCAGCGGTAAGATATCACTGACTCACTAGTCAGTACCATTTGATTGACTAGGAACTGTAGTTCAAAGTTTTTAACAGAATTCCTTATGTATTGTAGCAGCAATGCTTTTGAAAGTATTAAATAAAATGGGAGATTGAGTGACTTTTTCCTTTGCAAATGATGATCTGATTTTCAGGTTCCAATCGGAGGGTGTTACAGGCTTATTGATATCCCAATGAGTAACTGCATTAACAGTGGCATCAAAAAGATTTTTATACTGACACAATTCAACTCTTTCTCACTCAATCGTCACCTTGCTCGTACTTACAATTTTGGAGATGGTATGAATTTTGGAGATGGGTTTGTGGAGGTAAGATAGCAATCACATGTGTGTGCTTGTTGTAATCTATATTGAAAGTGTTTCTGGAATCAAAAGGCTAATATATGGAAGCAACAGGTTTTGGCTGCCACACAAACACCTGGAGAAGCTGGGAAAAAATGGTTCCAAGGAACAGCTGATGCTGTAAGACAATTTATATGGGTGTTTGAGGTATGTTATTGTCAATGTGCAATTATATATTATATATATATGTTGAATTAAATGCTAGCAAACTAATGGGTTTTTGGATGACTTGTGTAGGATGCTAAGAACAAAAATGTTGAGCATATAGTGATATTATCCGGCGATCACCTCTATCGGATGAACTATCTAGATTTCGTGCAGGTGATTATTTGCTACTTAGCGGAAGAGTTCATATTTATAACCTTCTATCATATCCTTTTTATTGGTGATTGTCATACTTGCAGAAACATATCGACACAAATGCCGACATTACAGTTTCATGCATACCCATGGATGAGACGTAAGTTGCTCAAATTTTGATGCCATATAGTGTTTCAGGTTCAATATTGAATGTTCACAGATCAGAATCTTGACTTACCTATACATATACTACAAGTAGTAATGAATGTAATTAATCTACATAAAATTATACACAGTACATAACTAATAGTTCATGGTCTCAGCTTTTGTTATTCAGTTCGAGTAATTTGGAAGGTTTTCTTCACTTGTCCAAAGTTTTATAAACCTCCACTTCACTTGATTTCACGCCGAAACTGACGAATATTTGTATTTTTCTTGTAGCCGTGCATCAGATTACGGTCTCATGAAAATTGACCAGTCTGGTCGTATAGTTCAATTTGCTGAGAAACCTAAAGGCATTGATCTAGAAGCAATGGTAATAACTGCTTATTTTGCCAACTTTTGTGTCTTGCTCTAAAACTCGTAGTTTAATTTAGGACTTCTTTATCTATTATGCATCAGTCCCTTTCCTAATTGTTGTTTTTTTCTTTTTTGCATATGACTTGATTTCACACTGTAGCAAGTGGATACCAGAGTACTAGGGCTTTCTGAGCTAGATGCTATGAAGAATCCTTATATCGCTTCAATGGGTGTTTATGTCTTTAGAACTGAAGTCCTTCTTAGGCTGTTAAGATTTAGCTACCCTTCTTCCAATGATTTTGGCTCTGAGATCATTCCAGCAGCTGTGAGGGACCACAATGTCCAGGTGAGACAGTACTTCACACGAAAGTTTCTTCCTCTTTTATTTCTTAATGGAGGATAAAATATATATTTTAAGTAAATAAGTTTTCAAAGTTTTTCTTATATCTTATGTAGCCACTAATACATTGTATGCTCTTACTTATTTAGGCATATTTGTTCAATGACTATTGGGAGGATATTGGAACTGTAAAATCGTTTTTTGATGCCAACTTGGCCCTCACAGAACAGGTTAGTAATGAACACGGATTTAGAATTCTGTCAATTCTGGATGTCAGACAATTTGGATCAAGTTTCTTTTGGTCAACTGGTGTATCAAAGAAAGTTAACAGCTTCAAATTAGAAAATGGCTAGCATGCTAATTTTTGGTCTTTCATGCAGCCTCCAAAGTTTGAATTCAATGATCCGAAGACACCTTTCTACACCTCTCCTAGATTCTTGCCACCTACTAAAGTTGAGAAATGCAGGGTATGTTGAGAAGGTAAATTTACTTTGAGACTAGGCGATAACTTCGTAGCTCATTGCCAGTTGATCTTTGCAGATTATGGATGCAATAATATCGCATGGTTGCTTCTTACGAGAATGCAGTGTTCAGCATTCCATAGTTGGCGTGCGCTCACGATTGGAGTATGGTGCAGAACTGAAGGTGAACTTCCTTTGCATGCTCCTTTCTTTAGTGGTTTGATATTGTACTCAGAAATGTTTCTCCTTGCCTTAGAATGAGCACTGATTTATTTTGTATTGCAAAACCATTTTTCAGGATACAATGATGATGGGTGCTGACTACTACCAAACCGAAGAGGAAATTGCCTCCCTACTAGCTAATGGAAAGGTTCCAGTTGGTGTGGGAGAAAATACCAAAATCTGGTAAACATGACTAGATTAACCCCTCTATTGCACGTTTGTAAACACCCCAACAGACAACAACGACAGAATAAGAAAAGTTACCAATCTTAAGTTTATATCAATGACCTCCTATCTGTTAGTTCTTGCCTTTTTCTTTTGTATGCTGATTCTGCTTGTCAAAATTCTTGCAGGAATTGCATAATCGACAAGAATGCCAAGATAGGAAGAAATGTGGTCATTGCAAATGGTGATGTAAGTATTTATTTTATTCTCTTGACTCTAAAAGAAACTGTTATATTTCATCATCCTTTTTTATATTCGCGACTCAACACACTGATGAACAAAATGCTTTAATTTCTCAGGGAGTTGAAGAAGCAGAGAGGCCGGAGGACGGGTTTTACATTAGGTCTGGAATCACAGTCGTACTGAAGAACGCTACCATTAAAGATGGAACTATCATATAAACTACAAACTTTAGTACTGGAATACTTAATTTATGTAGATTAGTAATTCCTCTCATGCATGTGAAACTGATAGTTGCTTGGCAAAAATAAAAGTGCCATCTTTTATAAATAATAAAGTTCGTGGGACTGTTACTTGTCAAATCGTAGAACTATCAACTTACTCTGGATGAACAAAACTCATCTCAAAGTGGGAATAGTCAAGGTTCAACTAGTCTTATATTCTATCATTTCAGTTTCCTGTATCATTCACCTTGTTCCCAGACCACCATTGAGCCCTTCTGGTATCCCTTGCTTTCTTCCACTTCTCAATGTTTCTCAGCCTGGCATACATCTTCCGAATCTTGATAAGCCTCTGAGACTCCTTGGCAATTATACTAACTGTTGAGGAGTTCTGGCTCAACACTACTCCACAGCCATCTTGGAAAGAGTCAATTCCTTCAGTTAGAAGTTGCCAGAACAAGCCACCAACAGCGGCCTCTCCTCCCCTAGCCGACGAGTAGATACCCCCGAGTAGACAGTGTTAAAAATCTGGTCACGTTGGCTGGTGGTATAGCATGACTCTTTCAAAGACCCTCCAAATTCAGCAAAGAGAACCGGCTTATGAAGAAAGTTTTGTGCATCTCGGATGTGATTATTGACCCAACTGCTCAAGAGACTTGGTCTCCATAAGTTAACCCGGTTAACCTGCACATCATGTCATCATCAATAAGTAACCCAATTCAGAAACTTCTCATCTTCATCAGTGTAAAATCTTAGACAATTGTAATTTTGTGAATCTTCACCATTGGTCAGGGTATGAATAAACTGTTGCAAAATCAATCCCAGGAATCTGATTGTTTGCAATGAAATCTGTTCCAACTTCAAAGTATCACTGCTTTGATTTTCCATAAAACCCTACAAGACCAGCTTCTAGCAAGTGATTTCAAGTATGATGCCATCTCTGTAATCCAAGCCTATCAGTGTCAAAAAAACTCAAAATTTAGAACATGCTTCATGTCTATTATTAACCAACATAAAAAAGTTCAGACGGAAAAGGAAACAGACGGCTAATTTGTGATGAGGCGTAAAAGGTTTTTCCTGATGTCAGTGTCACAAAAACACAAAATTTAGAACATGCTTTATGTCTATTATTAACAAACATATAAGAGTTTAGAAGGGAAAAACAGATGGTTAATTTGTGATGAGACATGAATGGTTCTTCCTGATGGATCAGAAGTGCGTCTTGGTTCATTCATCTGCTCCCGAGCCATTATAGTTGGTTCATCTTTGTAAGCAACTCCAGTAAGACTATTCCTTCTCGTGAGTACAGTCTAGCTCGCAAAATCAACATCAGAAAACCACATTAGTATTCTTGAACAAAATTACAGGAAATCCATTTGCATGTGTATCTGATATGAGGCCTAATATTACAGTAAATCCAAAAACCACCTCTTAACTAATCTTCATCATATCAGTAGAGAGAAAGAATATTTGGAAAATTACGTTGAGAGTTTAGGGTTTAGGGTTTTAGCCAACGAAATTAGGGTAATTCGTCGGCTAAGATTAAATAAATAAAATAAATAACTATAGTCATTAGGATAATTCGTTGGTTAAAGTTAAATAAATAAATAAATAACTATAGCCAATGAAATTTATTAAAATTTGTCAGCTAAAGTTAATTCTGTTCTAGGATATTTGAGAGCTGAATCTCGTTGTGTGTTATTCATCAAATGAGAGGCCCCTTATATAGGGTTTACATCAAGCCTAGTATGGAAACGTACTATATGTGTAGTACATGTACTATGTGTAGTACAACAATACATATATGGTAAGTACTACAAGTTTCCTATTACATCTAAGGCCCATGGGCTAAGCCCATCTACACGGCATAAGACCAAGTGCACACATGCACATGTCATATTTCCTACAACACTCCCCCTTGTGCCGCGCGTCGATATGCCGGATGGTGCTTACAATGTTGCCTCATTAAAACCTTGCCAAGTAACAAAAACCCTGTGGGAAAACTAAACCTTGGTCGAAGGAAAAAGAGTACAACGCACCAACTACTCCATTGAGAACTCGCCATGTGATGCTCCCCCTGATGTGTACTTCAATCGGATTTTCCTGATGAATGGTGCATTCCAACATGCTCCTCAAGAGTAGATGTGAGCCAAGACTTAAACAAGTCTGCCATGATCAACCACAAATTGGGATCAATGGTCTTAGCGGTGCATGCAATGTTACCTCGTTAAAAACCTTGTCAAGCAAAAACCCAGTGGGACAAAAAGCTGTGACTAAGGGAAAAAGAGTGTAACATGGTTGACATAAACAACTACACCCTTCACATTTGATCATGACATGTATATGCTAGACTTTCTTTCAAATCTGCATCTCCCCCTGATCTCAAGATCATTCATAGGGCGCTTCCGGATCTTAGTGACCACGGAGCTGTTTTGACAACTTGGCATATGTATGCTCTTTCAACATGTCTCAAATGTGGCATTACTCAGTGCCAGCAGCTATGTGCACGGTGCCTAGCAGCTGTATGCACAGCGCTCGGCAGCTGGCGTGCACAGCGCTCAGCAGCTGGTGCACAGTGCTCGGCACAGGTGCACGTATAGTGTCTGGCAGCAGTGCACGTGTGCACAGACAGTGCACAGGCAGCGCTCAGGCAGTGCCCCGGTAGCGCACAGGCAGCGCGCACAGGCAGCGTGCACAGGCAGTGCGCCATATGTCCGGCAACTCGGCCATTAAGCCAACCGGTGCCTAGATCATGATTCTACTTCCGATGCATCTCGATTCATGCATGGCTAGCGATGGCATAGGCAACAACCTTTCTCTCATGCCATAGGGATTGAATATGCCAGATACTCTTAGAGTATTCAAGTGATGTCCTTTGCCATATCATTGGCATTTGCGTGGGCGCAAAGCTACTTAGCTTTATAACGAATGAAGGTGAGGTCAAGTCTTTCTTTTGATTAAACGGATCACTCTCTCTTGGAGTAAAGACATTGACTAACCATGGGAGCATATGAAGGTTCCACTCTTCTTCAGAGGACCTAAGCCGATTGATGGGAATACATCATCAATACACAATCGATCGACTTCAATACGAGATTGTGTCTTTCCCAAGATACTTTTCATTCCAACATCGGATATCCAGCATATACTGCGATCATCCGGAATCAATACGCAATGGCATTATCATATCCCATCCGAAATCAAGGAGTCATGTACTATGCGTTCAAAACACTTAGCCAACGCAAGCTCCACTTGATTTGGCTTATGAAGTCTATTTAAGATCTTCATGCATATCTCTGATCCCATAGAGACGTCACTATGATCATAATCATAGGGCTGCATGTTCAGTTATTGGGGACTACCAAACTGACAAGGTAGTGGAGTGCAATAACATCCATTACGAGAGTATATCTCATCGTAGTCGATCCCAGTGCGTGTTTGTGAGAAACCTTACGCCATAAGGGAGTCTGAGACTCTTGTTCTCACTACGCTAACTCACAAAGGTTTACTTGATAGGGTTTACACTTGTGGTGTCGGCAACACCTGCCCAAGGACCTATCCCTTTGTCCGGGTCGCATCTTCCTATTTTAGGTCAATACACTTTGTCGACATATCAACAAACGTGTGGTTCGATAAACTCATCATCCCACGTCCTCATGTACACTAGTGTAGTCATTGTAGAGATCTCTTTCTATGAATTGGATTTTGACGTTGAGGCGTCCCCCAACGATAGTCACAATTCAGACTAACATGAGACGGAGTGAGTATCACTGATCAATGGACCAGTAGTGCCAAACTCGCTTTCTCTCTCAGTGCGAGTGCATATCGAACCCAAGGGCCTCAACCTAACTTTCAGGGAGCCACAAGGCCTAGGACACCATGTTGCCACATTATGGCGCCCTCACATCACCACACAAGGTGACGGCGTCAAGACCATCTTAATATGGCCGAGCCATGACATCAAGACCACTTCAATTTGGTCGAGCCATGTCCTCTTGGTAGGACATCATTCCTTACAGACATATGCAGCATTGATCTCGTCACTATAGTTCTATGGGGATCATGTTGAGACTTAGTGGTAACCAACCACGACATTCACGTCGTTCCCACTTGAATCCTGGTGTTCGTATCTCCCCCTAACGGCGGGAATACAGTCTCAAAGTGACAATCCGCTGTGTAGCGGCTAAGGAGATCGTCTGTCAAGGAGCTTAAGGTGGAGAGCAATAAAATGACTCCTATCCAACCTTAGAACATATTCATCTCATGCGACACATCATCATTGGGCACTGTGGCAGTCCAATTTGGCACATTGTGGAACTCAAGGCTTGGAGATCCGTTACTATCCTGCCGAGTTCAAGGATTACAACTACGTGTCAATCCTAGCACACAGTTACGAGCTGTCGTGCATCAATGCAATGATGGTAAGTCATGGATGAATTAATACATGTCTGCATGTCCCTCTTCAGGGATGGGTAGTGAGCCCATAGATACATAAGCAGCATGTGGTAGACGATGGTGCAACACATGACCAATGTGTTAGCCCTTCAACCAACACCATAAAAGCGTATATGGTATCCATACATTGGTTGCATCGGTCTACATAATCCCTCTTTGGATTTTCAATAAGAATGACATCTTTTGTGGCATAGCATAAGAGGATCTTTCACCTTACTTAGCTAAAGATCAAGCTTTACACAACGAAAACATGAGTACTGTGCGGCTGCCGAGGACATCATGTCGGCGCACAAACACAACATACAATCATGGTGTAGTTCGTTGTTATCGGGGGAATGGATGCCCAAGAATATCAAACAATTCTGGCTCGCATATCTCACCCGGTATGACCAAATGTCATAGCTTGTCTGAGTCAATTGTCCCAAATATACTTATTGGCGACACCTTAGGACTCATGCTATTCTCCATGATGCTCTCAATCGACACTCATGAGAAGTATACACAAAAGTCTTAATCATTCTCATCATGGTAATCGTTGGTGTGTATGTTCATAACACACTTCAATGTTCGATTGCCTCTCTCACAATAAGGAGGGCATTTGTGACTTGGATCATCGAGCCAAAGGCATCAAGAATTGATTCAACCATATCATAAATGATGGTGAAGATCCAATCAAACTTAGTCACAAAAAGGATTCACAATCTGCGAAGAGTATGCAGTTTTCGTGCAGTATGACCTATACTCACTAAAACAGCCATAACTCTTTCGTCTGGACGGATATGAACGAACCGCTTGAACCATTGGGAACTAGATTCACATAGATTTCCAATGATATAAAGTGCGCGTTCTAGTTCATCCGGAGTTGATCTGGGGGCTCTGACGAAGTTAAAGGACAGTAGGATACAGTCTGCTATGACCTGTATACACTTAAACTGCCATAACTCTTTCGTCAGGACAGGTATGAACGAGCCGCTTAAACCACTGGAAACTAGACTCACGTAGCTTTCCAATGATATAAAATTCGGCATCTAGTTCATCCGGAGCCGTTCAGAAAACTCTGACGAAGTTACGATACAGTAGTTTCAACTTACTGTGGTCGCAGATTTTGACATGATTAAGCTTTCAACTTTAAAATGGCATCGCAGGAGTTATCCTCGACCCAAAAGTAAAGCGTACATATGGCATTACAAGTCTTCAACGTCCATAAAGGACGGCATTTGGTAACAGCAACATGGGGGGATCCAAAATCAAGGGAGTAGGTAACCTTTGCCAAGGTTAACCACGTCATCCGATGATGGAAAATCTGCTGTTAGGTGAAGACTAAACCACGAACATCGACACACCTTTATAAGGCTGTGCATGATCATGTCATAGTGTGAATACACTTATCGAACCAACGATTTCATCGAGGTTTCATTTCGTTTGGAGAAAATCAAAGAGCTCTTCATGACGTCAAATGTCAGAGGCATCTATTTGACGTTCCGTACACCCTTTTGTACGTTTATTTGTATGCATTCATTCTTTTGCTCAGGATTATGTGGGTAGTCCCACCATCTGCAAGGTACTCAATTTCATCACATAATATACCTATCGAACAAGGTAGATACGTGAGGAAGAGACATAAACACCGAAGGCAACAATCGAAGGCAACCTTGTGCATTGCAGAATTCCTGGCAGCATGACCTTCGCTCACTCAAACAGTCATAACTTCTTCGTTAGAATGAATATGAACGAACCGCGAAAACCATTGGAAACTAGACAAACGTAGCTTTCTAGTGATATATGGTTTGCGTTCTAGTTCATCCGGAGCTGTTCAGAAAGCTCTTCGTAAGTTGCTGTTCAGAAAGTGGCAGATTCACTGTTTTTGTTTTTGGTTGCCCGTATTTGCAGCTTGCACGTATGCCAATGCACTAGGCACTTGGCAACATTTGGCAGCGCATTGCACCTACACATATGTCATTGCATTAAGCACTTGACAACATTTGGTAGTGCATGAGGAGCCACACATATGCCGGTGCAGCGAGCACTCGACAACATTTGGTGGCTGCACAACCGCTGGCGCCCATGGCGCACGGTATGGGGCAGTGGGGGGGTTCGACAACATATCTCAAGTGTACAGCATGAGGTGCACAAAGCTTCCGCAGTTGCTGCATAGAGCTTGGCCCTGGTGCTCAGTGCTCGACAGTCGGTGTCCTGTGCACGTCCTCGAGTGTTCTGTGCTATGTAGCTCACTTAGTGCTTATCCGTGATGTAAGTGCACAACCATTGGTGATCAGTGCACGGTTCCTTGTGTTTAATGCTAACATATGGTGCTTAGTGCTCAACACCTAATGCACAGCGCACGATAGTTCATGTGTAGAGCACAAGGCAACAAACACATAACTAATCGACATCTGACACATAAGTGGTGGCATTCCTCACACAACATGAAGCAATTGACACACAGGGGCGGCAACTGACACACAATATTGGCAAAAACAATCAAGGGGCAGTAGGTAGCATACAGGGTTAGCAACAGACACATTGGGTGGCGACAGGCGCGTGACTATCGACAACTGGCAGCCAGGTGCACATGGGCTCGACAGCGTGCACGGCAGCTCGGCAACTATGTTGACAGCTTGTGTAGCGCTCAGTAGCTCCTAGGCAGCGCTCAATAGCTGCATGCCTTTAGCATAAAACAGTGTTGCTCAGCTCCTAATCTCCATTCGAGACCTAGAGCGGCATGTAAGGGTCAATATGTAAGTGAGCGGCAAATTTCCTCGCTCATGCATACAAAAACCAAACTATGGAGACTCGAGAGTGGTCATCTCACTTTATAGGTTGGAGGTGCAGCGTAGGAAGCAGTGGCTAAATCTCGAGCAAAATCTATGTGATGCTCGACAGCTGGGTGCTCAGTGGTTGGAAACTAGCACTCGACAGCTATGCAGCACTGGTTCTCTATAGCTAGGCACTAGGCGCACTACAGCTAGAAACTGGGCAGCCTGTGCTCTGCAGCGTGGCGGTGGTGCTCTACAGCTAAACGCTGGGCATCCTACACCGGTTGCTGATTCTCCTACCATATTCTCAACGGGACTTCTACCCGGAGAAATGTGCTAACGTTGATCAAACACAACGCGGGTTCAATGAATGAGATGATTCTCTAATTCTGAACTCTCTTTAATAGCATAACACAAACCAACGTTGGATACCTCACAACGTGGACCTAAAAACATCTTCAGTGCATGGTGCACGCAACTAGTGCTTGTCACTCGGCAGCTAGTGCTCGGCAGCAGTGCACACGCGTTGGCAGCCGCGTGCATGTGCCAAGGCCCAGCCTCGGCAGCAGTGCTCGGTAGGTGCACAGTAGGTGCACGTGTGGTGCCTGGTGGCAGCGTGCGCGTGCACAGGGCCAATCCCCGGCAGCAGCGCTCGGCATCAGCCAAACCGGTGCACATATGGTGCCTGACATCAGTGCACGTGCACAGGGTCGATCCCCGGCAGCAGTGCACGTCAGTGCACAGAAGGTGCGCATGTGGTGCCCGGTGGCAGCGTGCGCGTGCACAGGTCCAATCCCCGGCAGCAGCGCTCGGCATCAGCCAAACCGGTGCACATATGGTGCCTGACATCAGTGCACGTGCACAGGGTCGATCCCCGGCAGCAGTGCACGTCAATGCACAAAAGGTGCGCATGCGCGCCGGCAGGAGCGTGCACCCGCGCACAGGGGCAGGCCCCGGCAGCGGTGCTTGGTAGTGCTCTACAGGTGCACGCGATAGCACAACGGTCAGTAGGTGCGCGCGCCAGAGCACATCACTCGGCAGCAACGCACGTGTGCTAGGGCACAGCGCTCGGCAGCTGTGCAAGCGCCAGAGCACAGTGCTCGGCAGCAGCGCACAGCGAGCAGCATGCGGGCCTAGCGGTGCCGGTAGCCAAATGCACATATGTTTTAGGATTTTCCATAATAACCTGCAGAGACAAACGTCCCAAGCATAGATTGAACTTTGAAATTACTCAAAATTAAAGCTTACTTGCTAGTCTGCCAAATAGACTGCATTTATATAAGCTGTTCCATGCTTCCATGCTCAAATCCATGCGCGTTCGGCGATTGTTCACGTAATTCCATTATGAATTGTTGCGCGGGGAGACCGTGTGCACATGAAAAATATATGGTTAGTTAAACTTGCTATAAAACAGTAGCAAAAGTATTGAAAACATCAACCATATGGAGGATTCATAAAGAAAATAGGAATACAACCCGTGTGCATAGGGGGTGCGCAGCGGTGCCCAAGGGGTGCACAGGGGGTGCCCAGGGGGTGCACAGGGGGTGCCCAGGGGGTGCACAGGGGGTGCACAGGGGGTGCACAGGGGGTGCACAGGGGGGGTGCCCAGGGGGTGCACAGGGGGTGCGCAGGGGGGGTGCCCAGGGGGTGCGCAGCAGTGGTGCGTGCGGTGCACGGTGGTGCACGGCAGTGCGCGTGCAGTGCACAGGAGGTGCGCAGCAGGTGTGCGTGGTGGTGCGCGCTGGTGCCCAGGGGGGTGCGCGCTGGTGCCCAGGGGGGTGCGCGCTGGTTCCCAGGGGGGTGCGCAGCAGTGGGCACTCGGGTGTGGCCGCTTCGCTCTAAGGTTATAGCGTCGTGCTGATAACGTGTTCTAGGATATTTGAGAGCTGAATCTCGTTGTGTGTTATTCATCAAATGAGAGGCCCCTTATATAGGGTTTACATCAAGCCTAGTATGGAAACGTACTATATGTGTAGTACAACAATACATATATGGTAAGTACTACAAGTTTCCTATTACATCTAAGGCCCATGGGCTAAGCCCATCTACACGGCATAAGACCAAGTGCACACACGCACATGTCATATTTCCTACAACAAATTCAAAATTTTAGTGGGGATTTTGAAAATTTTAAACTTTTTCCGACTAAAATTTTGAACTTTAGCCGACGAAATTAAGGTATTTTGTCGACTAAAATTCAAAATTTTCAAAATCCCCGCCGAAAATTTTAAATTTTTTCTAGATCTTTCATTTTTCTCCTCCTCCTACTCCTTCTCCTCCTCTTCCTCCTCCAGCTGCAACAACTCCTCATCCTCCTCCTTCTCCTCATCCTTCTCATCCTTCTCCTCTCCCTTTCCTAGCCTTCTCCTCCTCCTCTACCTCTCCTCTTCCACCACCGGTGTAAAAACGAAAAAAATAAATTAAAAATACAAGAAATAAAATAACTAACTATAGCCGAAGAAATTTATTAAAATTCGCCGGCTAAAGTTAAATAATTAAATAAAATAAATAAATAACTATAGTCGACGAATTTTAATAAATTTCGTAGGCTATAGTTTAATAAATAAATTAAATAAATTATTATAGCCGACGAATTTAAAAAAAATTTCATCGGCTAAGGTCCAAAAATTCGTCGGCTAAAATCCAGATTTTAAGCGACGAAAAATTTCTTCGTCGGCTAAATAAATGACTTTAGCCGATGATGAACAGTAATTTCGTTGGCTAAAGTCTTGGCCAACGACTTTTTCCAGACGACTTCTTAACCAACGAAATTTTTTACTTAGCCGACGAAAAAATTTCGTCGGCTAAAGTAGTTGTTCCGATAGTGATGACATTCAAGGGTATTTAGCGAGTTTATATTAAGGTGTAGGGTATAAGTTTAGGGTATTGGGTATATGGTATATGGTTTAGGGTATATGGTTTAGGATATTGGGTATAAGGTATAGGGTTTAGGGTATAGGGTTTAATATTTAAAAAACAATAAGAAACCTAAAATGATTTTTAACAATATAGTTAAAATTCACATGTTTAAGTTTAATTGTAATAAATTCACATGCCTTATTTTGATTGGACTGTAACACCATTAGACATTACCACGTAATATTACGATAGCAGTGAAAAATTACTCATCAATCTAGCTAGGGAAGAAGAGTGCTCCCGCTCTTCACAGTTGTGCTGTGAACTTCGTAAACAATGCAAGTGAACCAAATCGAGGAGTCATCATTTTGCCTTGTATATAAATACAATAGCTAGCTAGATTGAGGGATCCAAAATCTGAAATGGGGAACACGAACGTACCAAGGAGGAGGAAGTGCCCGAATGACCCAATTAAAAAGAAAGAGATAGGTTTGAGTTTGTAGATATTGTGCATGAAATCTCCAGTTGCCGAGGTATTTGAGGACCTATTTTCGATTTTGGATTTGAATTAGCAAGATTTTGTTCCCCGTCAATCCAAATAGGAATTTCATCCACAACCGATTCCCTTTGATTGTCCGAAGCCCAAGCCCAAACGTATTTAGCACGCGCTTGGGTCCTTTGTTTGAGGCTACTAGATTGTATGGGCCAATTTAGTGGGATATAAATCCAAGGGTTTTTTATGCCAAAGCCCAAATCTAATGAATCCACTTCTGTAGCAAATGTGCTTGGGTCCTGTTTGAGGCTACTTGATCCAATGGGCCCGGTTTTAGAGTGGGATTATGGTGGTTCTTATGCCAAAGCCCAACTAAGGAATACGTTGGTAAATTGCAATATCTTTCCATTTTGGGAAAGAATTTCGAGTAATGTAATTGTCACTCTCTCAACATTTGTTTGGTTGGCATGCCATCCCATAAAGCTGGTTGTTGAGATGACTTTGATTTCACTGGTAGGTGGTGATACATGGGATTAGGTAATGGAATAACGGATTGCAACTAAAGAGACAATATTGTAAAGAAAGACTAAATTAAAAAGAAAAAAGATTACCGAGACTTCAAACGAAATTGGGTAGTAGTTTGACACCAATCGTAAGCCTATAGCTTGACGACCGAATAACCAAGTTAAGTCTTACAAAATTGGAAATGCTATTTAACCAGTGATTCAATATAAATTAGGTAACACGCTCATACGAAGCCATATTAAGTAGCTATGATCGAAGGTCCATATTGCTTTGAAGTGTAAAGGGCGCGGCGCGCTAGCTAGTGACGGTCACAAAGGTTGAAGTAGGACGGGGAGGACTGTGGCTAATTGGCTATCAACCACCACGCACGTGCATCTAACCCTAACAGTTTTGAAGACACGTGATCGACCTGGAAAACGAAAACCTAAGCACGAGCTGGTTAGCTGGGTATGTCCGATCAGTATATATCTATTTTCGAACGTCCTGAGAAAATCGTATTCGACATTTCCCTCTCTGGCTCTTACATTCTCATTTCTGTTCTTGATTCATCTCCAAGCAACAACATGGGATCCGAGTCCGAATCCGTTTGCGTCACCGGAGCCTCCGGTTTCGTCGGGTCATGGCTGGTTATGAGACTCCTAGAGCGAGGCTACACTGTCCGAGCCACCGTGCGTGACCCTAGTACGTTGCAACATACGTACATAGCGGAATGTTGTTCATTATTTCAAGTAGGTTTATTTGGTTTCGTGTTTCTTGATCGAGTAAATTGTTGTGTAACAGCTAATGCGAAGAAGGTGAAGCATCTGCTAGACTTGCCGAAGGCGGCGACTCACTTGACACTGTGGAAGGCGGACCTGGCGGACGAGGGAAGCTTCGACGAAGCCATTAAGGGATGCACCGGAGTGTTCCATGTCGCCACACCTATGGATTTTGAGTCCAAGGACCCTGAGGTATATATACATATAACCAAGCAATACTTTTTCCTGATATTTATTGTCAATCGTTTCTGGAGTAATTTTGATAAGAACACAAACGTCGACAGTGGTCACGGTAGTGGTGGAGCTATATTAGTCGCCGGAATATCTTGTCTGTTAGATCATCAACAAAAACTTAGGCACCCGATCAAAAAAAAGTCAACTTACAATCAGACAGAAGATGATTGGGTTTGGTAGCTTTGATTGACAGAACACAGGTACCATCATAAGATTGAAAAAAAAATCGATAATGGGCATTCCACACAGTTCTATATATAATTAAAGGTATATCTTATACCATGTATATTACAGTATCTATCTTTCTGTGTTAAAAACAACACAAGAAAAACCTGTTCTAACTGTTTAATCATCACCTCGCAATATAACAGTTTTACTGAAGATTTTTTATTTTGTCGATAGGAAAAAAAACTTGAAAGTCAGCAATTTACAGGCACTTGATAGTTTTTATTTGCAAGTGTGTTTTTAACGATGTTAGCTAGAGTTCTTATTGAGAATTATTAGTTATAGTTCTTGATAATTAGTTTGGTTTGGCAGAATGAAGTGATTAAGCCTACAATAAACGGGGTGTTAGACATCATGAAAGCATGTCTGAAAGCAAAGACTGTTAGAAGGCTGGTGTTTACAGCTTCTGCTGGATCTGTAAATGTTGAAGAGACCCAAAAGCCGGTCTACAACGAAAGCAACTGGAGCGATGTCGAATTTTGCCGGAGAGTTAAGATGACTGGCTGGGTTAGTACTATACTAACTAAGAACATGAATGTGGATCTATGTGTTAGCCTATTAGTCTAATTCTGCATTGTTATCTTGTTCTGTTTCAGATGTATTTTGTGTCAAAAACTCTGGCTGAGCAAGAGGCATGGAAATTTGCCAAAGAAAACAACATTGATTTCATTACCATTATACCAACTCTGGTCATCGGTCCATTTCTCATGCCGGCTATGCCGCCGAGCCTCATTACCGGACTTTCGCCACTTTTTGGTACCATTACTACTTCACATTGTTGTTAACCATTTGCGAATCAGCGGTCAGTTAACTTACATTCTGTTAATATTACTTGTAACAGGAAATGAAGGTCATTATTCAATCATAAAGCAAGGCCAGTTCGTGCATCTAGACGATCTCTGCCAATCTCATATATACTTGTATGAGCATCCGAAAGCAGAGGGTCGCTACATTTGTTCATCGCACGATGCTACGATTCATGAAATAGCAAAACTGCTAAGAGAAAAGTATCCCGAATACAATGTTCCTACAAAGTAAGTAACTCCGGCCTCTTGATAACCCTAGCTATATTGTTGTTATTTGTTAGTGAACAATGAATTGACAAGTTGGTGTGTATGCAGGTTCAAGGGCATCGACGATAACTTGACAAAGGTCCATTTTTCTTCAAAGAAATTGTTGGAAACCGGGTTTGAGTTCAAGTACAGCTTGGAGGACATGTTTGTAGGGGCAGTTGATGCTTGTAAAGCAAAGGGTTTGCTTCCACCTCCTATTGAGAGAGTTGAGAAGCAGGAGGCTGGCGGCGATAGCAGTGTCGTCCATGTCAAAGTCACTGGCTAACTAAAATTGCCAGTATTGGTTACATTTTGTATCTTGGCCTAATCACTCTATCTTCTGTATGTTGAGTACTTCAAATAAATTGCTGTTTGATTTTATAGGTGTTGCCTGATGAGAATTGTAATTTTTTTTCTCTATGTAATTTGAGGTCGCATACGTATAAATAGTAGACCATATGTGACTCAATATCCATAAAGAAACAATAGGTCTCATTTATCATGAATTCAAGATCTAAGACTTGGTTAATCATTGTGAAATAGTGGAGCATAAGTGACTAACTTGCATTTGCATTTGTGCACTTGCAAATGACCTTTTTATGTTTTTAAATTTGGTCATACACTAGCATGAAATTCTTCTTTTTAATAAGGCAAAATAGCCAATGTACCACCTGAACTTGACTCTAATTGTCAATTTACACTCTTAACTTGCATTTGTGCTAATTTACCTCCTCAACTTGGTCAAAACTGTGGATTTGCACCCTCTCCGTTAAATTTGACGGTTTCCATCCAATTTTAAATCATGTGTCATGCACGTGAAGGGTATAAATGTGATATTATATTTTTTGTTTGTTTTAATAATAATATAAAATATTCAAAAGGATGATTTAAATATAGTCATTTTTTGGTAATATAGTCATGCATAATGCATTATTTATTTAATTTTTTTTTTGTACAATTTTATTTACCTAATCATTCATTTAATATTTTTAGGGCATATATATGAGTCTTTTTTAAAGATGTTTATATTGGTAATGGTAATAAGAAAAGTGCATAAAAAAGTAAGAATAAAATTGATTTGATGTCAATAACAATGAACACGGTATAATTTCTAGGACTGAACAAGTCAAATATATTGACAAAAATAATATTTATAACACACATAATTTTTAAATGTATAAGTATATATGAATCTTCTTTTAGAGATTTTGTTTTATTATTTTAAGTAATAAAAGAAAATAATATAAATTGATAGTGATACTCGTCATATGCATGACACATGATTAAAAATTGGATGAAAACCATCCGATTTGGCAGAGGGGTACAAATCAGTAGTTTTTACCAAGTTGAGGAAGCAAATTGACACATATGCAAGTTAAGGGTGCAAATTAACAATTAGAGCTAAATTTAAGGATATATTAGTTATTTTACCTTTTAATAATTACTTTTTTGATGAATTATTAGTGAAATAATGAGGACCCAACAATTGGTTTGCAAGAGCTATATCATTTCCAGGACCCAACGGTTGGTTTGCATGAGCTAGCTTTTCACGCCATCATTTCGTGCCTGGCGTGAACAATGTTTCGATGCAATTAGAGTATCATTAACCTGCATATATGGAACTCTTTGTTACGCAACCTTATGATGCTGATTTATTTGTAAAAGTGGTTACCATATGTTGGCAGGTTTGGAAAACCAGGAATGACACAATTTTTAGAGGGGTAACTCTTAATCCCCTTTCGACTGTTATGGCAGCAGCTTCAATGTCTTCGAGCAGTGTTAATCTTAATAAAAGTTCTAGTGGTGTGCAACTTCAAACCCCGAGTACCACTATTAAGTGGCATGCACCCCCTAGTTCTTTTGTTAAGATTAACTTTGATAGTTCAGTTATGAGAGAATCAGCAGCATGTGGTTTTGTCATTCAAGAAGTTCATGACAGACCTCTATTTGCCGCGTCCAGCCATGTTAGAAGAGCTTCAGTGCCTATTGCTGAGGCGATAGCTCTGAGAGATAGCCTTGTGAAAGCAAAAGAGAAAGGCTATACAAGAGTTGAAGTGGAATGCGACTCCAAGTTAGTAATTGAAGCAGTTAATGGTCGTATTGAGCCACCTTGGAGACTGATCAAACTAGTCCAAGACATTAGAGGTTTGACGACTAGTTTTGAGTCTATTAGCTTCAGACATGTTTTTTGTGAAGCAAATTTTGTGGCTGATGCTATTGCTAATCTTGGTCATTCTAGTGATTCTCCATTGTATTGAAATGGTAGGATTCCTTGTGAGGCTTCTAAAGCCTTACTCTTTGATAATGTAAACTCTGGCTCCAGAGGCTTCGGTTTGTAATTGTTTTTTTTCATTCAAAAAAACCTGCGTCTAATATCTATGGGGAGACTATAAACAAGATTCACGTCAAGTGTGATTATCTGTGAACTATATACTATGTACGTGCAAGATTACAAAATTTAAGATACAATCATCCTTGTACCTCAATCTAATGGTTCTCGTACATTCTGTTATATTCGCTCGGGTATGGGCTGTCAATCTCAATCGAGTGCAGTTTGAGACTCACTCGACGCCTACATACGAGGCTCAACTATCTCATATATAAAGCCGACGGTGGCGATGCCGATGACACCGAGCAAAAAAGGGCATAGAAGTCGGGTGGAATTGATAAAAAAGGGCTAAAGGATTCAACTCTATTAGTCAAAGTCGGATGGACTTATCAATTCCACCGTCGGCTTGTCCAATGGCTTTTTACTGAATTTCTTTTCAATAAAAAAACAAAACCTCTAAAACATGAAAAATTCTTATATGCACGGTTATGTATGTACACGACACAATTTTAGTCATTCATAACAATTCATATGTTTGATCACCCATGTATCAATATTATATCCTCTAATCTCAACCGTTCACACGTGTCGTATACATACACGGTCCTGTATTAAAAATATTCCACTAAAACATTCAAAGTTTACAGTATTTTTCCAAAAATATGTAACGCCTCGTAAATGAAAACTCTATTAGCCCAAGTAAATTTGTTAATGCAACAAGCTGCAAAGTTTCGCCTGTTGATAAAGAAGAGATGCCGAGAGGCTCCGATTGAGATTTGTTAGGCCAAGCTTAGAGTAGGCCCAACACATTGAAATACAGTCTCACACGGTCTTAAATATCTTTTATATTTCTTCAAAAAAATTATTTTTTTATAAGTATCGTTTTTAATTTTCATATCATTTTGATATTTTATATTTAGTTTATTTTTAATCAAATATATACTTTTTATATAAATTTAAAAAAAAATATTAATATTTAATAACTTTTCGATATATATGGATCGAAATGTTATTTTTTCAAATTTTCATATTTTCTTACTCGCACGTTGGCTTGAACAGAAAGAAAAACCCTCGTTATAAAGTCCAAAGCTTCTCTCACTGAACCTCCCGAAACCAAAAAGAGTAACCAAACCATGTTCAGGAACCAATACGACACTGACGTCACTACATGGAGCCCCGCCGGGCGTCTCTTCCAGGTCGAGTACGCCATGGAGGCCGTGAAGCAAGGCTCGGCGGCGATTGGGCTCCGATCTAAGACCCACGTGGTCCTGGCCTGCGTCAACAAGGCCAACTCCGAGCTCTCTTCTCACCAGAAGAAGATTTTCAAGGTCGACGACCACATCGGTGTCGCCATTGCCGGACTCACCGCCGACGGTCGTGTTCTGTCGCGCTATATGCGATCCGAGTGTATTAACTACAACTACACTTACGAGTCGCCTCTCCCCGTCGGACGACTCGTCGTTCAGCTCGCCGATAAGGCGCAGGTGCGTGTTGCCAAACCCTAATTTTGAATCTAACTTTGTGGGTGTGGTTTTCTGTAATTTTGGTGTCGTTGGATCGGGGAATTGGTGTTAGGGGTTTGAAATTGGGGTTATTTTGGGGAGAATTGATTGGTAAAAATGGAAACTTGGTGTGTGAAATTGGTTGTTTCAGCTTGTTTGACTAGAATTACAGACTTTCGTGTTGCACAAACTGCTAGGGTGAGCTTGAATCCTTACGATTGCCAACTGATTAGATGAGTCATTTGGATTGGGTAACATATATGCAAGGTTTATAAGCTATCTCGTTTGCATTTGCGGATTATAGGAGTTGAACGGTTTGATAGGATTGCTGATTGCGCATGTGTTGCATTGGTTGTGTATGCACAAGTGATTTTATTTCACAATGTGATTTGTTGGATTTGAGGCTATAAGATAGGTCAATGCATATAATTTTGAATGTTGTTGTTTTCATAAGCTTTGTAAAATAGTTGAAAGGTGCTTATCTTTTTATACAAACAAACTGAACTGATATATCTTTACTGTATATCTTTGTATTATGTTCTGCGACAATGTTGGCCACATGTTGGTGAACTTGTGGAGTTAATTGCTGCACTGCACACTGTTTAGTAGGCATTTGTTGTTTGTGTGTGCAGATGTATGCATAGGAAGACATGCACAAATATCTCTATATTCCAATGTGAAATATTAAAAAACCATAGTGTGTGCTCAAGTTTCTTAAGCTTAACTTTGTGCTATTCTTATGTGTAATGTTCAACTACACAAGGATGCAAGTGGATGGACTCAGTAGAATAGTAAAATATCTTAGTTGGCATATTTTCTTGAACACTGACGGTGATAAGTTATTCTTACACATATGTTAGCAACCTGTAACTTAGTTATGCTCTGATATTTTGAGTTTTTGACATTAGTAGATGTTGAATCTATTTGTTTTCTGAAGGTAGTGATTTGAGTCAAATTGTCAAACACTGCGAGTTATTAAGATCTTCCATTTCACATGATAGTATACTTGTTATACACATTTGTGTCATCATCATAAATATCTACTCCTTGTGGGTGGCAGGTTTGCACTCAACGCTCATGGAAACGACCATATGGTGTGGGACTTCTAGTAGGTGGTATGGATGAATCTGGAGCCCATCTATATTACAACTGCCCAAGTGGAAACTACTTCGAATACCAGGCGTTTGCAATCGGGTCTCGCTCACAAGCTGCAAAGACATACTTGGAGCGCAGGTTTGAGAGCTTCAACATTTCAGGTCGGGATGATCTGATCAAGGATGCACTCATGGCAACAAGGGAAACCTTGCAGGGGGAAAAACTCAGGAGTTCCATATGCACAGTCGCTGTGATGGGAGCTGATGAGGCTTTCCATATATTGGATCAGGACAAAGTTCAGGAGCTGATTGATAGTTTTGAGATTGTGGAGAAGGATGAAGCTCCTTCTGCTGAACCTGATGCTGTTGTTACAGCCGAGGGTGCTCCTGCAGAAGGGGGTGCTGATGCTGGTGCTGGTGCTGCTCCTGAAGCCGACGTAGCTCCAATGGACATTTGAAGATGCTAGAATTAAGTTGTCTTTCCATCCTTTCAAGTTTCAATGAAATTTTATCATGTGTTTCTTAAGACTGGATGGTATTGCGGAAGATGACTATCTATTGTTGAACCTTTGTATTTTCCTTTTTCTTCTCTTACAAGGCTCTGCAGTTTACCTGGTCTCATTTGTGCAAACATTTTAAGGTGGCCGGCCTTTCACTAGATGAAGTTTATGCTTAAGATACAGTGATTTATCTAGTATTGTGAAATGATTTAAATCTTGATGGTCTGAGTTGAGACTGAAGCAGTGTTGAGTTGAGTTTGTACATTAAACCCTGAACGTTGCAGAGAAGACTGGTGTGAGAAACTGAGAATCGAGTAACTAGAATTTTGCATTGCTAAACAAATGAACCAATACTTGTAAACAAACAAATTGCAGCAAACAATTATATGGAAAGCTACTCTGAGAATCCCCCAACTCTAAATTTGCCTGAGCCTGGTCTATATTTGGTTGAGCGAGCCCCCGGAAATCCAACAACATCCGCTCCTTGCTTTGAATAGATATTTTTAACAGCCATGCTCTCAAAAAAACAATCTCTCTTGTAAATAAGGTTATTGTTGGACGTCCGGAAGAGGGAGGCCCTTGATCTGCATCTGATTGTACATCCATTGCCAATTCTCAGGTGGCACCTCACCCCCAAGAGAACGGATAACAGTTCCCCACACTGCACGAGCCAACTTTGCAGCATTCCTCTAGAGATAATCCCTTCACCAATCCATACAAAAACCCACCGGCAAACAAGTCGCCTGCTCATGTGGCATCTACTACATTGGCTATCCCAATGGATGGAACTCTCACAATCTGACAATAAACGGAAAAGAAAACACGAAAAATCAGAAATACCATTGGAACGGCAACAATCACTTGTTAAGTATAAAATTGGGCCAAGTTTTCCAAAGTGACAAACCTCTTTTCCATGCTTTGCAATGGATCCATTACTGCCTAATGTTACCACTGCCCACTGGCAGTGTTTCCCCAAAAATTCGAGTGCAGCCTCAGGGACAGCATCTTGGTCACCATTACAACCTCTGTAGGACAAAATAAACACCATTTAAAAGGCCAAAAGGAAAAGAACAGAAAAATGGACAGAATTTTTTATGTGCTGGTAGGAAAATCCTTAATTGCCTGATCTTGACTTTATATTATATAAGAAGTGGGTTAATTGTATTAACTGATAAAACTGTAGCAAATGAAAGTCACCTTAGCAGCTCCGTTGCCTCATCTTCATTGGCATATAGCAAAGGTCTATATTACCTGACTCCAGCAACTGTAGAAGAGGTGATTTATAGTTACGAACCATCTGGATAACATAAGAAACTACGTAAGTATATACATCCCTGAGATTTTATACGAAAGAGAGTAAGAAACAAAAAATGTCAAAGATATATAGTTGTCACATGTACTCAAAAGTAGAACACAACATACATACATTTCATTTGCTTCTTAGCTCAGACTTAAAGTTGTTTCAATTACTAGCATAGAAATGTAGCAGGATGTTACGGACAAACTACTTTAGCATAGGCTAGTTCTTGGTTTTGATTTCCCACCACTTTCCATTACTTAACCTTTTGGTTGAGGATTGCTTATACAATAGTACTTAATAACCTCCATTCGATTTTTTTTGTTGGTCAAATAGCCTTAAGAACTATAATATGTACTGATATGGTTCTCTAATGAGAAAATTGTCTATAATACTCACCAGGTATGACATCATGTGTCATAAGAACTTGACCCGAGAAATAAGTCGTGTATAAACTCAACTTGTTTTAAGGCAAACCAAATCCATTAAGAAAAGCAATGGAAGAGATACTTGTACCTCAAAGCTGGCCAAATCCAAGGACACAAGGCCCTCTTGATTGGCTACCTGTATAGCTGCCTGGATCACTTCTATGATAATTATGCCGTACCTCAGCAACAACCACTGAAAAGAGGCATGCCAAGTTCAGCTCATGAAAGCTATTTCTGAACAATGGCATTGTACATGTAGGAGTAAAATTGTAGCGACTATGAAATAGACTAACCTTACATCCTTTAAATCCGCTCTTGTCAAGTCATCCTCCTGTTAAACATTAAAATTCTCGTTATCTCATTTGACGCTATTCAAAGAAAATGATAGCTAACTATTAAAAGAAAACGATAGCTAACCATTCAAAGAAAACGATAGCTCAACATACAGATTGACACAAACAGAAGCATGTACCTTCAGGTGAAGTTTCACAGCACTAGAGAGACATGGACGCATTGTCCGATTGCCAGATGCATCAACCAAGCAAACACACTGCATTACACCAATCACCAACAAACTATCAGCACCTAACAATAATCATCAACAGTCTCAGTAACCCAATGCTGTAAATTAAAAAAACCAAAAACAAACCAAACCTGAGCTGTGGGTTCCTTCTTCATCCTCAACCTCTCAAGGTTGACAGCATGAGAGCTCATGTTACTAACAAACAACTTGCCTTGCTCATCACCCCCATATGCACCAATGATCTCACAAGAGATTCCAAACCCTGCACTCAACCCTCTAATAGTATTGGCCACACTTCCAAAAGCCATAGTTTTCATAGGCAAAGATTCATCAGGGGATGATATAACATGGGTCATGGGTCTTCACCTCTCCCAAATCCCAATATATGCTCAAGCTCTTCAAATTGAACCTATATGTAAAAAACCCAAAATTTGAACTTTTTTTCACAAAGTTTGAATCTTTTGGCACAAAACAACTGACCCAACAAGAGTGAGTAGTGGCTAAGAAAACCATGAACTCCAAACTGGCATAAAACACCATAATCGACAAGACCCACTAGTTTTACTTGACAAGAAAGAAAGAATTTAAAGTGATTACAGGGACGGAGACACCGCGTTCTCCGGGGAGTTGGTCGAGCAAGGACCATTCGACGCGAGCCACGTGGTCGACGAGGGCGGCGGCTTGAAGTCCGAGGATCAGAGGAGCCTCGCCGCTGTTGGAGTTGGTGACCAAGGTGGCTTCTGCTCCCGTATTTTGGGGCCCTCTGAGTTTTTTTTGAATTGGATGACTGACTCTCTCTTGGTGGACGGTGGATTTCAACGACTTGTTTAAATAGACTCTGGGGACCAAAGCACCACGAGTCTTGCATCAGCTGCAGGTCCGGTCCAGAATTTCTATTTTCTATTTGTTTGTCGCAGGTCTTGCTAACCTAATAGTGACAGAATTTCTATTGTGAATATGTAGCTCTAACTGATTGTATAGTTTATAAAGTGACATGTATTATCATATTTGTCTTTTAAATTATCGCTTCTTCATATTTTTAAATTCTTAAATTTAAAAATTTTATATGTTATGTGGTCTAACAGTTTTTTTATCTCATTTTTTAAAAATTGAGGTAAAGAAAAAAAATGAGCATTATTTTCTTAAATTTATAGCAAAGCCACGTTTTTCCAAATTTAATTCTTTATCAATTTCAATAAGAACAAAACATATTTAGAATATTTTATTGGTTGTTTATGAATAAAATACAATTTTAATTATTATTTTTTGTTATAATTAATATTGTAATAATATATTCTGTTGTTCCATTAAATGTTGAATTCTCCAAAATAAAAAATTGTTGAAGTTAGAGCAAATTTTTGTTTTGAAGATTTTGCTACAGTTTGTCTCAAAACAGAGCTGCTAAGGTGACTTTCATTTGCTACAGTTTTATCAGTTAATACAATTAACCCGCTTCTTATATAATATAAAGTCAAGATCAGAGTCTTATCTTAATCTGCACTATACAACAACATTCATAGGCTCACAATGTGCAGCAGCTAATACTTTTGCGAAGAATGATTAGTCTTAAACTAACACAAGCATCACAAGCTTTATTTCCTAGACCAAGTAGGTTTTGGGGTCAAGTGTAGCTGCAACATGCTAAACAGTGACAATTATTCCTTTAGTTTTCTGCAGGCGATCTCTATGGACCACAAATGAGTCTAATATTTACAATGTTCTTTCACAAACACTACTTTCACCAGGCAACACCATTCAACATGTCCAGGTTTGAAGTTTGAATTTGAATTGAATGTCGCAATAGAGGAAGACTTCATAGATAGATGTATAGATAGAGGTAAAAATCAACTACTACAGCATCTAGAAAAAGTAATCTGGATACAAAATTATCATCATCATGCAATCTGCCAAAGCAGAAATTATAGTTTCTGAAAAGCCGCAGAAAGAGTGGAAACAATGGCTATAAAAGTTTCATCGTTCTGCCCTAAAACATGTTTGGTATTATTAGGAAAGGAAATGATACCTTTTCCACAACAAATATTCCTTGATATCAACTCTCAAGATTTGAGTTGAAGGGGGAAAAACAGCTTACGAAATCATTTTTCAACCTTGAGTGCTTTATCTGGTAATACATTATCTGGAAGAATAAGTTCTGGGGGAATTTCACGAACAACACCCAGCATTGAGTCATACTCCTCATCACGATGAGCAAACTTCTTACGAAGGGCCTTCTCAAACTCAATCTCATCAAAGGACTTCCCATTCTCAGCCGCATGGACTTGTGCAAGGTTGACATAATTGGTGGCTGACTGAGAGATGAAGGCTATTTCTTCATCTGTGAGCTTCCTCAGGAATTTAGCTGGATTCCCTGCCCAAACCTGGTTTACAAGATTTTATTGCTTAATTTATAGTGAAGCAAAATACGTTCAGTAGCTATATATAGTACACTAGAAATAGATCTTAGATTCAGTCTGCATGGATAAAGCTGCATCGGTGAGCATGACACCCAAATCATTAAGCCATTACTTTTACTTTCAACCAAACCAAAAGAGTGATACCATAACTGCTTAGTGCTGAAACTCAAAACTCCCATGTCAATCATGAAGCCATTACTTTTACTTTCAACCAAATCAAAAGAGTTATACCATAACTGCTTAGCGCTGAAACTCAAAACAACTCCCATAGATATCAAACACCACACATTCACATATCATAATCTTGATTAATGACTCTCAATCCACCTATCCCTAGAGTTACTTTATGCAAGTCTTCTTCAGCGTTGGGTGTGTTTTAAAATCCTAAACTAGATAACATAACGAAGCTTTAACTACATGTCTACATAGTATTTATTGTTCTTTGGACTCCAAAGCACTACGTGTACTGGATCAGTGATCCAGATGCCGTGGTATCTAAAATAGATCCAAAATCTGAGCTACTTTTGCACACTTAAAATAATCAACATACTTTCCTAAAGAAAATATACAAAATAAAGACGAGGCTTCAGTAGTTGGGCTTATAGACATACCTCCCCACTGGGGATTCTTGTATTCTGTCTCACAAGGGCACCAGCAGCAACCATAGCATGTTTCTCAACAACGACACCATCAAGCAGTGTGGCTCCCATACCAACAAAGGCCTCATCCTCAACCGTACAGCCATGTACAACAGCACTGTGACCTGGCCAATTAGAGGTAGTATAAATAAACCATCAGGGAATGATTCTCACATCACATGGACCTATGAAAAAATTCATCCTCTGTAAGTACATTACTCACCTATGGTAACATTATCACCAATAATGGTTGGCAACACCTTCCCACTTAAATTTGACTTTGCCACATGCACAAGAGAGTTGTCCTGTATATTAGTTCCAGCTCCAACGACAATGTGGTTCACGTCACCTAAGCATAGAGACATATTTATAAGTTATTACAAGATTCGACAAAAGATAAAGAGTAGATCATAATTATGGATAAGCAACTATACCTATGAGATCACCCAAAATTCACAGACCAGAGTCCTACAGATCATTAATTGACATAAAAACTAACACTCTATACCTAACCCTTGACCATCTTATTCAACAAGAAAACTAAGTGCAAAGTTATTTCAATGATTTATGTCTTTATGTTGATACTACAAAGAATACATTAATATATTCTTACACAGTTGCAACTTGTTTTCCTTTCTAGGATTAACTAGGTGTGCAGATCACTACTTTTGAAATAGTTAGCTCCCCCACAACTGTAAACTAGGAAAGACATTAAACAAGTATAGCAAGAAATGTGATATTGAGCCAATTTGGATAATGTGTCCCAAACAAAATTCTTACCTCTCAATACACATCCATACCAAATAGAAGATCCTCTTCCCACTTGAACATCACCAATAACAGAGGCACTTGGGGCCACGAATGCATCCATGTCAACCACAGGAGCTTTATCAAATACATTCATAAGAGTCCGATGTCTGGACACTGCACAAAAGAACATCATCACTACCCTCTTGCACTAGAAGAATAAGGCAAAAATCCTGAATCTTACAAAGAAACTAAGAGCAAGTTTGTCTAAATAACATAAACAATCCATGCACGTCATAAGATCATCATTCACAACACACAGCTCAATGCATATCCATCCCCAAACCCACCGCCACCACCTAACCTCTTACAATACTCAAAAATCCATCCTAAATTTTCTACATTTCTCGCTTCCGCTAAAGCCCATTTTCATTTTTTTGATATTGAAACCATCTACCATCACTTCCTCTCTAAAATGCTACATCGTAACGATCAAAGCACAATACTTTACTGCATTATAATCCACTAATGAAGCACATTCTTACATTTCTGACACTACCAATCACACTCCAGATAGCACAACCAAAACCTAACAATCACATCCCAAACCTAATCGAGCAAAAAGCCACAAACTTTATCCTAATCTACACCAAATTCGAACCAAACAGCCTACACAGAATCAGAACCAATACGAATTTCACAGATTGATCGAAAAAAGATGGATCTAGGGTTTTAGAATCAGAAAACGACAAGTCGCTTACGCTGCTCCTTGAAGTAGTAGCTTCCCTGGAGGCGGCTGCCGAGGCGATCAACGGCCTGGCCCGTCTCCCTAATCCAGAATCCTACAGTGTATATCGCTCTTCCCAAAGTCCCCATCTTCTTCTTCTTTGTTACTCCACCAGCTCAGTCTCCGAGTCTTCTCTCTGTGATTAACCAGGCCGGAGACAGAACAGAGAGAAATGACTACCGCGATAACACTGGGCATATCTGTCTTTTCCACACTCCCCGTTAAGATCAAATTTACCAAACCATCCCTAGTCCTTCTTCAAATTAACGGCTAAAGCTAAGGCCCCGTTAGGAAATGAATCGCTGCATTTAACGGCGCAAGGCTTTGTTTTTGAGAAAACAAAGTGAAACGAAGCAGATCCTCTCTCTCCGCTTCAAACGTATCTCATCGGACTCCAAAACGTCGCCGTTTTCGTCAAGTAAAGCTGTCATTTCTCTGATTTATTATTAAATCAATATCTTGTTGCCGTAATATTCAAAAATCTGGCTGGCTTGTTTTGATAGTAATCGGCTAGGATTTTGTTTCAGCTGAATTTGAATTATGGGAATGTTATCAAATTGGGGAAAGGTCCAGAATTAGGGTTCATCTATATATCACATTTTCATATATATGAAAAAAAATGATTTCTTGGAGATCAAACTTAAAATTGAGCTAGTTTTCGGTCGGTTGATGAGGGAATTTAAGAGGCTAATAGGTTTTCAATGGAAGGAGGAGTGGCGCCGATTGCCAAGTGGAGGGGTGAGTTTGCAAAGACATTTCAGAACTATTTGGACCGATCGACTCCGAATCCGGTCCACAGGTGGCTGTGGCTGCGATTTACGTGTTGCGAGTTTACTTGGTTCAGGGTTCTACATTGTGTCATACGGCTTGGGAATATATATCTTGAATCTGTTAATTGGGTTTTTGTCGCCGAAGGTTGATCCGAAGCTTGAGGGCTCTGATGGAGCTGCATTGCCGACGAGAGGGTGAGATGAGTTTAAGCCATTTATCCGCCGCCTTCCTGAGTTCAAGTTCTGGTAATTGTGGACTGTGCCCCTTTAAGAGTTACTTTGATTTATGGAGTGTGTTGCTATGTCCTGTAATGTTATATTGAAATGTGCGGATAGGTAGAATCTTTCTGCATTAAAGAGTGCATTTCTGTGACTGGTTAATGAATGCGCTGTATCCCCTGCTTGAAGTTTGTTTTTACAGTTGATGTCATAATTTGGATGATCATCGTGTGATTACCATTAATATGTCAAGACTATTCAACATTAGAGAAGCATAGTCTAAAATAAGTCTAGAGCCTCAACCTTCAAGGTCAATACTTCGACCTCCAAGATTAAGAGTTCGACCTTTAAGGCTTCAAGTCTCGATCCTTAGTTGTCATGGCTACAACCTCCAAGGCTAAGACCTCGACCCTCAGGTCACACGTAGACATACGACAATCAGCTGATCTACTCTCACCAATTCTTCCACGTGTCAATCTCTAACATCAAGTATGAGCCTCTGATGTGTGAACAATAGTCCAATGGTCAACTCTCACCCACTAAGACACGTGCCGCTCACTGACGATGACTACAATCTAAGTGCATGACCAAAAGGTAATGTCATGCATATGTATCTCACTCAATCAGCCATATAAGGGTGTCAACAACCCACTTAATCAAGCACATGCTTGTCAGCCCAATCCCATGTCGGCCAACTGGCCCAATCAGCCCACCCACTTGATCAATCAAACTCATTCCTTGTCAGATCCTCAGTGTGTCAGGGTAAGTTGGTGAAGAACCCATGTCTTCACTTTCCACGTTACCAAACTCAATTCCTATAAATACCAAGCCATTCCAAGGCTGAATGACGACTGCTACTTCTTCTCTCCCTAAATGATGTGAAAGTGCATAATCTCTCTCTCTTTCTTATTCTGCTTTGGCATGTCAAGGATGCTTCAACACAATACCAAAGCATCATACACTTCTCATATCTTTATTCATTGCTCAAACACTCTACTGATTTGGGCGTCAGAGAGTGTTTGACCGGCCTTAGGCTGGTCCTCCGATGACCTTTCTTCTCTCACTTTTGCAGATCGATCATCATTATGGTGTAAACTCATCATCAAGTGGAGAAAGCTCAACGTTCAGTGGAGGAAGTTCAAGAGGAGAGCATGGGCTTCATCCAACAAAGGAGGAAGGACACTACTCTCAAGTGTAGGAAGTCTATCACCCAATGGAGTGAGCCCAAGCCGTGTGGACGAAGTCTAAGGTAAGAATATTAGTTCCACCCAACAAAGGAGTTTGAAGGCTCATCATCCAGTAAAGAGCGACGCCCAACAAAGGAGCGTGAATGCTCATCATCCAATGAAGGAAGCCCGCAATGAAGAGAAATGTCAGTCAGCTAAAGGAGTGTGTGAAGCTCACCATCGAGTGCATGAAGCTCACTATCGAGTGCAGAAGCTCATCATCGAGTGAATAAAGCTCACCATCGAGTGTAGAAAGCTCGTCATCGAGTGAAGGATGTCGAAGACCACACGATCGAGCATACCTTCTCAACAAAAGAACTGATGTCCATGATCAAGAGCCAAATCTCATTGAAGGAAGTCAGATGTACAAGATCATCAAGGTCATTCTTCTAGCCACATGTGATGGACCATCAAGACCTGATCCAAGACCGTCGAGGAGTACCACCAATGATCAAAGGTGGATGACCAAGACCATGCTTGTGGGCAAACCGACCGTAACGGAAGATAGATCCACTACATGAGGACAACCCCATCACTTTACACGTTGGACGTCAACGGAACTCCTGTTGACCCGTTGGTGCTAAAAATCGGCACTAACACAGTATATATTGTTGATGGAGTTCATATGACATACCTCTATTGTTGTCAATTCTGTAATGTTTCTGATGACAAGGCGTTTAACTCTTCCAGTCTTTCTGTTTGCTTATCTTGCACATCAACCTAATTAGTTATGAGACATTTTGACATGCAGAAGTTGAGGTTTCTTTGGCATTGTTCTGAATAGAAAGCCTGTGAAACACCTCATGGGCAAGGGAGTGATGAAATAGATTGTGGGATCTGGCATGATGGATAGTGAGGAGACTTAAGGGGCTCTAGGAAGAGCTAAACGGAAATTAAGGATCTGTGTGAATGACTTCATTGGTCAAGACGGTTATTTGGTGAATGAATTGTCGGTGATCAAACACATTACTATCTGTGCTTGTATGCAATAATGTGTGCATGTATGTGTGGTGGGTTACGACGACTACAAGTTCTAAATGACTTATCGGTTTACTTATGTGGTTTCAGGTATTCTATTACAGGCGTTTTGTGTCGCCTTTCTGATGACCTTCTTTTCTGTTTTTGATGTCCCTGTTTTCTGGCCCATACTCCTCTGTTATTGGACTGTTCCTTTTGTCCTTACAATGAAACGCCAAATCATGCACATGATCAAGTACAAGTATGTTCCATTCAGTATTGAAAAGCTGGTGAGAGCTCTTGAATATTGTTCACCTGACATTACCCTATTTTATCTCAAACGATTTCCTTCCCTCTCCCAAGTCTATTTGAAACTTTATTTGTGACTTGGTTTCTAGATGTTTTTTTGGTAACAGTTGTCATGTTTAGCTTCTGTAACTGCAATTTTCTTGCTCAATTCCTTGTATTATTACAGAGGAATGTACGGTAGCCTGCTGCAAGTAGTAGTGGCTCCGCGGACTGAAGGTGTGGAAAACAGAATGGAAAGAAGTGCAGTGTTCAAATGTTTTTAGTTATTCTGAACACCTTTCTTGTCAACTCTTGCAAAGTTATAGATATGTCGATCTTTGCATCCTATTAGGATTTAGGTAGATGTAACTTGCATAACTCGAGTTCTTCGCCTCTTCAATCTGAAATTTCTTGATTTGTTACTCCTGAATGTTGAAGATATATTGCTGCCTGCGCTACTCTGGCTCTCAGTTTCTGTAGACTCACTTGGTATCGTTTTCATATCCAGCAGCAAGTTGTGTTAGAATTCATTCAAACGATGACATTGACATTGACATTGACATAGTCAACAACTAGCATTCAAACGATGACATTGACCTAGTCAACAACTAGCAGGTGGACATAACCCGTTGAGGTTTACATGATCTCCAAATAAAAGGTTGAATCAAAGAGTGTTGAACTTGTTTTTGCTTTGTTTCCGAGTTATTGCTCATCTCAAGTGCTCTATATAGGAAACTATAATTGCATTGTTGGTGACTTGGTGGTGCTAGTGTGCTTGATGGTGGGACTGTTTATCTTACTAGTTGAAAGCTGTTTTATTAAATTTTAAGACGTGTAAACATTTTACATGTTAGCTGATCTTTTTATTATGTTGAGAGTAAAAGAGTAATTGTCTACTCTTGATTTTTTTACAAAAATAACTAACATTAATTTATTTCAGATATTAATAGAAATAAAACATAAATTGACTTCCCTTTGATAAGTTGTTGTTTATCGGTTGTTGATGTTGAAATAATTCATCATACATATAAAAGAAACCAATTCCTAGTATACATTATTCTCCCTTTATACATACGTTACTAATAAGTATATACTATATACTAGTACGTACGTAGATTACTATACAAACAAGTGATACAAAACATTGCTAGCTAGTAAGTTACCACTGCGCCAAGCTAGCAAGTTCAATTGATACAATTCATAATCTTGATCGATCATACCAACCCACTGGTGCAAGGATGAGTATGCAGACTGGCCGGAGATTGTCCATGAATCAAGTACTAATTCCGACGACGCCGCGGGCTACATGAAACTGCGATGCGTAACGTTTACTAGTGTCAGGAGCGCCTTCAGATTCAGGCGGTTCATTCAGAAATGCCGAGTTGCTCCTAGTCCACCTGATGACCAGTTAATTAACCAGACTAATTCAGAACATGGATTATGCATAAACTTATCAAATTATAATTGTAATTTTGAACGGGATATACCAGCCGGTGTCGTCTACGAGTTTGTGAGCGGTGCTGGTCATGGTTTCAGCCTCACCGTGAATGAAGTGTTTCTGGCCCTGCTCAACTGTACTGGTATCTCCAGCCAGAGGCATAGAGCTTGATTTCTGAAACGTCTTTCCTGACTTGTTAACACTAGCCGTCTTCTCCTGTTTATTGTTTTTTAGAAACTGTTAGAAGAGATGCTCTTATATACATAAATTATAATGAAACGTACACATACATAAGATATAACGCAAATCTGTGTGTGATCGATTTTGTGTATATACCTCATAGATGATCGCATCACCGTCGATGGTACGTTGTTGCTTCTCGTCTTGTTTCTTATTTGATCTCCAGAAAGCTTCAATCTCTTCGTTTGTGAGTGACCAATTCGTCTGGTTTATATCTGAAAACCAATTTAAATTACATAAAAGAAAATACTAACCGAGGTATGCAGCAAGTATATAATTGAGATTGAGATTAAGAATTACCTGAATTCGATTCGAGGACCGGGGAGTCCCATCCTGCCATTAGTGAACCCATTATTTTCTTCCTCAAAAATATATTGCTTCCTTCCTCAAAAATAGCTTCAGTGTAAACTTTGTTTGATGTTTACGATCTAATATTACAGATATATATAGGTGACTTTTGGCTTGATCTTATCTCTCTATCTTTTTCTACATTGTTCTGTTCATGCATGAATACGCTGGAAGCCCACAGGTTTCAGATTTATGGCGGCGCCTAAACCAATGATTTTTGGATTTTTGTTTCTGGTTTTGGTTTTGGTTTGGTTTTATCTAAAAGCCACAGCCCAAATGAATGGAACAGATGGGCTAGTGACGAACACATCGTCCACTCGTCTTGCTTTTCCAAGTGACACGAGTCCATTAGACTGGGATATCCGCGCCATAGTTGACTGCTTCCTCATATCAATGAATTTAATTACGTTTGTTTGACGGTATTAATTACGATAGTCTTAAATAAGATTTTGGCATACGTGTTTGGTAGTAAGAGATCCAAAATTAAAGGGTGTTAACTTTTTTTTATAAAATATTACAATGAGTCCGATACATAATTTTCTACTTATTAAAGATGAGATTATGTCACTAGACTGATCGGTACTGAGCTACAAGGTATTAGTTACACCTGTTTTCAATTTCATATCTTTTAGAAGATGTTATATTTTTTTAAAAACAAAAAATCTAAAAGCTAGAACGACAACCATCACCTCATAATCATTAATAAAACATCAGAATACAAGTGGGAACATTGCGCACTCATATTGTAAGAACACCTTAAAACACATTAGATATGTCTACAAAATCTATGTATTCTAGCAAACACCATTTAGCAAAGAGTACATTATTGGCTACTCCATTTGCTTTATAAATTTGACGACATTTCGAAAAAATAATACTCATGCAGAGCAATAAGTTATTATGTCTATCAGTTTGTGTTATCTTGAATACTCATTTTTGGTGACTTAACTAATTAACACTTACTTTCTCTCATTCATCGATCATCTCTCTTTTATTTACCCATCTCTTCATCCGAGTATGGGTATTGTGTGTTGCACTCAAACACAAGCATAGTTTGAATTGGATCCGTGGGTGTTTGCTTAATTTGGTTTATATTCGTCTTTAGGGTTTTGTTTCAACACAAATCAAATCAATGTGTAGGTATCGATACAGGTTTCACATAACCTCATCGATCTGTATGCAGTGACGGAACTAGAAGCTAAACGGTGGAGGGGCTGGAAGAAAGCTGAAACATGGGGGAAGAAATTGGTTTTTGAAATCTCAAATGTGTGGTTTCGTTTTATACTATTTATACAGTTAATATTCTCGAATAATGAAAGGTTGGAAGCCTAGAAAGTTAGGAAAATCTCATTTAAATTAAAAAAACACACAAATTGTTCAAATAATAATGATTTAATAGTTTAAAGGGAAAAATATATATACATCTATTAATTTTACCTACTTATACATACTGTATAAAAAATTTAAAACTTTGTAGGGCCTTAGCCCCTCGGGTCTCCAAATAGATCCACCATTGTCTGCCGGACTTCAAAGATCAAACCAATTCAAGTTTTTTTGTGTATTCATATTCTTTGGTTTTCGACACCATATCATTGAGATATCGACTATGTCATCGTCTGCTCAAGTGATGGATTAGGTCTCCTTTTTTGAATAGAGACTACATTGGCAGCCCTCATGCCATAACCATTAATGAAACTGAAGAATAAAAGAGAGGACATTAAAACTAAACCTCATAAAATAACAACGTACTGAAATAATATCAAGAGTACATACCATGCATTTTATGAAACATCATTTAGCAAGTAATGCATCATTAGCTACTCTGTTTGCTTTAAGATTTTTGCGACATACCGAAAAGATAAAGCTCATATAGAGCCATGAATTACTATGTCTATCAGCTTTTTCACTATGTTGCCACTGGAAAACACGTCCAGTGACACTAAATCTCATCCTACCACTAGGAGGCTGCGACTATTTAACAAAGCAAGAAACTCGCTGCCTCATTAAAGTAGACATGACACGCAGCGTACAAGCATCAGGACAGAGCCCAATCATCTCTACCAAATAATGGTAGGGATTTATTATAAACCAAAAACAGCTAACTAGATAACAAACCAAACAAATAAACCATAATACCAAAGAGGGCCCACATGGCCACCAACAAGGGCCCAAACCCATTAGAACAGTCCATATTCCAGCAACCTCACCGATCGAAAAAAAACAACCAATCCTGCCATCGTCGGGTCTGCAACAGTACCGCCCACAGACCTAAACACTGAAACCAACAATTCAAATTGGCTAACATCAATGGAGGTACCATCAAACCAATACGATCCCCTATGGATCCATGTCGTCCAACAGTTCGTAGATCCTTCCATTGCTCAGATTCTTCCAGATCCCTTGCTGCTGCTTGGGACAAAGTCGTTGTGGTCGTCTTCTCTAGCAACCCCAAATCCCACGGCCAGCCACCAGCACCCCACCGATTAGTCTCCCTCTTGATCACCCATAACTCCAAGAACCCAGATCGGACCCGATCTCTCGAGGCTGAAGGTGACCACCCAACCATCATTAATTAATTGCGCCTACGATGGAGAACCTCTGCAGTGGTCCACAACCCTACAAGTCCGTCCGACGACGAACCCGAAGGCTGCGTCTGTTAGGACCCATCCCGGGTTAACCCCATTAACACGAAGTAAACCCTACATGGTCCACCTCAAGGAAATTTTTTTACAAGAAACCCCTCTTGAAATGGACAACCCTACCTGCAAACCAACTAAACACTTCCACAATTAAAAAATCTGACCCCAACACCTGAAGTCATCTCCCCCAAATTGCATCTACATTTCACCAATCAAATTCAACTAAACTAAACTGGGGTAATCAGATCATTCTATGTGGAAGCATTACCTAACTAGACATACTAGCGACAGTGGATTAGTTGACTATGTCCCGTCTTCTGTACGCAGAACCTCCTCTTAGCAACCCTGCAACACTGAACATTTGAAAACGAATGACCCAGGAGAAAACACTTAAAAACATTATGTTAGAGTGAGTGGACAAAATAACGAAATTACTTACGACATCGTAACTTAATGTTTTCCCAACATTTTGTTCATTTAAAACCCCTTATGCATGCAGCGTTAGGAAAATCCTAAATAATCATTAAAAACAAAATCAGTCATGACAGCTTAAAACTCAACATTAAATAATGGGGAAAGAGGTTTCATCATGACAATAAGCCTTCAAAGCTAAGGTCGGAGCTCCTAAAGCTTCTAGGTATGTCCGCGCCACTTCCTTAATTGGGGGCCCACCCCGCTCCACCTTATTTAGTTAATAAAGTGAGAGTTCATCAATCTAACGCACCCCGCATCACTTCCTTAAGTGGGGATCCACCTTATAAGGTGGGGGGTCATCAACCTATTCACTCCGCGCCACTTTCTCAAATGGGGGTCCATCCCACGCCACTTTCTCAAGTGAGGGGTCCATCTCGCGCCACTTTCTCAAGTGAGGGGTTATCACTCAACGCATCCCGCACCACCCAATAAGGTGGGGGTTATATATATATATATATATATATATATATATATATATATATATATATATATATATATATAACCGTGCACACTTTATTAAACGACATTTCATGGTGAAGAAAACAACACATAGCTGAAAAGTAGTAAAAGACTATTCCCCCGTTAATTAAAATTTGCATAAAGTATGACTCTCCGGCCGTCTTCATAAAAATTGTCATAAATCAGGAAATTTCCAATAAAATAAACATAACTCCAAATTCCGCCGATTTAAACAAATGACTTACGGAAAGGGAGCAACCCACTTTCCCGACCCACCGGCTTAATATAATGAATAATTCATGTTACTTAAATTTAAATAAAACTTCAGTGCATACGTGTTATTAAAATCGAAAATCCACTCACAGACTTAGCCCTTAACCCGACGAAATCTGAATCGCTTATCAAGCGAGAACTTCTCAACTTCTGTCCAATGAATAATAAATAAATCTTAATCGTCAAACGAATAATTATTTAATATTGGCAATAACGATACCCTAGGCCAAAACTCTCAAACTTAATCAACAAAATCTCCAAGCTTCATCAAACGCTTAGGAGTTCTTAAAATATTTCTTAAACCTCATTCCGCAATAATCGATAGCCGAAAATAATATTTTATTATCCGGTAATAATACTAAACTTGACAAATTCCAAAACCTAACCAAAATCCTCCAAAAATTACCAAATTTAAACCATAGACTCCATTCATCTTATACTATTTAACTGGCATGAAAAACTGCCTAAAAAGTGACTGCGCCACCGCCGGCAGAAATTCCATCCAAAGCTTTGGCCACCTCCAATCGCCACCAAATTTTAACAGTAGTTTCGTCTCCTATTTTTGAACAACTTTCTAGTTCAACTCGAAGGCCAATTCAGTCTGTAACTAGGTTAATCGAAACAATATTCAAAAATCCCCAATTTTTAAACATAAAAACTTCAAATCTTCGAGTCGCCCTCCACACTTCGAATTGAGCTACCAAATTTTAAGATAATGTAGTATCAATCGAACTTATGAAAACCATATAAAGAACTCATCGATTGGTGGCCGAAGAAAGGAGATTTCTGGCTACGTCACTGATTACAAATATATTGGAGATGATATTCTGAAAAATCTAAACCTATTATAGGTGCACCATGGTGTACTTAAACCAACTTAAATTGACGATTACATTGCATTTATGAAAATTTTTTTTATTTTAAATAAAAATTAAATATAATTATCAACAGTTAAGATTTTCTAATAAATAATTGGTTCACTTGCACTTCGGTGCATAGAAAATTATTAAAGAAAAAAAAACTTATCAACCTAGTAAAAAAAGTCACAAGGATGTGGGATTGGTGGGGATAATTAATTCCAAGAGATGGGTAAAATCTGAAAAACACAACCTTCGTGAAGTATTTTTTCTTTTTTTTGTCGATGAAGTCGCCGTCGTGGAGTTTCTCGGTGCGGTGGTTGTAAGAGAAACTATGGTTCGATTGGAATCAATTGATGGGTCTACATAAGCAATCGAAACTGTAAAAACTTCATCAAGGAATCTGCAGGTCTAAGTGGAAGAAGAAGCAATAGATTCAGATCGATAAATTCAACATTTCCTACCTTGAGAATTTCTGGTTTACCAATCGATACGGAATTTCTTGTCTATTAGAGATGCGAACGAGGCTGATAGATTTTTCTATTTTTGACTTTTTGCCACTAACGATGTTTGATAAAAGGTAGTTGGTTAAAATGCATTTTGATGCACTCAAGTTATTTTATATAAAATACTCGTTTCATTGTTGAAAAGAAGTGGCCGAGTAGTATGAAAAGGAGGTGACCGAGTAAGTTACTATTTTGTGGTTGAGGTATAATCGTTTGGTCTGTAATAACTGTTTCTTATAAGACGGGTTTGAACCAGATACCTAGTATTACTGGAATAATCTTGCAAAGTCTGCACTTTTTACAGTCTAGCAAACTTACCTATGTAGTTTCGAAACTGAGCTAGGCTGATTATTGATTTAATTATAAACTTGAACTATTTTTATTTATAATATTTGGACCGTTTATTGATGTGATTTAGTTTAATTTCTTAATGATCGTTAATTTGGCTAAAAATTTGTATAAATCATCTATTTATATATAGACTTAAAAACTACACAGTTGAAATTAAAAAATGTGATTGAAAGTAGGTATAATAAACCATTAATAAAAAAATTCTCAACTAATCCTTAACTAAATGATATATATTAGAACCTTTTTCCGGCAAATTTAATCACAAACAAAAAAATCTCTGTCAAGTAGTCACACTCAACACAGTTGGCCAATTAACAGTCTAGTGATATTAGTTAGACCTGTAAATATATCGGATCTGGACCGGATTGACATAGATCCGGATCTGGATCCGTATAGAAACTTTAGATCTGAATCCGACCCGTTACCCACCAGATCCTTAATAGCTCGATCCAAATTCGAATTCGGTAGGTTAACGGATACCCAGTCCTTTTATAATAATAGATATTTCAAATTTTAAATAATAATTTCATAATTTTATCAATTAAATTTTATAATAAAATAAAGGTTTACATCAAAAGTTGAATTACATATCTACAAGACTTCTTAACGGTAAACTAATATAATTAAAATGCTTGACCTCCAATATTTTTAACATAAATAACATAAGAGTTAACAACCTTCAACTTCATCACATCATACTTTAGAGACAATTTAGATATGAATGTTTAGATTATCTAGATAATTATCATATTATTTACTATTTACTAATAATATTATATATATAAAAATATTATTTAATTATTTTTAAACGGATTTGGGTCTTTAACGGATCAGATCAACAAAGATCTGAATCCGATCCATTTTGTAAACGAGTTAATGGATCCGAGTCATAGATCAACGGGTCAAATTTTTGATCCAAACCCATTTAAAAACCACAGATTCGGAGCAGTTCCGAATAATATCTAATATATTTACAGGTTTAATATTAGTCTATTCTTAATAAGTGAGATGTCAAAAACTCACAGTATCGTAACACAATTGTGTATTTGAACAAAAAAATAATTGACCAATTAACATTTCTTCGAAACAAAATTGGCCACTTAACATTAATACATTAATATCCGTAAGGAAAATCATATAAACACAGACGCCTATAAATACGGGGGCGCAAATTAGAAAAGGTGGGATCGCAATCACGGGAGCGGAGCCTCGTAATCTAACCGACGAAAATAGAGGTCGTTATGGCGTTTTAATAGAAAGCATGAAACTTGGGGATCTTCTTCCTTCTCCTTGAGCGAGCCAGAGAGAGAAGAAGGCTTCTGCTTTTTGCTGGTGGTGAGGGACGTCACAGCGGGCGGTGGCTCAGGTGGTGAAAGGCATTCATTGCCTTTGCCTGACCGCCGGTGCGGCCCAACTGTTTCGAACCATAACCATAAAGGCCTTGTTTTTTTGGGACAGGGAGAAGGAAGCTTGATCAGAGATTCCAACTCCATTTTCATTTCTTGCATTTCAATAACAATCATATACTCTTCCTTCGCCAGTCACCTTCCCACACCTTTTGCTCATTTCATTACCGGTACATTTATCTTATGTGATGGTTAATTTGCATATAGAATCTCTTAGTTTATGAATATTTGATGTAATTTCATTTTGGTGAGGTGGACCATCATTATTATGTTGAAAATTTGAAGGAAAAAAAGTTTCATACTTAGTTGCAGCGTGACATTTGGAATAGATCAGTCTCAAAATTTCTAGTAAATTTTGGTAGCAGCGGAACTGTTGACCGGTAACAAAACTAATGCAATTGAAAAACGTACTCCGTGATCTGTGGATCATGAGAGATGAGCTGATGAAGAAGCCGGCCGTGCCTGGAGGGCTGGAGAGGAAGAAGATGCGGCGTCGCCGAACCAGATCACATATTGCACCTGAACAGCCGTTTTCAGTGTCACTACCTGAGCAGCAGAGCCAATGGACAGACATGCCTTCATGACATAATCCAGCGCGTGGAAGAAACCGAGACCTCTTGGCCTGCTCGGAGGGACGTCGTTGCTTGCGCTTCGGTTTGTAGATCATGGAGGGAGATTACTAAAGAGATTGTCAAGACTCCCGAGCAATGTGGTTTGCTTACTTTCCCTATCTCACTGAAGCGGGTATATATATATTCTATTGTATTAGTTTCTTGTTTTAGGTTCCTGTAGTCTCCCAGGTTGCTAGTGAAGATTACTTACTTTCCTCATTACTTGAATTGCATATGAACTTTGTAGCCGGGTCCAAGAGATTCTCTCATCCAGTGCTTTATTCAGAGGGAAAGAGAAACTTCGACATATCGCCTGTTTCTTGGTTGAAGTCCTGGTAAATGTCTCAATGCTTCTTTCTCTTAGGATTTGTGATATTGATAATTTAGAGGATGTTAAATCAATGTGGACTAATTGTCCGTATAAACTTATAGGTCTCTCCGGGGACATGAGTAAGCTATTGTTGATAGCAAGGAAACTTAGACGTGCAACAAGTACAGAATTTGTGATATCCTTGGCTGCAGATGACTTCTCACGAGCAAGCAGTACTTATGTCGGAAAACTAAGGCAAGCTCAATGGATCTTTATTATGGTCATGACTGATTCCTTTTTTGTTTACTGCAAGGACTCATTTTTTGGTTATTTTTATGTGATTGTTTGGGTATGATGAACAGGTCTAATTTTCTGGGATCCAATTTTAACATCTATGATAGTCAGCATCCACATTGCTCTGCAGTCCAAACAAGTCAGAAGTCACATAAAAAAATGAACTCAAAGCATGTAGTTCCAAGGGCACCTGCTGGTGGCAGTTATAATGTATCTTATGAGCTTAACATCCTCCGAACAAGGGGACCAAGAAGAATGCAGTGTGTCATGCAATCGATTCCCATCTCATCAGTTCAGGCAGGGGGTGTTGCGCCTACTCCAACTGATTTAGAAGACTGTCTATCTCAGCAAACCTCCCCATCGCCAGTTTCACAAGGAAAGAAGCTGCTGGATAATTTGAGCTGTGTTAGCCCCAGACGGGATTTGGAGCATGATGACATTGGTGACCCTCATTTTGAAAAACATAGCTCCTAGATGGCAGAGCAGCTGCAGTGTTGGTGTCTAAATTTTAGGGGCCGTGTTACAGTGGCCTCGGTAAAGAATTTCCAGCTGGCAGCTGCTGCAGAGCCTTCACAGAATGTCACAGCTGAAGAACAAGAGAAAATTATACTGCAATTTGTTAAGATTGGTAAAGACATCTTCACAATGGATTATCGATACCCTCTCTCTGCTTTCCAAGCCTTTGGAATTTGCTTGAGTAGCTTTGACACAAAATCAGCCTGTGAATGATTACACTGTCTGTTCTCATCATGTGACTATCATGTTCATCTTCCCTTAACGTTAACTGTATTTTTTTTGGATTGAAGCACTGTAAGCTATGCCTTTTTGGTGATTAGCTAGTGCATTACCTGAAGTCGCACGAGGTTGTGTAATGGCAGTAAAGCATAATGATGTAAGTTGGCAATTTGTTTGTTTAAATGAAAGCAGTTGGTTGTTCGACCCCTTCCAGTGTTTCGTATTCCAGACTCTTTATAATAATAATAAGCCCGTTTGCTCAAAGATGTCTTGTAAGCTGTATATTTGAAAGCTTGATATTCATATCCTTGTTTTATATAAGCAATAGATGAAAGAGTTTGGTTCAGTTTAGATGTTTGTTATCTTTCAATAAAAGTCCTATTCTCTTCCACGTCCTGCTCGAGACCATCCACGACCTCTACCAGAGTTTCTCCAATTTGTGGAAACCTTCAATGCTTGCTCCTCCACATAATTGCTCTTCATTCTTTGTTCATGCACCAACAGTGAGCTGTGCAGCTCATCAATAGACATCTCTTCAACATTCTTTGACTCCTCAATTGAGCAAACCACATAATCGAATTTTGACGTCATGGATCGCAGGACCTTCTCCACCACTGCTACATTCTCAAGCTTTCCACCATGAGTATTCATCTTGTTGGCTATTGAAAGTGTTCTTGAAAAGAATTCATCAACAGACTCTCCTTCCTTCATGTGGAGAACCTCAAATTCCTTACGAAGAGTTTGCAACTGCTGCCGTTTCACTCTTGTTGATCCCTCATATTTCTGCTTCATGGTGTCCCATATCTGTTTCGACGTGTCCTTTTGGAGAATGGTCTCCAAAATATCACGGTCAATAGCTTGAAACAGATAATTCTTTGCTCTGAGATCCTTTAACTTCAGTTCCTCCAATTTCTTTCGCTGAGCCTCTGTCTGTGTGACTCCACTTGCTGGTTCACTGATTTCATTCTCAACAACACACCAATACTCCTTCGATCGCAAGAAATTCTCCATGAGCATACGCCAGTGGTCATAGTGACCATCAAACTTGGGAATTGAAGGCTGCACAAAGTTTGATTCTGTTGCCATGATACTTGCTGCTGCAAGTTTGAAAGCTGCTGCTTTCTTGCTTCCTCAGGCCCAGTGGGGGCTCTGATACCACTGATAGAAATAGCTTTGATAGAAAACAATAAACAAGAGAAGGAATTTCTGGAATTCAAGATGCACTTTATTGACTGATCAGTCTGCTTAAATAGCAGAGCCACAACAAACTAAGCAACGGCAACAATATCAAAAAACAAAAACTAACTATGACTCCTACACTTAAGGGATATTTCTAAAGAATTGGTCATCACAAACCAACTCCTGTAGAATAGGACTTTTATTGAAAGATAACAAACATCTAAACTGAACCAAACTCTTTCAATAGAAGTATGCATGAATGGACACAATACACTTCGTTTCCATAAACTTATATAGATCTTATGAGTTCAGATACTACATGGTCATACAATTCCAATCTCTGTCTCTTTGCTTTGTTTCCCACAAACATAGCGGCAGCCATGGCGCCGAGGCTTGGCTGGATTATCTGGTTCTGAGTCACTTGATTCCAGGAACAGCCCTCTGAGGCATCGCCGTCTTACAGTGGATTCATAAGTGAGCCTATCAGGAAGAGTTTGGATGACTTGAGACTCGTGCGTTTGGTGGGAGACTGATTCTCTATTTGAATTGATGGCTTCTGGTGGGTTTGAAGAAAAAACAGCGACACCTGGATCCCTTTCCGTGACAGAACTATTGTAAACCCTCGTCATCCCCATTCTGGCAGCAGCGTCGACAGTTCAAGCTCAAGACACGAACTACTTGATTCAATCTCTAAGTTTTTATATGTTTCCCTAATTATTATTTTTTATAATCTATCCACACACTCCATATTATATATATATATATATATATATATATATATATATATATGAGGGCTATGAGGGCTTTGACTAAAGGATCCCTCGATACGTATATATATAACTTGAGCTTCTAATCCTTACTTATTTTAGATCTCAAGGCACATGGTTTCCTCTCAGCTGGTTTTTCTAAAACAGACGATGAGGAATCGTCGTGTGACGCCATACCCTTTTAGTTATCACATTCCATTGATTGCCAGAGGCACTGATCTGTTAGATCTTACCTAATGTACTACTCTGCGGCTTTTCACGCATCTTCAATTTCTAGGTTCTTAATATGCTAATTCCTCCTACTGATTGATGTACACAAGCTTATGAAAAATCTGATGAAGAAATGTGAAGACCATAAGCAATATTGCTCTGTGAGATGCTGCTGCCTATTAGTTGCTCTGTGTTTATTATCTATGGTTCTGAATTTCTACAAGAAATCAAGTAATATATTATGTGTTTCCATCTCTGTGTGTATAGTAGTTTGATTTCCTTCTCTGTTTTTTTTGCTGCAAAATAAAATCCTACATGAATTACAACAATAATCCAGAGCGTCACACACTCATGGTTCATCACCATGACACCATGCATGCAGGCATATTCCATCAAGAGGGACTACTTTGAAACTGATCAAAAGCATATAATTAACTAGGTCATTAGGGGTTATTAGGACGCATCAGATTCACAATCGATCAAGATCAAAAGCGTAATTGGCAACTGGAACTAATTAAACTGTATTAGTTCACCTTCACACCGTGTTTGGTCAGGAAGACAAAAACATGATGGACAAAGCCGGCGACGCTGCTTCGTCGGCAAAGAATGCAGCGGAGGACTTGGGACACAAAGGCTTCCAATGTTGACCAGGTCATCATGGACTGATCTGATTGGTTTAAGGGCAAATTCAAGTACTCTTCTGATGCAACATTATACTAAGAATCTACACCTAGCTAATCCTAGTATACATTACATTCATAATTTACTAACGTTTGCTTGTATTTCACTGCTTTTTGGTTAACAGACCGTCACACAACATCATCACCTTCTGACCAACGGCCAGGATCTGTCCCCAGGAGCGCATCACTAAAACATCGCTGACCACGAAGCACGCGATCACCTCTGCATTTTTCTCCCTCGCCGATTTCACGCGGTTGACGAAGCGCGTGCAACTCGGTGAGAACGGCGCCGTTACGACGACCAGAGCGACTCTCTTTCCCTTGCAGAGGCTGGAGAGAGTGATTGACTTAACGACGTCGTTTCGTGCGAGGTAGGAGAGGGAAGCGTTGGGGAGCTTGTCGCCGACTGAGAAGGGGTGGTTGGTTTGGTGATCGTGACGGTGGGCCGTAGAGGCTGAGAAAGGGGGAGGTTTGGGCCCTGAAGTTGGGTTTCCAGAGGAGGAGATGGATTTGTTAGAGTTTGGTTTGATAGAGGTGACTGGGACCGTGGCGAATGTAGCTGCAATGTTGTTGATAGAGGCGGCCATGGAGAGTTGAGATTGGATATATGGGTGAAGAGCTCTGAGCCGTAATATATTATTCATTGTATATTAAATTGAGACATTATCAAACTCTAACAACCTTAAATGTCTTCCTGTATTTTTCCCCGCATTTGGATGAACCTAGCAAGCTAGAGTTCTAATAATATTGTCACAAACAAAGTAACCTCATACGCGCATTTTTACAGTGGACCTCCAAACTGGAAAATTAAGTGAAGGTTGTGATAAGAAAAAAAACATCAATGGTCCAGAAATTGCAACTTGTGTCATCACATTTGACTTATTTCCCTAAACAGAAGTGCATGGAGACCACCAGAAAAACTAGAGATTAGAGTATCACATAAATGGAAAATGCAAGTTCCACATAATCCGACCGGCGTGATTCAATGGCATGAACAATTTAAACAAATACAGCATTCTGTTAAAACATAACTAATTAAACCAGCTGAATAATAGTACTACTAGGATTCCAGTTCCAATGAAGAAGAGAAGAATCATATGCATGGTTCTGATCAATCTAGCTACCAATTTATAAGGCATCTCCATCAGTCCAATTTATACAAACCAATCTGAGCTAACTTACACTCGTCAAGGTCAAGTATCTGTCCTTCCTCCATGAGCTCCTGGTTGCTGTTGATGAGCTTAAACATTGTTCTCCAACGCCAGCTGACTCGTAGTGGTGGTGATGTCATGGTCATGCTGCATCTTCTTCACTGTGTTCTTGTTGTTGTGCATCCAAACTCTCAACACCTGCCTCTTGACTCCCACCTCATCACAAAACCTCTCCACATCCTCCTCATCCTGCTTCTGAATCCTCCACCCCACTCTCTCCGCAAACTCCACCATCCTCACCTTCTGCTCCGCCGTGAACTTCGTCCTGAACCTCTTCTTCGACAACCCATACGGCACCACCGCCCCTCCTCCATCCGCATTGTCGAAAACGTTCAGATCCTCACTCGAAGACTCCGTCCCTCCGACACCTCCGCTGCCCCCGAAGGCCACGCTCATGGGTTGAACGATCGGGAACTTTTGGTGACGGTGGTGGTGTGGTGACGGCAGCGGCGGAGGGAGCTGGAGAGGGCTCAGCATTATGGTTCGTGATCTAGAGACGTGACCGAACGGCGTCATCGTCTCGCCGTCCACCTCCTTACGGTGGAAGTTCCTGTGGCAATCACAAGCCGCGCATTTCAAAGCTTCAAGAGTTCCATCCTCGCCGCACGGCATGAACTCTCCGCAGCCGTCGAAGACGTTCCCGCCGATGTTAGCCGCGTGGTTCTTGAGGCATTCTCGGTAGCGAACGTTGCTGGCTGTTGCTGAAGTTGGTGTCGACTTGGACTTGGTCACAGCACTACTGGGTGCAACTGCGTTGGAGGCGATGACTCGATCTGGATCTGGATCTCTGGTGGGTAGTGAAACTGGCTGAACAAGCTGAGGCTGAAGAAGGTGATGGTGGTGGTCTAGGGTTTGGTGAGTAGCAGTGAAAGCAGAGAGGCCAGTAGGAGTGCCATTATGAATATTTCCAAGCCTTCTTTTCTCTCCGCCTCCCGATGATTCCTTGCCTTCCTTTGTCAAATGAGTGCCACCATAGCTCAGAGCTGCAGAGCCTACTGACGTTCTCATTTCATTGTCTTGAGTTCTAAAATCCATATGGTTTTAGGGATTCTAAAATGTCTGTTTAATTAATACAGAAAGCTGTTGAGAATTAAAGCAACGCAAATCTAGCTAGTAGCTGGGATCTTGTGCTTTATATAAAACAGAAATAAAGGGATCGGAATGAAGCTGAACGAAGAAGTTAACTTTCAGATAGAAGCTAAAAAAGCTAGCTAAACCCATTAAAACCCATGCCGTTATTCTCCACATTTAGGATCAAACGGAAAACGCAGGATGAGAAATAAGAACGAAGAGATAGCAAACGGATACCCGGCCAACTCACAGCTTTAGGAGAAGAAAGAGAGAGACAACCTCATGCAACAGCTTTAACATCATCTAATGGTTTCCATCACAACAATCAAAAGCTTAACGAGAGAGATGAGGTTAGGGGTTGAGATTTTTGGTGTGTGCTTCTGGGGCTCCAACAAGAGACAGGTTGGTTGCTTGTGGTGAGGCCAGAGCGAGAGGAGGATAAGAAAGAGAGTGCTGTTAAGAAAGACGAGTACCCTCAAAGTGCTGCAATGAAAACAGAGAGAGAGACTTCTGGTAAGAGGGAGTGGGTGAGGGGCTAGGGTGTACTATTGCTTTCGCTGTTGGCTAAGTTTGCAGATTACAAAACAAAACCGACAACGTCATGTTCAGACCTCTCCCACGCCCTGCCACAGTGTGGGACCCATCCCAACCCTTCATTATTGCCCTGAATTGCCATTTCTTATTTCAACACCTTACACCCTCAGCATCACCAAAAGATGCATTTTTCCAGAACCTCCTCATGGCCTTTGATGCGACGTTGCATTTGCCTCTCTCCTCTTTATCTTCTTCTTCTATTTGCTTCCTCGTAATCACTCTCGTTTCCTTAATTAAACACACACTCCTGATCCAAATTAGAGGGTGTACACATGGTCTTTTGACTCCCTTCTAACTAAAAGTTCACAAATTGTCAAGAAAAATATCCAAAAATTAGCTAGAATGATAAGTTCAAAAACCATCCAACTCTGATACAAAAATGAACGGACAGCATGTCATTGTTGTATAAAGTTGTCATTAAAACATTATTTTTGATATTTTGATATTAACTAGATTTTTGATATTATATTTTTGTTTTTGTAATTAAGGAGCATAGACTTCATGTCTCTTTTTGTATTTGATAATTTTATTAATCGAGACTTGAGGACATCCGCACCCGTCATTCATTAAAAAAACAAAATGAAAAAATGGAAATGCAAATAATGGAACTTAAATAGGACTTCCAATAAATACTCAATTATAACCTATGTTTGTTTTGAGTTTAAACGTACGTCACCAAACTAGTTAAAAAATAAGAAAATGTTTATTTACTATAAAATTTGGCACATTACTTTTTATTCCAACATTTTTTTTAAATATTGACTATTTAATCTTTTAAAAGAGAATTTGAATTGTGTCATTTGGTCTAAACTATTAAGACACCCTTAAGAACCTATATTATTTTAGTATTATTATACCCTCACACCTTAAACATGGTTAGAGAGAAAAAATGAAATAGAGAGAATATTTGACCGGAACCTCACACCGACTCCGATCCCAGGTCTTCAGACTCCGGTTGTCACACATCGGCCGCCAGACTCCTGTCGCCGGTCTCCGGTTGTCAGACTCCCATCGCCGGCCGCCGGACTCTGGTAGTCAAAATCTCATTAGACTTGTTAAAACATCACCGAAATATCACCAGACATTTCCGAAACCAAATCAAACATTCGTTGGAAGTTCTACTGAGGCAGTATACTTTATAGGGAAATTTATTAGGAGTAGTAACTTTTATCAGGAAAGGGTTTTACACATGTAAACTTGCATAAATCAACACATGTACCTGCTTTTTCGGGTTTATAGTGTAGTGATGTTGAAAAATAGCTTATTAGGGGCAGTAAAACTTTATAAGAAAATTTTACTGGGGGCAATAAGCTTTATAGGGAATTTATTGAGAATAGTAAACTTGAATAAATCAACACATGTAACTGCTATTTTAGGTTTATGGTGCAGTAATGTGGAAAAATAATTTACTAACCATCAATGAGGAGAGAGAGACGTGACCGACGTGAGCCAAGGAAGAGCACCAGGGGACGAGAATGGTTTCACAGCCGGAGCTTGTGCTTCGTGAGGAGAGAGAGAGGGACACACGAGAGTGGATTCGGATTTTGGTGGGACGACAACCTTAACGACCACGATTCCGGCAATAAAGGTGGAGAGGATATCGTAGGGATAGATCTGTTCATTGCAGCGATAAAGATATAGAGAGTTTAGCCCCTAGAATTAGGGATCGATGGGTACGGGCCGGTCCGGTCTGAAATTTTTCAAGGACCGAGCCTGAACTCGAATTAATGGGGCCGGTTTGAGCTTGGGTTTTATGAAATCCAAACCCGAGCAAAACACAACTCGGGCCGGGCTTCAGGCTTTTCGAGTCAAAAATGTAGTTTCACATATTCCATCTGCTTTCCTAAATTTCCTCATATTCAATATGTACAAGTTCTAAAATAATTTCATCTTGTTCAATATGTACAAATTCTAAACATTAGAACTTCACACATTTGATACAAACCAATACACAACACAAATTGTTCATGTATGATTCAACCCAATAAACAACACAAATTGTTCAATCCATAATTATTAATAGTTTAATACAGAAAACCATTCAAATAGTTCAATCCTACAAACTCACAAATAGAATAGCAAAACCAAATTGAAAAGATTTAGTGAAGTAGGTAAATCAGATTAGCTAAAATCACTAAAATGGTTAATTAAAATATAAACGGGTCGGGCCGGGCTTTCAGGCCCATTAAATTTCAAGCCCGAACTCAAACCGTTTTTAAAGAAAACGGGTCAGGTTTTGGACCGGACCGAGTTTAGGGCTTCGGGTTTTTCAGGTCGGGTTTTCAGGTTTCCTGGTTCTGACGCCCACCCCTACTTGGAATCGGCCAATTGAATCCTTCTCTAACATATCGGTAAGCAGTGATGATGTTGTCCAACTCACAAGAAGACTTGTTGTTTCTCTTGAAGAACTCCAACGTCCTTCGTCGATTGGTCAGCTTGCGTCGACGTCATCGCCGCTAAGTAGTCCAAGATCGTGACGTCGACGGTGGAGAAGATCCTCAAACCGCAGATCGGCTCGGCGCTCTACCTCACTACAGACGTCGACGTTGAATTCTGATCTAGAGAAGAGAAAGGCGGAGGAAGTACTATTGGGAACAACGACGCAGTTGTTGTTGATGACGATCTGATGTGAGAGAGAGAGACGAAGATAGAGAAAGTGCGAGAGAGAAAGAGTGTGTGAGGCGGAGGAAGTACCTAAGGGAACATTGATTCTGATGTCGCTGAAGACGATCTGATCTGATGGATGAGTGAGAGAGAGAGGGGCAAAGGTGCTGGTTGGAGAAGAAGAGAGAGATAACGTTCTTCATATAATCTAAATGAGAAAGTAGAGAGATTAATTGTATGAAGAGGGTGTAAATGTTTTTTTAGCAGAAACTGTTGGAATATGTTGTAGTAAACTTTTTTAGACTTAATAGACATTTTTTTCTTGTTTTTGAAGTTATTAATCATTTACCCTAAAAGTTAAGGGTAAAACTTAGTTCACCCTTGTCTTGCGGTCAATGACAAGCAACGCGTAATCATGGGTGGCATTGGGCATGTTTATTAAATTGTAAAGGAATTGAGAATGAATGAGAGAGATGGAGAATGTGAGAGACGGGGATTGAAAGATGAGGAGTGATTACAATACATCTGTTTTCTTGTTATTAAGAATCAGATGTATTATCAGGATTGATTATGATTTATGTGTTTATTAAAATATAAAAATCATAATCATAATAAGTTTAATCACTAAAACACAGTATTTTGAAATTATCAAAAAATACCGAGAATAATTTGGATTAGGGTTTAGGGAAAGTAAGGATTGATTCCCGTTGTGGGAAAGTAAACGAGCCCTTAGCTTACGCTAGTGCAGTAGATCGGAATCAGCGCGCGAGAAAACAAGAAAGGAGATGATGAGATGAGTGAAAAGGGTCCTGTGATGGACTTGTCTTCTTCCCCGCACAGTCATATGCTGCTCTCTCTCTCTCCCTCTAACTTGCGGCCTCTGCAATTTAATTTTTGGTGGTGCGTCGTGCGAAGTCTGAGTCTGAGAGTTCTGAGACAGAAGCAGAGAAACAACGCTTGCCCCTAAGCAAGGTAGGAGGGGAAGGCAAGGCAATGCCTTTCTGTAATGCAATCGATGGCTAATTTGTTTTTGTCTCTCTCTTTCCACGTCTTGGTACTTGTGGTGTCTACAGTATACCTGTTCGCTGCACTACTTGTGCAGTACAGCCCAGCCAATAAGCCACCATCCAAGGGGTAAAATACTTATCTACACCCGTGCTCTTCTACTACCACGGAATCCAACTCCCTAATCAAATTCAGTTTTTTGGATTTTTATTTCAAGAGATTTGTCCCAAAAATAAAAACAAGAAAGGAAATAGCTGCTTCCACTCTTTCATCCTCTTCATCGATATGTTTCATGTGTTGTCTTGGCCGATTCAAGTTCAATCTAGCCTTTTTGAATCGCTAGTATATGATTGAGAAGAGCTAAATGCAACTTGTTTATGACCTGAAATCAATGTTATTCTAGTTTAAACAATGATTATGATTGCGAATCACTTTAAATGTATGAATGTAGTTTTTTTTTCTTCTAATTTTCATAAAAAACCCACTGTGCATCTTGAGAAAAACAAATGGATGTAAAATAACGGTGTATAGGGCATGTAGTTATTTGAGTTGTACATTATGATTGAGCTAGTTTATTCAAAATAGTAAGAACCATTTAGTACTTGATTGATGAATGAGACAATTCATCAAACTTTTATCACAAATTTTGCTCACATGTCCACCAATTAAAGCTAGCTCTTCATAAAAGAGAAAGCAAGGGGGGACGAGTTGTAGCACCAGAGAATGAGAGAAAGATTTCTTGATCTCTCTGCTACTTTATGTCCTCTGTTTCTCTTTTCACTTTTCCCCTTGCTACTTGATCTCCTCCCGAACGTTGAAAAAGTATAATGAGCCCGAAACCCATCTCCATCAAAACAAAATTTTTGCCTCCAACAAGCCTATCCTTAATTTAGCTGCCCATCTTTGTATTTTGCCCGACGTCGTTTTGGGCACCCTGCCACTTTTAACAAGAACCACCTCTCCAACTTCGGAACTTCCACTCCCTCCTTAACCACACCTTCCTTCACCCCTCACATATCCTCCTCAAAACCCTAACATCATTCGCATCACTCCTCTGCATCTCCGCAACCACGACAACCGTGTTCTCGTTCTTCATCGCAGCCAAAACCCCCGCTCTAATAAAAGCTGGACTACTATTCTGAGCTGCCGTCTCGATGTAATGAGGATGGATCTTCCTCTCGTTTTGGAGTTTGATCACATCGACACACCGTCCCTTCACATAAAGAAACATCTCTTCTCCTTTGACAACTCCCCTATCGCCGTCCGTACATAACACATGCTCACTTGGTTTCTAAGTCTACCTTAAAACACCTCACAAGTCAAGGACGGGTGTCCTAAGTAACCCGAGGCATTACTAGGAGACGAGACCCAAACCTCTCCTTCAATTTCGTCCTCAACCGCCTCGCTCGTCTCCTAGTTCACCACCACGATATCCATGTCCTCCTGAACGACGTCGTCTTCTCTGGAATACCCCAGCCTTGCACTAGGAAAGAGCTTGTTGTGAGATGGTACGTTAGTAGAGTTGTCTCCATGCAGTTGAAACAAAAGTGCAGTTCTCTAATCCTTAAGATGGAGAAATAGCAGATGGGCTGAGCCCCAACACTGGTCCACCGCCTTTGTAAATGGGCTCGTTAATGAGAATCAGGTTTCTCATGGTCCCCAAGTTTATTGGTGTTCCCTTTTTGACCCCGCCGCGTAACACCACTAGCGGCAGCTTAAACGACGGAACAGGAGTGTATGTGGCGCGGAAGTTTGTTATAAGCTCGAGCTAAATTCTCGGCCTCTTGACAAACGCCGCCGGCGAAGTAAAAACACATGTCACACCAGAGACAATGGTGAACAACAGGAACATGCATGAGACCGCAATCATGTTATTGAGGCAGCCACGACACTATCATACTGTTCGGGTGAAGGTCGTAGGATTTCCTCACCGTCCTAACGTTGTGAGATGGCTATACGGCGGTGAAAAGCACCGGCTTTGGAATCTCGGTAGCACCTGACATGTAGTGACGGAACCAGAAGTTTGGAGAGAGTTTCTAATGAGGACCTTATAATGAGGATCAAGTGAGGATTTTCAAATGAACGGTTGGATCAAGATTTTTACTTTTAATTGATAGTTTCTAATTCTCATGTGCACTTGATCTAACCGTTCATTTGAAAGTCCTCACTTGATCCTCATTATAAGGTCCTCATTAGAAGCTCTCCCAGAAGTTTGTCTATGAGGGGACCAAATATAAATGATAATTTTTTAATAATAAAAATAAATTAGAATTATTGAATATATTTTATAAAAAGAAATTGTATTGTTTTCTTCATTTTCAAAGCCAATAAAATTCTCTTTTAAATGCTTCATTAATATTTTATAGTATATTATATGATATATTAAGCATATAACCAACGTAATTATTCCAATTATCAATTTCTAAAAAGTAATTAAAATAAAATTTTAATTTGAATAAATTGTAATTATATATTCTGACTTAGGATAACAAAACATCATTAATATTTTAACATTTTCAAAAATTATTGTGAGGGCCACAGCCCCCTCTGGCCCCTTAAGAGATCCGCCATTGTTGACGTGTACAAAATCAAATATAACTCGTCATGTTTGCAGCCCTCGTAGGACGAAGGGCGAACTGTAAATTTAAGTTTCTAGGTCTGGTTTTGATATCATCTAGTGGCAGTGGCGGAGCCAAGATTTTCAGTGAGGGGGGGGTTCGAGTTTGACATATGTTAGTATGCTATTAGATGGAGGGGTTCATATTTAGAAATAAACGCGTACTCAGTAACTTTGCTCTATGCTGTTAGAACCAATCTATAATCTTCGAAGCAAACAATAAATATATAACAGTAATTGAATTGAAATCAAAGAACAACAACGAAATTGAAATTAAATTCAATAACTTGATCAGATAGAGGCCTGCTATGCAGTGACCTAAGACAGAAATTCGCCCCCACTCGTGCTGCAGTTTCGGACGTCTATCTAGAGGATACAACTATCTGGTTCAAGTTCTTGCACAAGAACTTGACCCTGACGAATTTTCTTTGTGCTTCTCAGAAATTTGTTTTGGGGTGAAAGAAGAAGTGCAGATGGTTTGATGGGATACAACGACCAAAAGGCCGTTCTTAAATAAAAGTCAATTTGAACAGACGTAACTGTTCGAACAGTTATAACTTTTGAATTTATTCGAATTTAAAATTCAAATAATAATAATATTATTATTTCAAAATTTTATTTCAATAGAGCCCCAAGGCCAATCTTTGACTTTTAAATAATATATTTATATATATATATATATATATATATTTTCTATTGAAAAAACCCAATAGAAAAGCTCACTAAGCCCACACAAGGCATTTAATCAATTTAATACCTCACATGGGTATTTTCTTATAAATGTCTATTGCATTTAATCTTTCTTCAATGTGGGATAAGTTTCAATATCTGCAACATATAAAAAACGAGATTTGCCGAAAACTTAGAGGGGGTCCGGATCTCGTCAGGTCTGAATGTAGCTCCGCCCCTATCTAGTGGAGATTCTCCAACAAATGAGCGAGTTTTGTATTAGAAGATGATGATGTGAACTTACGGACGGTTCTGATGTAAGAAGGGTGAGCTATTGCGGCCTTGGGTTTTGTTTGGGAGAGGACTCTTACAAGGTGGTGGTAGTTTTGTTTAGGGGAAGACACTAGACAGTGCATGCTGTCGCGTTTGTTGGCGATGATTACAAGAATGGAACAACGCTATACGAAATGACGCACAAATTCAGGAGCCAATTTCACTTTGATGGCATGAATAAAGATCAAAATCAAATTAAAATTCCGATTATGATCGAGTAGGACACAAGACTGAATGTCTTGTTGTATAAGGTGGTTTTTATGATACTCTCACACGTACGTGGAATATGCAGTGTGGATACTACTCTAGTTAAGTACAAACAAAAAACTTGAGCACTATTCTAATCAGAATACAGCGTATACATAAACACTTATATATACAGTCATACAGATTAACCAATACCTAATAGGTTACCTAGCTATTTGGAATTTTGAAAGTATATATTCATAACTGGTATCTGTGTTTTTTTGTTTATTAAAAAACTTTTTTTTATTAATAACTCGTCCACATTTTCCATTGTATTATTGTTTTGCTGTTTTAATGAAATTCTTGATTTTTCTTCTAAACAAAAAATACATATGTCGTGAGTTTTTGAACTCGTGACTAGTATCTGTGTTATGTTCTAAACACATTCATGTAAGACTCAACTGTTCTTAACAACTTTCGAGAGGTTTAAAGCCAAAGATCTTCAACTTTCGAGAGGTTTAAGCAACATCATCGGAGATGGCATTTCATCCTCTCCGAAAATATACGTCGTTGCGAATTGTTGAGCCATGAATGAGTTTGAAAGAAACACAAAAGAAACAAGGAGCCAGCGGCGGTATGGCCATGATAAAGATTGCACGGTTAGAGTTCTGATTTTAAATAGTACGAGCAATGCACGGAGATACTGAACTGGCCGAACTATTGGTGTTTTGATTTATAAAAACGATACATATATCGTCTTGCACTGAAACGTTGTGTTGGCATGTTGTTAACGTGACCAAGCCCAGACCTTAATTCGAACCAAGGCCACTCGTGAGTCAATACGGTTTTTTTAAATTTTTATTATTTAGATTTACTTGAATAGTTTAAAATCGTTAGATTGAATAAAGGTGACATAAGAATGATATTACGGGGCAATATTGTACTCAATCCAATAATTTTAAATCATCCAAACAAATTCAAACAATAAAAATCCAAAAAAACCGATTTCTTGTGAGTCGTGGCACGAATTCCTTCGGCATAATTAGTAAAATTGGATGAGCAAATGTCCCATAATTTGATTAGTTTTAGTTTTTACACCAACTTACAATGTAGTTTACAAATAGAAATTTTCATGAAATAAAAAAGAAGCATATATACATTTTCTCTCAACATCTCGTGAAAAACTGAATATGTAACTTCCCTATCCTTGAATATAAAAAAACCAACTATATGCTTATTCTTGAATATATAAGCATATAGTTTACAAAGGTTTTGTACACTAGGGAATTGCATCCCTAATTCCCTATCCTCTTGTTTGTAGTCACACACCTATACTTGGCGCGGGCGGGCATAACAGATCAGGAAACTAAGAACTAAAAACCTCTGCGATTATATGCCAAGCTGAAATGCGAAATATCATAAACAACAACATGAAGGCACAAAGGTCATGTGACATGTCGGGCACTCAAAATCGGGTAATGCGGTTTAGATTTACACCACAATCACCAAGAGTGCCGTCCCACATACATCTTGAAGGAAGATGATTTTGTGCTTTTTTATGCTAAACCTAAGGGCAACGGCAGAACAAGCAGTGCGGTCTTAGTAAGTCCTGTATGAGAACTTGAAAGCAATATCTTTCAAACTAAAGATGAACAAACCTAGATCATAGACATTTATTAATCCAAACTCATAATTTACTGAACATATTCAATGTACTCTCATCCTCACACGCCTTGAATGTTGAATGCCAGCACTTCTTGCACTGCTGTTAAGTACTTCCGTCGATCCAAAATGGATGAAGATGAGTAACAGACTGACCTCATGATTCCACCCAGTCACTGTCCCCAGGTACATGCCCTGTATATCGCATGACATGTAAAAGGAAGAAATCATCAAGAATGCCTGCATTATACCACATGCCATAAACAAAGGAGACGAAAAGCTCTTAATTAGCTAAGCATTTAATTTAGTATTATAACCATTTAAATACCTGAACAGATCAAACCTACCAAGATATTAAACCAGTAAATAGGTCTCAATGCTGGCAACATCTTTAGACTAGTACATCACAGAAATAACACTTTAAATAACTATGATCAACTATCAGTATGCAACAAAATAAAAAAGTACTGCTACTAACCATTGAGAACCAAACATGTAACTACGGAAACTCAATCAGTTGTTATACCCAATCAGTTAACAAAGCTAACAGATATAAACACACTACCAAATTCGCCAAATTGGAAATTCCTAGCAATTCTTTAATTAGAACAACTATTTGGTTCGTTTATTCTTTGAGCGTTCTGCCGTGCTAGAAACTAATGAGAAATCACCAATTGGGTTGTCTGACAAAGACACCAGAAGTCTGGGAAATCAGCTAAACGGGTATCAGAGATCAAACAGGTATGTATCTTTAAGGTGTGTATGCAGATGGTTTGAGTGGAAAATGGAGATAAACACAAGATTAAAGAAGATCAAAATTTGAAACACATGAGAATGCTCAAAGAAGTAACACATGCAAACAGAGGTTAACTTTTTTTGGTGCGATAAGATACATTTTTATACAACAAATTTGCAAGTTTTATGTATTGGTCTAGTAAATGCTTCTATGAGCAAATCACAAGATATTCCCTTTACTGCTTTGCATGGGAAGAGTATCCAGAAAATAAGCAGAAAGAAACAGACAGAAAACTTACCTAAGATAGTTGGCATTCTAAACAAGAGAGTAACAAATTATTAAGAAATTAAAGATTGGAGAAGGACGCAAGGAATGAAAAAGTAAAGAAAAGAAGAGCTAATTTTAAAAGTGGTAATTATTTTCAGACATAATTGAAAACCAGATAAAAGAATCCCAATTTCTTTTAATACACATGATCAAAAGTTACAGTTATCTTCTATTTACAGGTTATAATCTGTTTAAGACAAGACATACATGCCAAAGCTGGTGAGTTGAGAGAGTGCAAAGGCCAATAACAAGGAAGCTATGGTTGCATTTTCATTTGTGAACAAAAAAAGATAATCTAGTTTCTTCCTAAACTAGATATGATGAACCAAATAGTGTTCATCTTCTATTTCACTGGAAGAATTTTGCCTTTTATATCAAAGGCCATAAAACATACAAGTGCAATATATCAAACGCCACAGGGAAAGGCATGCTTTGAGAAAAATCGCGCGGATAGCATACACCCATAATATAAGACACTTAAAGAAGGAAATCCACAACTCTCAACTATGGGAATATCATTGTTCAGTAAGAGGAGATTCACAAAATAAAAGCAGGCTTTCGAGTGAGAACAACAAAAGTAGTTAAAGACAAATCATTTTGTCATTCCATCACTATCCAGCTACGGCATTTGCCATCTGATGAAAAAACAATGATAGAGTCACCAATGGGAATGCAGCTAAATCAAGTGAGAGTTGTTATACCCAATATTGATTAGATTGTTGAGGGAATCCATAAGCTGCTGTTGCTGAGAATGCTGCGATTGTTGGTCCTCCTCCTCCTCCTGATGCTGCTGCATTGGTGCTATAGCACCTGCCGCAACCGCTGAAACGGTAGAAGAACCCCCCTTGGACTCAATATACCTCCACAGATACCAAGCAGCCACCGACCTATAAGGCCGCCATTTTTCACACAGCTGTTCCATCTGCGAGGGCCGAGGCAACTCCTCAAGCCCATAGAGCAGCTGAACACCTTTCCGAATCCCAAGATCATTCACCGGAAGCACGTCGGGCCGGTGCAGCGAGAAAATCATGAACATGTGCACAGACCATGAGCCAATGCCACTGACCATGGTCAGCATTGTGAACAACGACTTGTCGTCCATATTTACAATGGCAGTATCAGAGAGAATTCCGTTCTGGTACTTCCTAGCCAAGTCATGGAGGTAGCTGGCTTTCCGTCCCGAGATTCCGATTTGCCGGAGCTCAGTAGCGCTCTGTGCGAGCACGGTCTCCGGATTCACGGCGGACTCGCCGCCGCAGAGCTGGATGAAGCGCGTGTAGATCGACGTGCCGGCTTTGTAGGCGAGTTGCTGGTAGAGAATGCTTCGGGTTAGGGCAAGGAAGGGAGTGTGGAAGATGTCGAATTGCGGTGGCGGGTGGGCCTCAATTAACGGAATAAGAAGCGGATCGGCGTTTCGGAGATGCCGAATCGCCGATTCGACCTCGCCTTCGCAGCGGAGAGGCCGGCCGACGACTCGGAGAGCCGAGACGGCGCGTGGCTGGATGGTCTTGCACTTGGCGGCGGGCTTGGGCTTTGCAGGCGCGGCGACGGAGGCTGTTTTAGATGGATTCGAGTAGGAGCCTTCGGGGGAGAGCTTGCGGATCTTACGGGGGCGGAAGGGGATTTTGGAAGCGGGGGAGGAGGTTAGGGGCGGAGGAGCATTGGTGAGGTCGGTGGGAGTTGGTTCGGCGATTGTGATGGAGTCATGGTGCGGCGGCGGCGGCGGAGGAGTCTCAGACTGAGGTTCGGTCTGAGACGGAGGCTGGGATGGGGGTTGGACCTGAGTTTTCTCTCCCATGGGAAAGAAATTGAATTAAAAATGCGGGTCGGGTTATGACGGCGGAGGGGAGAAGTGGGTTGTGGTTTTAACAGAAACCAATCATCGGAAAGTGAAGAGAGTTTGGAAGAAGCGACTGCGAGATTAACTTGGTAACTCGTTCTCTCCGTTTTTTTATCCATTTTCTCCTCTGTTAGGATTTTCTGTCACGCTCCGTTTTAGCGCGTGTTGCACGTGAATCATCATTATGAGCAGTATTATAACGGGCCCACGAGTGAGTCCAGCCCCATTTGGACTGGATAAGCATTGCAGAGAGCCTCACATGGGATGCTGATTGAAGCTGTGGATTCGATCTTGTATCTTAGATAAAGTTAACTAATTCTAGTATTAGATGGATGATTTTGTTATTTATGTTGTTGATGTCATAATTGGGTTTGACAACGAATTTTAACTTTTTAACTCATTCTACGTAGGATGCGTTGAAATGTCAAAGAGCCACGTAGGTTCTGACATTTCAACGTACTTAAACCTTTAAGGTGTCTAACTTAGTATTCTAAATCTTCAACCTTGAACGATCACTAAGTGTATTCGACAATCACCAAGTGATAACCACTGACATGTCAAGACTGATCATCTGGCATGGCAAGACTAAAGCATATCGTGACTTAACCTTAGTTAGTCTAACACAAGTCTAGAGCCTTAACTTTCAAGGTCGATACTTCGACCTCCAAGACCAAGAGTTCGACCTTCAAGACTTTAAGCCTCGACCCTTAGTTGTCATGGCCACAACCTTCAAGGCTAAGGCCTGAACCCTCATGGCACACGTAGACATGCAATAATCAGCTAATCTACTCTCACCAACTCTTCCACGTGTCAAGCTCCAACATCAATTATGGGCATATGAACAGTAGTCCAAGGGTCAGCTCTCACCCACTAGAACACGTGTTGCTTACTGACGATGGCTACAGTCTAAATGCATGACCAAAAGGTGACGTCAGTTACCAACTTTGTCAGACCCATACCTTCACGTGTCAGGGGTCAAAGTGTAAGGGTTTGGTAAAGAGTCATGTTCTCCCTTTCACGTGTCGGATCAACCTGGTGCGATTCTTGTATCACAATCCTTGGCAGAAGACAACTACATGCAATGGAGCCAATCCATGGCCATGGCATTGTAGATCAAAAACAAGATTGGCTTCATCAATGGTACCTTACAACGTCCTACATAAGACAAGGCTGATGAGCGACAACAATGGAACAGATGCAACATGCTTGTCAAAACTTGGCTTGGAGCATCCATGTCGAATCCTATTGCCAAGAGTGTCATACCCTACAAGCGCTCAAGCAGTTTGGCTTGAGTTGCAAAAAAGGTTCATACAATCTAACACTGTCCAGTTATTCAACATAGAGAATGAGATCCACGGATGTGAACAATGTACCGATTATGTGACTACCTTTTTCACCAAACTCAAGGCACTATGGGATGGGCGAGATGCCCTTTATGATCTAAGTCCCTGCACATGTGAGGAAGGAGGCAAGCTGAGTGAATATGTGAAGAACCAGAAGACAATGAAGTTTCTCATGAGATTGAATGAGAGTTATGCTCAAATGCGTGACACTATTGTTACTATTAAGCCCCTCTTGGCTTTCAACAAAACCTACTCGATGGTTCTTCATCATGAGAAACAGGCTGAGGCAGCCATAGGAAGCAAACAAAGCATGCAGTAGCAAGAAGCTGCAGCCTTTGTCGTGAGAGGGAGTGACCGAGACAACATAAGGTCTCATAGTTGTGCCGAAGGCAGCAAGCTAAAATGTGAGAAGTGCAATAAGAGTCATCTTACCGAGAATTGCCTCCAGCATCTAAAATGCACGTTTTGTGGTTGGAAATATCACACCTATGACACTTCATGAAGAAGAAAGGCAATAGCAGATTGAAACCCCAAGAGTAATCATGTTGCCTCAATGTTTGAAGATGGAAACCAGGTAAATTTCCCTTTCTCAAAGGATGAATGCAAGCACATTATGGATATGCTGAACAAAAACAAAGCCAGCACCGCCAATCATGTTGGTAATTCTTCTAGTTTTGAAGAACTATCAGGTAAAACTTTACATTATGTAGGACATGATCAGAAAAGCACTTCGGTTTTAGACAGTGGGGCTAGTGACCATATCATCTGTACTCCTCACCTCCTCACCACTAAATATCCTGTCCAAAATAGAAGTGTCAAACTTCCTGATGGTAGTTTTGCTAAAGTGAGCCATATTGGGACAATATCTTTCTCATCCACACTTGTGCTTCATAATGTTTTATGTGTACCATTGTTTTACTTGAACCTCATATTTATTAACAACCTTGCACGTGATTCATTCTGTGTCACAATCTTTTTAAAGGAGTTTTGTTTTATACAGGACCTACAATCAGGAAAGATGATTGGGACGAGATCTGAGAATGAAGGTTTATACTGTCTCAACACAACTCAGCAAGGCACATGTCACATGATCTCAAGACAATCAACTTCTATTTGGCATCAAAGGCTTGGACATCCCTCAAGTCGAGTACTGTCTAAATTTTCCTTTCTGTCTAATAAATCTTACGATGCAAGTAATTGTTCTGTATCTCCTTTGGCCAAAAAAAACTCGACAATCTTTTCCTTTAAGTTCAATTTCTAGCAAAATTCCTTTTGATTTGATTCATGTTGATATTTGGGGAGCTTATCATGAACCTATTTATTCGGGAGCAAAATATTTCCTCACCATAGTTGATGACTACACTAGAAACACTTGGGTCTTTCTGATGTATAAAAATCTGAAGCTCGAATCTTATTAGTCAATTTTATTCACTTTGCCAAAAAATAATTTGGTGAAACTGTCAAAATAGTGTGTGGTGACAATGGTCCTGAATTCAAACACAGAGTTTTATGCATCAAGAGGCATTTGTCATCAAACAAGTTGTGTTAACACATCTCAACAAAATGGTGTGGTTGAGAGAAAGCATTGACAACTCCTCAACATGGCACGAGTTTTACTCTTTCAAGCTAGTCTTCCTCAAAGTTTCTAGGGTGATGTCATCCTTACATCAGCTTATCTAATCAATCGAACTCCTACACCATTATTAAGAGGCCAAAGTCCCTTCGAAAAACTGTTTCACAAAGAACCAAGTTATTCTCACCTCAAAGTCTTTGGTTGTCTTTGTTTTGCTTCCTCACACCCAAACAAGCCAGCCAAATTTGAACCAAGGGCACACAAAGGCATCTTTTTGGGTACCCATATGGGCAGAATGGTTACCAGCTATATAACATAGAAGCTGAGCAAGTTATTGTTTCCAAGGACACGCTTTTTCATGAAACCAAATTCCCTTATACCGCTACACACATTCCTAATTCACTTAGGATTACATCTCAAGACTTTGGGGTTTCTAGGGTTTCCAGTGACATTTAGGTTTCAGGACCGGGTAGGGATTCCTCTCCATCACACAACACTTTACTTCCTTTTTAAAGGAGTTTTGTTTTATACAGGACCTACAATCGGGAAAGATGATTGGGACGAGATCTGAGAATGAAGGTTTATACTGTCTCAACACAGCTCAGCAAGGCACATGTCACATGATCTCAAGACAATCAACTTCTATTTGGCATCAAAGGCTTGGACATCCCTCAAGTCGAGTACTTTCTAAATTTTCCTTTCTGTCTAATAAATCTTACGATGCAAGTAATTGTTCTGTATGTCCTTTGGCCAAAAAAAACTCGACAATCTTTTCCTTTAAGTTCAATTTCTAGCAAAATTCCTTTTGATTTGATTCATGTTGATATTTGAGGAGCTTATCATGAACCTATTTATTCGGGAGCAAAATATTTTCTCACCATAGTTGATGACTACACTAGGAACACTTGGGTCTTTCTGATGTATAAAAATCTGAAGCTCGAATCTTATTAGTCAATTTTATTCACTTTGCCAAAAAACAATTTGGTGAAACTGTCAAAATAGTGTGTGGTGACAATGGTCCTGAATTCAAACACAGAGTTTTATGCATCAAGAGGCATTTGTCATCAAACAAGTTGTGTTAACACATCTCAACAAAATGGTGTGGTTGAGAGAAAGCATTGACAACTCCTCAACATGGCACGAGTTTTACTCTTTCAAGCTAGTCTTCCTCAAAGTTTCTAGGGTGATGTCATCCTTACATCAGCTTATCTAATCAATCGAACTCCTACACCATTATTAAGAGGTCAAAGTCCCTTTGAAAAACTGTTTCACAAAGAACCAAGTTATTCTCACCTCAAAGTCTTTGGTTGTCTTTGTTTTGCTTCCTCACACCCAAACAAGCCAGCCAAATTTGAACCAAGGGCACACAAATGCATCTTTTTGGGTACCCATATGGGCAGAATGGTTACCGGCTATACAACATAGAAGCTGAGCAAGTTATTGTGTCCAGGGACACGCTTTTTCACGAAACCAAATTCCCTTATACCGTTACACACATTCCTAATTCACTTAGGATTACATCTCAAGACTTTGGGGTTTCTAGGGTTTCCAGTGACATTTAGGTTTCAGGACCGGGTAGGGATTCCTCTCCATCACACAACACTTTACTTCCGTCACAAGAAAGGATGTTGGAGACTGCCTTTAGTGTCGAACCACAAACCACAACCAATTCCAACAGTCCTCCAATCCTCATCCCACATTCAAACACTGATTCAATGTCATCGAAGACATAAAGACCTTTCTTTCGAACCACTTCAAATTAAAGGATCTTGGGGATCTTGGGCAGCTTAAATACTTCCTAGACATTGAAGTGTCAAAGTCAAAGAGAGGTCTGGTGTTATGTCAGCGAAAATACGCCCTTGAAGTGCTTGAGGACGCAGGCTATTTGGGTGCAAAATTATCTCGGTTTCGTGTTGACCAGAATCTCTCCCTCACACAGGGAGAAGGTGATCTATTGAAAGATTCATCACAATACAAGAGATTAGTGAGACGACTTATCTATCTGACTATCACTCGGCCAGACTTGGTGTATTCAGTGCAGATACTAAGTCAGTTCATGAATCAACCTCGTCAACCACATGGATGCAGCTTATCGAGTTCTACGATACATTAAACACACTCTTGGACAAGGTATCTTACTTTCTTCAACAGGAAAATTCGAACTCACTGCATTTTGTGTCGCTGATTGGGCAAGATGCAAGGATACTCGACGATCCATTATTGGATACTGTATCATGCTAGACAATGCACCAGTTTCTTGGAAAGCTAAGAAACAAGGCACAGTCTCTCGTTCAAGTGCAGAAGATGAATACATGTCTATGGCATCCACTTGCTATGAGGTAACGTGGCTCATAAATATTTTAAAAGATTTGAACGTACGTAATCTAGCCCATACAAGATTATTTTGTGCTAATCAAGCTGCCATTTACATAGTCACCAATCCGGTTTTTCATGAACGTACGAAACATATTGAAATTGATTGTCATGTTGTCCGTGAGAAATGGCAACAAGGAGTAGTGAGGATGGTCCATGTTAGAACTAAAGACCAACCAACCGATCTCTTCACCAAGCCGTTAAGCTGCATTTAGTTTGAGACATTACTTAACAAGTTGGGTGTCATCAATATCCATTCCAACTTGAGAGAGAGTATTAAAACTAGAGAGGATCTTGGAGAGAGTTAACTAATCCTAGTATTAGTTGGATGATTTTGTTATTGATGTTAATAGAGATATGTATCTATAGTTACCTAGTTTATCTAGAGTTTCCTTCTTGTACAAGAAGTCTCCTAGGGTTTCGGTGTAATAAGCTAGTATATAAGCTATGTATCCCCTTTGTATCAGGTGTGTGGAATAAAACTAATTCATTCAAAAATTCTTTAATCTTGTCGGCCAGATAGATGGGCCTAAAACCCGTGATCGCATCCACCTCAAGCGAAAGATAGTTTCGTGTTTCAGGCGGTCGGATCACTATATTAACGGATCACTAGATTGACAGTTTTCTGTTTCAGAAAGTTAGAGACAGCCTAGTTAGTTAATTCGTGCGTATCTTTTAAAAGAATTACCGTTTTTTGTATTTTTCTATATAATACGTTTATTATTTGCGTATGTGTATTTTATAATTGAAAAAAAAACAACAAAAATTTTAATTTTTTTGTTTTTTATTATATTTTTAGAATAAAATATTTATTCATCTACACTATTCCATAAACATTTTGTGTTTCCTTTAAAACCTAGCTGTATTATAGACCCAATTAATTAAGATTTTTTAATTAATTAAAAGTTCAACGGTGTAAAAGTCTCTCTAATAGTGATATATTAAAACAGATTAGTATAAAAATGTACCCGAATTTTTAAGTATATATTCTTTTTTACATCTCGTTTTAAACACGTATGTATCGTATTTTTAAATTAGCTGAATCCGTATTTTATAACCGAGTTTTTAAAAATATTTTCACTAAAATGTAACGAATTATACACGTACGTATTTTTTACGTTTAATGTTCATCCCGTATTTAACTAACTAAAATTGACAGTTTTGTTTTTCACACAGTCAGATTAATATGTTGGCGCGAGCAGCTGGACCAACGTTATAACACGTTATAACACAATGTGCATCTTTTCTAACTGCAGCGAACCCAATTACATTTTGTGATACACGAACAGTACTAACAAAAAAAGGACTAGGCTCTTGAGACCCAACTAATCTCCAACCTCCTTGAAGGGATGGTAAGCGTCACAACAGCTACAATATCTAGTATCAGCTTTCAACATTCACTGCACAAAGTCCATACACTTCACTAGACAAAGACAAGACGACCAAAAGTTGTTGGTATAGTAGTAGTACCACAAAGTTTGGTATCCTCGTGCACCATGCAAATAACTATTCCAATTATTCTCCGGCTCGGTAGCTTTTCTTACCTTTTGCTCTGACTCTCTGGGCAGTAAAACGTAATTTTACACCAACCTTATTTCACACGTGAACATTATTCCGATCATCAAACGTACCTGAACCAATGATGAACCCAGAAAACGATACTCGAAGAAGGACCGTTAGGTAGAACAAATTGTTGTTCTTTCTAGCTCCAATGAAATGATAGTGGCCTATCTCTAATATGTGAAATTTTGATAACTAACCAAATAATGGTTCATAAATTGATTTTTGACCTCTAAAATAGAAGTTAATGAAAATTAATCTTTTAAAAGGATGAGAAGACACAAATACCCTTAATCAACCCAAACTTCATTTTTCTGGTTTCTAGTTCAATATACGCATTTGATAATTTGCATCATCTTCGACTGTCCCCAAAACTTCCCACTCCAAAATCTTCACTTTCAAACGTTCGACCAAAAAAAAATCTCCCTTCAATCCCATGAATTCCTCGTTCAATAGTTCAATACAAATTTGTTGAAACAATCTTTGAGCTCCAACAACAATACTCAAAACAACATTCGATAATTGAAACGCAAAACTCTAATAGCAAAATATGTTTCATAAAGATCCATTTCATACCATCTAAACCCATAGTTTGAGTTTGAGCAAAGTCTTCAGATATAGTAAAACACAGGCCTTCAAAATAGTGCCGATCATTTTGTCACTTGTGCAAGCATAACGGGAACCATGTTGCCTTAATCTAAGAGATGAATATTGTCACTTGTGCTGTCAGTAAGCATTATGAATTTAAGATTAGCATTGTTCAAACAAAATCATGTAATGAAGTTAATGAATGAGAAGAGAATTACGCGGTTTTATAAAATGCAGGGTATTTATGTACTTTTACACTTTAAGAAGGCTAGATCTCAACTAATTTTAAAAATTGGGTTATTTTTCAATTCAATGTGAGGTTATTCCTCTAAATTTCTCCACTAATATAGAAGCTGATAAAATAGGTCAGACATTGATTTTTTTTTGCTTTCATTTCAGATTTTGCGATTCTATAATGAGAGCCACAAGGTTTGATTAAACTAACCTATCCACAATTTCTCGAAGGCAGAATATATTCTGGAATCGACAAGCAATTCTGAGTTAAACACAGCTCAAACAGTCAAAATTACAGTCGAGCTAAATACACGTGGCAGAAGAAGAAACTGGGTAAGACGGTGAACGCGTGAAATGAAAGGTAGGCGTACAGATGGGTAGGGAGAGGGACTTGCAGCCCAGCAGTGGTTCACCACACCACGATAAATCAAAAGAAGCCCATATTATTGGTTGTGGTTTTGCAGAGTCTGATCGGAGCAAATGAGTTTCAGGGATGACAATGAAGAGGGGAGGGATCTCCGGAAGCCCTTCCTTCATACTGGGAGTTGGTACCGAATGGGTTCCCGCCAGTCCAGTATGATGGGTTCGTCTCAGGTCATGAGGGACAGCTCTGTTTCTGTAGTGGCTTGTGTTCTCATCGTAGCTTTGGGTCCTATTCAATTTGGGTTCACTGTAAGCTACGGCTGTCACCGTGTGTTTTTGACCTTTCTGATTTTAGATTTTTGGTTTGTTTTCGGCTGATGTTGTTTTATTTGCAGTCTGGGTATTCTTCTCCGACGCAATCAGCCATCATCGCTGATCTTAAACTCTCAGTGTCAGAGGTTTGAACTTTGAATTGAATCTCACTTCGACTTGTGCGGTTCTTGGTTTATAGTTTCGGTTTTAGCTTCTGATACTGGTGTTCTGATTCAGTTTTCGCTGTTTGGTTCTTTATCAAATGTGGGTGCCATGGTGGGGGCTATAGCCAGTGGTCAGATTTCTGAGTATATTGGGCGCAAAGGGGTAAGGTTTTTTTGGTCACATAGTAGCATCGTCCTATCTTTGTGGACTGTTATTTACTTTACTTTTGTGTTGGTTGCAGTCTTTAATGATTGCCGCGATTCCTAATGTCATCGGTTGGCTTGCCATATCATTTGCCAAAGTGAGTTTTAACTGACTCTCATGTTCGTTAGACTAGTGCAAAATGCAAGCCAGGACAGTCTGTCTAACATTGGAGTTGAAATGTTTATGTAGGATTCTTCATTTCTCTACATGGGAAGGTTGTTGGAAGGCTTTGGTGTGGGAATAATCTCGTATGTGGTAATGATCAGTTGTTCAATGCTGTGATTCTACATTGGAAGTATTCAGGGAGTTACTGTGAGGAGAACTAACTTGGTGATCATATTGTTGTTAGGTGCCCGTATATATTGCAGAGATAGCGCCTCAAAATTTGAGAGGTGCTTTGGGTGCAGTCAATCAGGTGACCCTTGCCTACTGGTTGTTTTCACAAGAGTTTTCTTTCTAGTTACTCTATCACATTGCTAATGACTATTTAAACTTTAAGCGTTGCTCTGCAGCTCTCCGTAACCATTGGGATACTGCTGGCTTATTTGCTTGGACTTTTTGTTCAATGGAGATATCTTGCAGTTTTGGGTAATCTTCACAAAGTTCACTTGCTGTTCACATCATTTTTATAAGTATTGCGGCATTATTATTTTTAGTCTGGTTTTAGTTAGTTGATGGTAGTCATGGATGTACAGTTTTTTACTAACTTTATTTGACTTGAAAGAATCATGAACTTCGTTGCTGCTCAGGTTAATGAGAAATGTTAGCGCAGACTTCCAATATGCGATCATATAATGATTTAATGTTTATCCTATTGAAAAGGTGATCTTTTGTAGGATAGACAGTGTTGTACTGATGAACCTTTTCAACCTCTTGTTTTTTCAGGAATATTGCCTTGTACGATATTGATACCTGGGCTGTTTTTCATTCCAGAATCACCTCGATGGCTGGTAAGTTCTCAGTGTAGATTTTCCTTGATAACTGTTAGATTGTTGGGGTATAAAAGTATAATATTCCTGTTTCCTGTGGTCTTAACATCCAACAGGCCAAAATGGGTATGACAGAGGATTTTGAAGCCTCTTTACAAGTTCTACGAGGATTTGATACTGATATTTCCATCGAAGTGAATGAGATAAAGGTAAAAGCCACTCATCTTACTCAAAAACATGAACTGTTTGAAAATTATCTTTAAAAATAATTATCTTTCTATATATTGTGTAGAGATCTTTGGCGTCAACAACTAGAAGAACAACAATAAAGTTTGCAGAACTCAAACTAAGAAGATACTGGCTTCCTTTAATGGTACTAACTACACTCCAAAATATTGGTTATTGGCTTAGCCATGTTGCTGTCTCAAACTTGATGTTTGTCAAACCACAACCATTCTTACCAAATGTTATCCTGCAGATTGGAATTGGAATGCTTGTTCTTCAACAGCTTAGTGGAATTAATGGTGTTCTATTCTATTCCAGTACCATCTTTGAAACTGCGGGTAAGCACTAAGCAGTTACCACAAACTGGTGTCTCCTCATTTATCCAAAAGATTTGAGTTGGGATTGCAATTGAATAGTACAATTATATGTACACATATTTGCATATATATTCTATGTAAAGAGGACTCTAAATCAGCTTTCCGTTTCATATGAAATATCTCATGAGTTTTTATTTTGTTCATAGGGATTACATCAAGTAATGCTGCCACATGTGGCCTTGGTGCTGTTCAGGTACAACATGAAAATAACTTGAAACTTGGGTTCTCCTTTCCTCCAATATTCGCAAGATTTAATTGTAACAATGATCTGTATGTGTTTAGGTAATAGCAACTGGTGTGACTACATGGTTGGTGGACAGAGCAGGCCGTCGACTTCTGCTTATTGTAAGTTTAAGTATTTTTGTTACTTCGGGTCATTATTTTATTAGTCATTTAGAGAAGTGTTAATATTTTACACTTTCCGTTGTAGATATCCTCTGCTGGAATGACAATTAGCCTCCTAGTTGTTTCTGTAGCATTCTATCTAAAGGTACTAAAGATCTCATGTTTGCAAATATATCTTGTGGGTGTATGCTTCTTTTCTATATCTTCTGAGCAATTTCTACTGATTCCAGGATTATGCAGTGGTTGATTCAGGTTTCTATAGTGTGTTGAGCATCATTTCAGTGGTTGGAGTTGTGGTATGTTTATAGTTTATTATCAGTTACCAAAGAAGATTGTCTTTCTTTTTCTGCCTGTAAATTTATTTGTCTTGCACTATTCTTGCAGGCCATGGTGATTGCCTTCTCGCTGGGTGTAGGAGCTATTCCATGGATCATAATGTCTGAGGTATGTCCATGATGTAGCTTTCTTTTATACAAATAAAAAAACAATGTATATGTTGTTCTTGTAAAGCTTGCACGAGTTATCAATCTAACCATGAATGATCTGCCAATTCATTCTTCTACAATTTTAGCCACATGCCTCTACCTATTCTTTTATGCCTCTAACCAGCAATATGTCACTATTTTTTTTGGCTTTACTTCCATCTGAGGAAGCGTCTAATTTTGACAAATTTTGATCTTGTTACTTGTTATTGCGGTGCTTTTCTTTCTTTGGTCCTAACAATTTACTGTAAATTTTGCAATGCAGATTCTTCCAATAAATATTAAAGGCCTTGCTGGAAGTATAGCAACACTTGCCAATTGGTTTGTAGCCTGGGTGGTCACTATGACTGCAAACTTGCTACTGGAATGGAGCAGTGGAGGTTTGTAAATCGGATTCTCTCTCCTTCTGGCACTGTGTTGCCTATGCTTTTACTGTTGTTTACTTGTATCGTATGTTATTGTTTGGATGTTCCACTCCTCCCCTTGTTATGATTTTAGACCTTAGTGATTGGGGCTAATGTGTTTTGTCTTCCATTTTGAACAGGAACCTTCACCATTTATATGATTGTGAGTGCTTTCACTGTTGTATTCGTTGTCATTTGGGTCCCTGAGACAAAGGGTAGAACTCTGGAAGAGATTCAGTGGTCCTTCAGATGAGGTTTCCTTTCCCTTCTTTCATATTGCTGCTTTACTAATGCCTTCTTCACCAGAGTTAGAAGGAACCAATTCTGCAATCCCATTTTGAGAATTTCCTACAGAAACTGTGTAGCATCAGAAGTGCATATTTTTGTGGCATAAAAGCAGGCAACCTTCAGCCAGCAATGCACTGAACTTCGAGCTGTATTGCTACATTCGTTCTTCTCTATAGTCGGCTGTAATCCAACAGTTATCGTAAACTTCATTGAATTCATTAAATCAATTTTTCGAGCTACCAGATTTCCATTGTTCTATAAATGTACAAAACTACATACTTGATCAGTTTCATTTGAACCCCACTGGTTACGATTTGGCAGAGCATCTTGGTTCTTAAGAAGGTGATCAGAAGGTCGGAGCCATCATTCTTACCAATCAGTCTCTACAGTGACTGATTGTAAATGACTGGTAGATGTGAATTACGAGTCTGCCTATAAATATGATACAATCATGAAAGATCGTGGGGATCATCAAATGACGTAACTCAGAATGTTGGTCCTCAAGTTCATGAAGGAGACATGTCAATTGGCCAGTCTGTGCTGCTAACATAAACGGTTTAACCCCAAGACCCTAAAGCTTCGAACCCAAAAAATGTAATATTTTCTTGTCAATGCTGTCCTCCCAAAGATGGCTGCAGAGCCTCCCAGACCGCGCTGTTACAGTAGGCAATCTTGCGCATCTTCCCTTCGGCCTCTGCATCCTCCCTTGCGGTCCTGATAAACACACCGAAACGCCTTGTCATCCGCACCCTTATATGACAGCAAAACTGACACCCCAACTCGAAACAAGCAATTGGGTATCAACATAGACTTCTTATTCCCAAAATACCAATTCTGCGTGATGTTTCTCAGTACGCACCACCATCCCTCCCAAATTAAAACTCCGAATATTCCCCCGCAGCTTCTACTTGTTCACAATCATCGCCGTCGGATTAAAACAAGCTGCAATTCAAAGTCAGATTCGATGATTATCTTCTTTCTTTTTCAGTTTCGATGTGTTTTTTCTTTTCAAAATCAATTTTTAAGGGGTGGTCATCTCTTCTTGATTTTTGCTAATTGTGGAGGATTTAAATGAAGCCAAATCTAATAGTGTCCGACTAAATTCTTAGATTTAAATGAAACCAAATCCAATAGTGACCAATCAAACTCTCCATGATACCAGATGAACAGAAGCGTTGTGGATAACCCACAATCTCAGGTCTACTCCACAAATGTACAGAGTTCAACTTCTTTTTTGTTTTTTCTTTTTCTGTAAGGGGTTTTAGTCGCACCTCTAAAATTTGTTGAGTGTATCTGTTACCAACTACATCTTCATTTCACTTTTTGACATGCCTAACTCTAAGTACCTCTCTTCAAACTTTTACAATAATACCCTTTAAATAATTTATTTGAACAACGAGCGATGACGAGCAATGGAGGTGAGTAACTGAGGATGAAATGAATTAGGTTCCGAGCACGTTGATCCCCACGTCAACGACCTATACAACGAGTTCTCATATCTAATTTCATTTTGAATTGTCTATCCGCTACTAATTCTTGAATTTCTTCCTACAGATTATGTTTTCCTCTTATAATTTTCCCAATTTCATTTTCGATCGTTTATGATTAGACAATATTATGAATGAGTATAATATGATTGTTTATATGGCTTCATGCATATAGATCGTTAGTCATTCATATAGTACTTGAAAAAAAAGAACTTGGGATCGGTTTATGGTTTCCCAGAGGAATTGTACCTATATGTCATGGGACTACACAACAGATATAGAAACAGTTTACACATATTGCTCATAAGCAGCCCCTCCGCAGGGGAAAATTCTGCTCGACCCCCATCAGTATGGCATACATACTGATTTTCCAAAATTAGATCACAAACCTGATTAAAATATTATCCTTGTGATTTGGTTTTTATTTCGCAGAAAAACGATGATTCAAAGTTGTTTTTTAATAACGATGATTAAGAGAATTTGTGATGATTTTGTGTTTGTCTTTATATGTCTTTTCACTTAGAGTTGATATAGTCAAATAAAGGTAAAAATGTAGGGGCATAATAAATTTAAAGGTGCAACTAGAATCCATTTTTTCTGTATTTGTTTATTATCATAATACCCGATTTGTTTGTTTTTTGGAATTAACTAATTGAAGGACAAAATCGTTAATTCTTATTTTAGTAAATTTTCAAGAGGTTTGGCTTTATTATAGTAGACATATAAACGGGAGTTGATGACTGAATGAACACGACATTTCAAACTAGATAAAGGACGAACTGGGTGTGTTTTTCAACAAAGATTTGAACCCTAAAACTGTGTTCAGATGGACTTTTCCATAATTCTTACGTTGTATGTGGATGAAACAATTCTAATTTTTATAGAATTTTTAAAGTCATAAGAATTACAATTTCATGAATTCAAATTTCTTTAATTGAGAATTTCATTATTTAGATTTCATGATGTAGAGTTTTAAAATGAAAAGAATTAACATTTATATCAACCTCAATCGAGATAATTGCGAAATTACATCTATTTTGAAGAATTCAGCTCTAAAATTTAAATTCTCAAATTTCACGATTAAATTGCTAAATTCATAAGATAAGCATCCAAAAAAGATAAATAGTTATAAAAAATTAAGAATTTTATGTTTTTAATTAAATTTTTAAAAATTCACATGTATCCAAACACTGTTAAGAAATTTCGAAGCGAACTATAGTCATTAGGCACCTCTGCAATACACAGTTAAGCATTTCGCATTCGTGCAGGGGTTAACCGAGTGTAAGAAGCTTTTGCGGTACGACAACACTATCTAAACAAAAAAAGACAACGCACTACAAAAATAATTGTTTCCTTGTTTCTTAGGCCGGCTACAAATTCATCTATGAAACAATGGGAGTTTGGATTGATGTGTCTTATTGATCAGTTATTTATGCTGGCTGATCGGATTTTCGGGTAAATGTAAGATGAGATTTATGTTAGAGCCTGAGGGGCAAATGGATCAATGTTTCCACATTATCTAGCTACCATCTCAAATCTTAACATACTAGCAAATAAATATTACACCAGAATGACCAGATGATCAACTAAAGGCAGCAATATCTAACATTAACAAATGAACATTACCGATATCGGAACAAACACTATACCTTTGCCTGAGCAAAAACCATCACCAACTCCTCCGGTTTATCCTTCCTGATGCTTTTTTCGTCAATATCTGCCTTCTAAGCAATCGACAGAGTTCAATTTCCAAAAACCATTCAAAACGACATCGTTTCGAGTATTTTATACTTCATACTTACCATGAGTGTAAATTCATATCCCATTTCGGCCAAAATTTTCCGGCGAGCGATCGAAGATGACCCCAAGAATAACTGCACACAACAACCACATACAACGTTATACGATCTCCCACAAAATCGGAGCTGCAACTTGGAACCCCTAGCTAGCTATAGCTTGTCGAGCTTGGAATTGAATGAGAAAGACGGAAGTGAGGTGCGTACGTGGAACGGAGGAGAAGAATTGGTTTCCATGTTTTCTGGGCGGCTCTTTTATACTCTTGCTCTTATTAAATAACGTGTCCACGATTTTCTTTGTGTGAAGTTCTGACATTATAGTGTTTGATAGGGAGAAGTTATGATGAAGAACTAGTTGAAGAGTTCTTAGATTCAACCTCTTTTGGATCCCATATTCATATTTTGACAATCTAGTTTTTATATATATATATATATATATATATAAGTAAAGTTTTTTTCTAAATTAAAAATCATTAAAGACATATATAAATTTAACAATTTTAAACTTAAAATGATATATTTAGATCTTGATTTGATCTAGTTTGATTTTTTAACTATCACCAATTTAGTTAAAAATTTGTATAATTGATCTACTTATATAGATCTAAAAACTAAACAGTTAAGATGAAAAAATATAAAATATAATTAAAAAGTAACTGTAAAAACCATTACAAAAAAAGTCTTCAACAACAAAGTCATCATTAGAATCATTCTCGTATTTAATATTCGTGTTTATGCTTAGCTGATTTTCACGTTTTTATATTGTGAGAAGAATGTTCACTCCACACTTGTGAACTGTGATATGATTTCTACTTTCTAATGATCTCTCGATCTCACAATATACATGTAGTACTTTGTAGTAATTAATCCCGTTTTATAATTCCGCTAGTTATTAGATTATGATCAAATTGTTCACTCACGGCATCTATGTTTATCACAACTCGATCATTGAAGCAAATCAAAGAACAAAAACGAGTAAGAGATTGGTCATTCATGGTAAATTTTTGGGTTCTCACTCACAAATCACAATATCCATGTTAGTTTTAGTAATTTTTAATGAATATATCGGTGTTTCATTTACCTCCACAATCTAAGGTCAAACTGCAAAGCTATATTTCTTCCCTTTTGGCTTTGTACCAAAAAGATAAGGAGAATATTTTCTTATTTTGGTACGATGATCTATCTCTACGTATAATCATTATTTTCAAACTCTGAAAAGAAATATTTCAAACTTGTTAGTAGACATATGAAAAGTGAGCACCATGGACGGTTCTGAATGAAAGCATCAATATTCTCTTGTGTAAATTTAAATTAAGATCACCACAGCATGTTTATATGGTTTCTGCTGTTTAGCAATGAGGAGGTTTCTACAGCTAGCTAGTAAGCATAGATAAGAAACAAAACTAAAAATGAAGATAATAATAAGGATTTGATCTCAGTACATTTTGAAGAACATATGCAACAAATCAAAAGAAAAGAAAAGAAAAACAAGATGGAAATGTAGCAAACACATTTGATTCAACTCGATCTTGCTGTCCTAAATGTTGAAAATCTAAGATTCAATTCTTTATTGATTATTCCCACTCGTCACGGATGATCTGGTTCACCTCTTTGTCAGCTCTTCGATTTTTTTCACTGTAATTTCAGACTCTTAAACCTGCAAGATGATCATATGATTCATATCAGCTAAAGAAGACGTGTACGTACATAGATGGATATACTACTACTAAGTTTTTTTACGTACCTTTGGTCATCAATGTCCATGGAATTGGTGTAGGCAGATTTGTTGCTCCCAGCTGAACCAGATTTTGATGATCTGGTGTAATTTGGCAATGGCACTTCGCCGGACTCGATCCGGTTAACATTTTCGACAAGCCTTTCATAGTGTCTCTTCATTTCCTCCGCTGTCTTACCTCCCACAGCTCTCGCCAGATAGTGCCACCTATCCGTGGTGTCCTTATCATACACTGCTAGAGCATTCTCGAACATTTTGTTTTGACTTGATGTCCATGATCCCGATGAGGCCATTGAAAACGAGTAAGGATATGTCAATGATACATGTATTGAGCTCAGTTAGCTTTGAGGAAAGAGAATGGCAATGGTGCTGTTTATAGAGGTTGTGAAGGGGAAGAGAATGAGCGAGGGAGGTGGGTTATGGATAGCTGTTGCTTTCCTTGGAAAACAATGGGGGCCGGGCATGGCATTCTGTTTAAATTCCTGTAACTTACGTGGTTTTGTTTCTCCTTTTTTTACTTTCCAGGTTATTAAACACATGGATTTGCTGGATATTAGGCTTAAGCAGCAAGAAAGAGATGAAACTCATGCCGACTTGTCCCTTTATCCAGGATAAAGTCACGTTTCATTCATTTCTATATGCTCAGCTCATCATGCTGTTCATCGTAAACCTCATTCATTCACCGTCCATTACTACAGCCAGTACTGCTCATTTCTAGTTCTGGAATTTCTTGATACTACCAAAACCAGCTTTGTATTAACCGTTGGCCGCGGTTTGTGTGATTTCGAGTAGTTAAATTTTCAGCTGGAGAGCATGATAAAGTAGTCTGAGGTTTAACTTCAAAACCAATTGACAATAGAGAGAGTAGCTCAAACCCTTATAAACCCACATGCAAGGTTTCATATTCCTGATGTGAGATAGATATCTCAACACGGCACCGCACGTGTGGCGAATCTTCAAGCCTAATAGAGAGAGTAGCCCAAACCCTTATAAACCCACATGCAAAGTTCCATATTCCCGATGTGGGATAGATATCTTAACACGGCCCGCACATGTGACGAATCTTCAAGCCTAACATGTGGACAACAACTTGGATAGTCGTGGAGTTTATGTGGTCTTTGGGCTTCACACGTATACTTGTGTAACCCGCTCTGATACCATGATAAAGTTGTCTGAGGTTTAACTCCAAAACCAATTGGCAATAGAGAAAGTAGCTTAAACCATTATAAACGCACAGGTAAGGTCTCATATTCTCGATGTGGGAAAGATATCTCAACAGGGGACACATATCATGCTAATACAGTGTGGTATGTTCACATCTATACCGATCCATGGTAGTTGTTGGAGGGCATACCTAATAATTTAGACGATAAACATGTTGTACTTGGAACTAGGCCTCATCATGGGTCGGGCTAGGGCCGGCCCGACCTTAAATTTTAGGGCTTAGGGTAGGGTAGGAGAGGGCTCGGTCAAGGTCAACAAAATTTAAGGTCAGGTAGGGTAGGGCCGAGGCTTGAATATGTAAGCCCTAGCCCGCCCTAGTGGTCTGTTTCGTTAGAGCTAATAGGGTCGGGTAGGGCCGGTCCTTTAAATATGGCTAAACAGGACTGAGATGAGTTTGTTATTTTTTTTCTCACAATTTAACTTTAGAATTATATGTAATTAACCTTATTTTTAGGTTATATTTAACATGCATGCATACACATTATATTTAATTTAATGTATTTATCTATAAACTAAATGGTTATAATCATGTATCTCACGAATTAATACTCTAAATCATCAAAATACAATCGTTAATCAACAAACAAAAGGAAATCAAAGGAACAAAGCTAGCAAATCAACTACAAAATAGAAGATTAGTTGTATTGTATCTAAAAAATAAAAAATATATTAAAACAATACAAAAAATAAGAAATTATTAGGGCTTAAAGGACGGACTTTTAGGGTCGGGCCGAGTACGGCCCTTTAAAAGGCTCATTAAGGTAAAGTCGTGAGGTAGGGTTATTCCTAGACAAGGCCAAGCATCTCGTATGTACCTTTCAGTACGTACTATAGCCAGCTAGTACTTTAGCTAATGTGATGATGATCAAACTGAATTTGGCATTCTGATTGTAAGCGAAAAGATAAGCCTAACAAGAAATCTCTTATCTTCTATTCATTAGAACTTTTTCTGTGTTTAACTATTTTAGGAGCAAAAGCTTATACGTATAGCTGTATGTATGTGACTGCTGAATTAGAATATCAGCTAACTGTACGGTGTGAAAATGGATTTTTTTCGAACAACCAGTCTTGAGGCGTGCCAATACCTATAAGTCAGGTACAACATTGATCTTGATGCTTGTTCGCCTTCTGTCTTCTTCTCAAACAACTGTCGTACGGGCGCTGGTCAGGCCGCACTTAGGTTCTTCTTAGACCTAGCTGAAGAGCAACTAGAATTTTTCTCCTCCTCTTGCGAAGTGGACGTTTCCTACTCAGACCGTGTGGTTGAGCAGAGCTAAAAATCAGTATTGCGGGGCGTTCGCCAAAGAATCATCTGACAAACTGTGGATATTTGCTAAGGTTATTCACCCTAACAATGGTTTGCGGGAATTCGCCAACAGGTTGGTCTTTATGAAGCGGTGGTGGACTGTTTGCTCACGGATGAGCCTTGGTGAGTAGAAGAGGATAGTGCTCACGGATGAGGCTTTGATGAGTAGTAGCGGGGGATGCCTACGTATAGAGCTCTGGTGGTACAAAAAGACTCGAGAAATCTTTCTGGTAGAGGTGTTCCGGGGAGACTTGTTTTGCAGTGTGCAAAAGTTGTATTGATTGAGATGTCAGATTGATAGATGTCTCTTCTTCCTATATCTTGACCTCTTTATATAGCGAACACTAGGGTTTGTTATTTCTTACGGATCAAGGCATATCAAACCTTCCTTAGATTTTTAGAAGATTCCTTAAGCAACCGCAAATCCTTGTCAATCATGACTTCAAACCGAAAGGAAACACATTAAACATAACGTAAAACGCAAGAATCGGTCCAATGGGCTTTCATGCAAAGCATTCGTCGAAAGGTAATAATTTGGCCCAAACACTAACTACATGGAAGAAAGTTTTTCTTTCTTTAATCCAATAATTTAAGAAACTCTAGCTGCATTTTGTAAAATTTGATGGACATAAATCTTTACATTTCTTTGCTGCAATTAACTAGGTTAGGCACACTGAAATGGCTTGCTGATCTGTTTGCATACATCAAATTTTGTCCTAGTCATTTGCTTTGGATATGCAAGAGCTATGTTGACCTATATATATCTGAATTTACAACTTATGCAACTATTGGAATCCTTATCATCAACGATCCACGTCCGATTGAGTGCAATTTCAAACAGAATTTATCTCTGATGGCAATGGGGAATCCATCCCTTTCTAAGGGTGATAAAATTCCCTGATCTGGACACCCCTCGACATATATCTGTACACGAAGACTGCATCGAAATCAGATTTTCTTTTCAATAATACTTTCTAACATAGTATTAGAGCATTACTTGTTTGAGCTGAAGAACGTACACAGTTCAGGACAATACTTTGCTAAAATCTGCAAACAACTCGATATACATTGTTGGCTTATTTCGATCACCTTTAAGCCTTTGGCTCGATAGTGGTTCTATAACATGGTGCTATCTTACTTCCTGTATTTGAAGGTCATAAATATACATTTATGTTGTGCATTGTTGAAGATCAGCTCGTACTATGTTGGGAGAGAAGATATCTGTTACATCATTTGGTCCTCATTGATTATTCCAGTATATATAAAGTTTGAAAGCTTTTGGTATATCCTCACAGTTTGGAATTGGACTAACAGACTCCTGGCCAATGTGTTATGAGGCAAAGGAGTGGATTCTTTAGGATTCAAGTTGGGTACTCAATTTCTGTTCAAGGCCCAGGGAACCATGAATCCTCATAGCTTTACTTATCAGAAGAGGAAGGCCATTATGGGGGGACCTGATCACCAGTAGTTGATTCACCCTAGCTTTTATTGGATTGCATCAAAAAGTTTGGAGACATTTTGATATAAAGTTGGTCATGTATGCTTATAGAAAAGAGAACCCACTTGGTTAATCTAGCAAGCTATAGTTGCAGAAATGATCAGAAAACATAAGAGGTGATATATGATACTGATATGATCCATATCTTATTGACATGAGCTATAAGCAGATAGGCATATACTAGTCTCCAGCTTTCTGATACAAAACTCAGGAACTTCTCTCCAAATTTGAAGTGTTGTGTTAGCAACTTACCTATACCATCTTCCAACTTCCTAGTGTAAATTTGGGGTTTTCACAATCATTAGTTCAGAAATAACCATAAAAATTGGGCCAGTGAATATGCCACTTGAAACATTGGACAACTGGTTTCCCTTCTCCTTTGGGTCTTAAGGTCATATGATATCTTGTTGGGCCAGCCCTTTTCACATCGAATCGTTTTGACCATTTCAACGTCCTTTATTATAATCGGTGGAAAGTTGCATAACGAATCAGTGGAAAGGTGGACACACTGATTGATGAAAATGAAACTTTGAGATTTTTCCTGTGTAGTTTAGTTGGAGACTTCATATGATAGCTCGGCTGATGCGAACACTTGTTGTGTCCACTTGGGATAATATGAAACATTGAGAATTTTTTTGGTCAGAAAAAATGGTAGAAGACGAGGGGTGGGCTACAACTTCAGGAGTTAAAAGTAGGTTAATGTCAAACTACCTTCTCAAAGTGTTTTTTATTTGACAAAGAATCACGTCAAAAACGTTCTTGTACGCATTTACCTTAATAAACAGATCCCCAAACCCAAACCCAAACTTATGAAACATTGAGAATTGACACATCGGTTACAATTATTTTCTCTAAGAATTGACACATCGGTTACAATTATTTTCTCTAGTTATTGCTGAAATGACTCTTCCCCCTTCTTGTCTTTTGATAGGCTGTCCCATAGTTTGCATTATTGGCTCCTTTTCAATTTTGTGGTTTGTTATCTAGATAACAATGGCTGGGTGCCCATCAATTTCAGTTGGGTGCTTCTTCTAGGCCTACCATAAATTTGGTTTCTACCTGTTTTTTTCTTTTAAAAGATTGGAGTATACATGTGTAGAGTTTATGGTAAACATCCAATCATCCATGAAGGGTCAATATGATGGATTCAAATGAACTCATTATATAAAGAAAATTCATTTCATAGTATTCATGTAAAGACCAAAAGTGTAATACAAAAAGAAAGAAGAAAATTAAAACATGTAAACTAGTTTAGGGGAATGCCAATGATGCATCTGACCTTTTAATGGTTTGCAAGGAAGTCTTTCTCTTTGTATGGTTGAGATTTCCTACTTTATCATTTTAAGTTTGTATTCGGATATCATTAATTTTTTTGTCTATATGATTAGACAATCTTTGATTTTATTTAAGCTAACAATTAACATGAAAGACCAGTCCAATTATGAGGCAGTCGAGAGATCACCTGCAAACCGGTTTATACTATGATAAGTCTAAGGTGTAAAATAATTTCATCTCTTTCATGTCACAAATGTATTCACAAGTTCTAAATCTTAATTTGACTCGTCTTTCATTATTTTGCTCTGATATAATAATCATATTCACATTTTTTTGTAATAATAGTCGCTTTTTAGAAGTTTACTATCTACTCTCGTGTTTAAGTAAGTTTGATTAATTTGTATTTTGTAATTTCATAAAAAAAATATTTAATTTGTTATAATATTATATTATCATTTAATAAAATTCTTAATATTTTTTTTTCTAAAAAAATATTTCATTTCTCATAGAATATCTTTACACATTTAAATGGTTACATCAATATTTCATTTCTCATAGAATATCTTTACACATTTAAATGGTTACATCACTCAATTAGTCTCCTCATGCAATTATCAAATGTGAATGTTCAATTGTCAAGATTAATGATAGGTCTGATTCAACTCCATTACGAAGTTGCAACAAAAGAGAAAAATCAAACCTCATTAGCAGCCTTTGAATTGTCTGATTAGTTATTTGATCCCACTCCCAAACACAAACAATCTACTTTCGCCAAAAAAATACAAACAATCTACAATCCACCTCCAAAACAGTAATTATTACGTCAACCTCACAAACCAAGAAGAACAAGAACAATTGTTAATCTCCACCACTACCACTACCACCACCACCACCTCCAAACTCCAAAAGCCATAATAATAACTATGCCACTGCAAAACAGAGCTACCACAGTCATGCCTTCATTAATGGTTTCTCCGGTGAGCCTCTGAAAGTGATCCAGTTCGGCTTTGGCGGTTGGGCAGTCTTCCACTGTCTCTCCTTCATTTAAAGCTGTTTTTTTTCACCCTTCAATTCCCTCTGCTACATTTAAAACCTCTACTTCCCACTTTTTACAATTATGCCCTTGCCACCCTGCCTCAGTTCTACAGCCAGAGCCTCAAAAAAGATCACAGCTTTTCACTACTTCAACACTAGAATGCAGAAGCTTCAAGGTTCTTAGGTACCCATCTTGAACACGAAATTACCCATCTTGAACTTGCTTTTGGCTCTTTCTTGTACTGCTTGGATTGCCTTTCTTGCTCATAAAGACTTGAACTTTATGTGTTTTTTACTTTCTGGGTGTTTCATATTTCTTGCTTAAACTTGTTTTCTGGTAGAGAAAAGCAATACCTGAGTTGAATTAGAAGAACCCAGAAGAGGAAGAAGAAGCTTGATTGACTATGATGAAGATGTACAGTATGTTATCACAGTCTAAAACCCAAGTTGGGTTCTTTACAATAGCTATAGCTTTGTTCTTCTTCTTCATTAACAGCGTTTTAGCCCAAGATTATTTAAGCTCCGCCGTGGAACGGTCGGCGTTACTTGACCTCCGGTCATCTTTAGGACTCAGAAGCAAAGACTGGCCCAGAAAGGCAGAGCCTTGTTCTAATTGGACCGGAGTTCAATGCCAGACCGGCCGAGTCGTTAAAATCACAGTCTCCGGTTTGAGACGAACCACACGTGGACGGCGCAACCCTCAGTTCGCCGTGGATTCATTAGCCAATTTTACATCTTTGGTTTTGTTCAATGCTTCTGGGTTTTCGCTTCCGGGGTCTATTCCTGACTGGTTTGGTATGAGACTTAGTACACTAGAGGTTCTTGATTTGAGGTCTGCTTCAGTCATTGGTGCTATACCTGAGTCACTTGGTAGTTTGAGAAAGCTTAAGTCTTTGTATTTGTCTGGTAATGATATTACTGGTGTTGTGCCTTCTGCATTGGGGAACTTGGTTGAGTTGGAGGTTCTTGATGTTTCGAGGAATTCGTTTACTGGGGCAATACCTTCTGGTTTTGCCTCTCTTGGGAATCTTACAATGCTTGACCTTTCTTCAAATTTCCTATCCGGACCAGTTCCACCTGGTTTAGGTAATCTTTCGAGGCTTCAGTTACTGAACCTGTCTGATAATAGTCTTGCTGGTTCCATACCGGTTCAACTTGGTGAGCTTTCACAGTTGCTGGAGCTTGACCTTAGCAAGAACTCTTTGTCTGGGGCTTTGCCTGCTGAGTTGAGAGGGTTGAGGAGTGTGAGGAAGATGGAGATTAGAGATAATGATCTGGAAGGTACACTGCTGGAAGGTTTGATTTTGAGTCTTGCTCAGCTGGAAGTTCTAGTACTGAGTAGGAATAGACTTGTGGGTGCTCTTCCTAGTGCATTGTGGTCTCTTACTAGTTTGCGGTTTCTTGATTTATCCAGTAACAATTTTACAGGAGCTCTCCCGAGCATTAGTACAAATGGTAGTGTTAGTGGAGCTGTGTTCAACCTCTCTGATAATCTCCTATATGGAAATCTGACTTATCCGCTTGTGAAATATGGTTCCATCGATGTGTCTGGTAACTTTTTTCAAGGCAAGGTATTGAAAGATAGTCAAAGCATTGCTACCCTTACTACAAATTGCCTCCAGTTGGTACCAAGTCAGAGGAGTTTGCCAGTATGTAGACAGTTTTATGAAGAAAGGCATTTGGCTTTTGATGATTTTGGGGCACCTGAACCAGCCCAGCCACATTTGCTAGAATCTGAATCGAAGAGCAAAAATCGATTAATCTATGTACTGGCTGGGATATTTGGTGGACTAGGCTTCATTGTGATTTTGGTAGTGGTTATGGTAGTGCTCCTGAAAAGGAGTACTAAAGCCACAAATCAACGAGGAAGTGCAAATGTAGGGCCTGTTCCAGATAAAGATGGCCTTTCACTCCCAAAAGATCTTATGTATGCTTCAGGCCTAGGAGATCCATTTTCGTATGGGCAGATTCGCCAGATTGCTGGTTATTTTGGTGAAGAAAATCTGATCAAACATGGACACTCAGGGGACCTATTTCACGGTTCCTTGGTAAGTGGAACCCCTGTAGTTATCAAAAGGGTAGATCTGAATTCCTTCACGAAGGAATCATATATGATAGAAATGGATTTATTCAGCAAAGTTTCACACACAAGATTGATCCCACTTTTGGGGCATTGCCTGGAGCATGAAAGTGAGAAGCTTCTGGTTTACAAATATATGCCAAATGGAGACTTGGCTAGTTCCTTGCATAGAGTTACAAATTCAGCCGATAGAAAATTACAGTCGTTGGATTGGATTACAAGACTAAAAATTGCAATCGGAGCTGCTGAAGTCCTAGCTTACTTGCATCATGACTGCTGCCCACCTCTTGTTCACAGGTATTACTGAACTTGTTGTCAGCTATTATTGTGCTGTCTTCATTACATCCAACATTTGTAGTCATTATTCATAGTTCGTAGTGAGTAGGAATCCTTGTAAAATTTAGCCCCTTCCTAATTAGAAACAGCTCTTTGTAGTTGGTGAAAACATTCTAGATTAAGGTAATGGCCAGCTGTGCAGTCACTTAATGAAGCAGAGGTTTCCTGCTAGACTAAGGAAAGATTTTGTGATAGTGCCAAAACTAGTTGAATATGCTGCCATGTCATTACGCAGACTCGATGTAGTTCTTACTTATGTTTAATTTAGATGTCCTGTGGCTGATAGTTAATGTTTTACCCTTCAGTACCCATCTGAGACTTCAATTTGCAGACTCGCTCTAGTTCTTCCTTCATGCTTCTGAAGGGGTTCTTGCTTCATGTTGAATTTACCTGGTATTTGCGATTTCAGTTTTGCTTACTAAATTATTTTGGTGGTTGAAGAGATGTTCAAGCGAGCAGTATACTTCTGGATGATAAATTTGAGGTACGAATTGGAAGCTTGAGTGAGGTCCGTGTGCAAGAAGGGGATGCTAATCAGAATGTAATCACAAGATTGTTGCGGAAACAACAGTAAGTATTTTAACTTTTGTACTTAAACCCCTGCTTACTTGCAACTTTGGGATTCTCATCAAATTACACTGCTGGCGGATATTTTTATATATCCTGTTACTCTAAAATCTATTAGTCAAATAATGACAGTTTCTCTTGTGTTATGCAGAAGCTCTGAACAAAGCCCTTCTGGTACGTTTTTCTTTTTTTGAAAGTTCCATTCCTAGCTGTTTCCCTAGATTCTTTTATCTTGCAATTTTAGTCTGGAAAGAACTTATTTCTTTTGTTTCAATGAACAGCCGTCATGTCACCGGTGACTTGTGCTTATGATGTGTACTGTTTCGGTAAGGTGTTGCTTGAGCTTGTGACAGGCAAGCTTGGTATCAGCAAATCAGATGATGCCTCTACAAGAGAGTGGCTGGATCACACAGTACGATACATCAGCATATTTGAGAAGGAACTGGTGAGTAAGATTGTTGACCCCTTTCTGATAGTAGATGAGGATCTATTGGAAGAGGTATGGGCCATGGCAATCGTAGCCAGGTCCTGCCTTAACCCCAAGCCTTCCAAGCGTCCATCCATGAAATACATCCTTAAAGCATTGGAAAACCCTCTAAAGCTTGTGAGGGAAGAGAGTTCAAGCTCTGCAAGGCTGCGGACAACTTCATCTAGAAGATCATGGAGCACTGCTTTCTTCGGTAGCTGGCGGCACAGCTCATCAGAAAATGCCACTGTTCCTGAACATACAAACAGAGATAATGTCAGTGGCTTAAAACAGTCGGGGCGAGTAGGTTCTCACGGCAGTGTTGGAAATGAATTCACCTCTTCTCGTAAAAGGTTGTCCAATGAAATTTTCCCCGAGCCAATTGAAATGCAAGATGTTGAGAGGCAAGAACAGTAGCCGAAAGAGTGCTTACAATATGTTATGCTGAACGGTGGTTTCATGTGACTATCTGCTAAACAGCCTTGCTGCCACCAGTTTTGTTGCATTGTATTACCTGCGACTTGAATTAAGCTTCATGAGGATGCCGACGGAAGCTAACCCGCTAAGATATGAGGTTGGGTCTGATGTTGCTAGTTGCAATGAAAATGTATAGTCGTGTGGATGAGTGGATCTCCAGAGTTGATCCATATTCTTAGTGGTTATGAAGCTTCTTACACTGTCCCAAAAGGAGGTGCTTGGTGTCTGTAATTGTCGAACCGAAGGTTTATGAAAATGCCAAACAAGCAGAGCAAATTTTTGATATTTCTTTGGACATTGTCATATTTCAATTGGTTTTGGTATTTAACAGAGTATCCTCTAGCATGTTTGGTACTTTTTTCTTTTATTATTCTCATTCTATTATTCAAGCCACTTTTGTTTCCTTTTTCATTTCGAATTGATCGTCTGCACCTCCTAAACCGAGTCCTTGCTAAGTAAATACAGTAAATTGTACACGAATTGTCTGAAATGAAGACACCTTCACTTGTATACAAAATTCTCTTGCCAGTCATAGTTCACTAATCACTAACGATATAAATACGTTAAAGCATATTTCTGTTTCCGATTGTTGCGCCATTATGTACATTGTAGAGATGACTTGTCTACAAATTACATAAGAAACGCTTAAACCCAGATTCAAGAATTATCAAAGTATACTAATACATAACCATGCATGGGTCGATTAAGTTAGAGATAAAAAGATCCAAAACTCAACAATCAAACCCCTCAATAGTCAATACCAAGAGAAAAAAAACTAGAGCACAGGGAACCTCAAATTCCAGTATTGAAGATCAGAAGCTTGGGATGAATATAGAGTTTATGTGAATCGATTTTTTTTCCACCGGTCTCTTCCGGCAGACGCGGAGGACGCCGGAGAGAGGATCCGAGAGTTTGTCTCTCGAAATGATTTGTATGTAAGCATGATTTGAGCTAATGTTGTCCATATACTAAATTAGAGCATGTATGTGATTGCAGGTAACTTGTAGAATGAAGAATTGGTTGATGGCAAGTCATGTATTGGTGATACAAGCAATATTTGTATCTTAAAAATCCGCCTTCAACTTCTTTCCTTTTATTTTATCGCATTGAAGTGAGTCTGCGAGTTGTTACTTATAATATCATCCGAGCAGTCAGACTCATTAGATGATATGCCGCATTAAGATAGAAGACGGGCAACTGACGGCACTTCTCAAACTCCTTTTCTCGCTATCATATGGTTGGTTGTTAGGGTCGTGTTGTACAGCAGAAATTTTTAGCGCTTCAGGAAGTATGCAGTTGCATATTGAACATGGAAGGTAGTTATTTAGCGCTTCAGGGACTACATAACTAGCAATGATCAAGTCATCCAACAAGTTCATATATGTAATATTCCGAAGAACAGCTTTTTCACATCTTTGTACATATCCAAAGATGTAGCGATGAAACGGTGTTTAATTCGGTGAGTTGTGACTTGGTTAGTTAAAGTGTTTAGCTGACAACTTTAAAGTCACGGTTCAAACCTCACAGACGTATACAGGGTGGTGTACATGTGTTATAAAAGTTGTTTTTTAAAATAGAGTTCAATTCGTTGACAAAAAAGTTATTTGTTTAATTTGGACTCTAAAAACCAGAAGAGACAACAAAAAACTATCACAATAACACCCAGGATTCCAAAGACAATTGCCCGTATGCTTGAATCACATCCCAGACCCTGCATCGACTTTACATGAATACGGCACACCATTGGCATCGGCACTCGAGGAGGTGTTGTAGCGAATGTAGCACTTGTAGAGATAAATCTGCCCCGAAATAGAAGCACTTTGCTGGCAAGCCACACAATCCTGGTTCGCCAAGGAACCTTCGCATTGTCCTGAAACACTCACCGTGTCATAGCTACCGGTGTAGAAGCCATTACTAGTGCCATTATTCTCGACACTGTTTTCCAATATGCCGAAAGCTGTTTTCCAATATCCCGAAAGATGTGTCCCTTTGCTTGGTAAACATCAAAATGTTTAAAGAGAGATTCGTGTGCATTGAATGGCTTTTTGTCAGCAATCTCATAACGCATGTAGCAGCCGCGGAGCTGGACTCGGGCTGCTGCTACATTGGTTTGTCCACATTGTTGGGTGAATAGAGGCGGAATTATGCTCACGCAGGTGTTGCACTCGGCGGGGGAGAGGTCTTGCGGCACTGGTAAAGACCTTTAATGCTGTTAGTGCCGTCGATAGACGGCGAAGAAATTCTTTAGTGCAGAGTTTGGGACCATGAGTCCATGAGTATTTTGAAAACTAAGGATATGTGTATTTTGAAGGCACACATAGCGACGGGAGGGAAGTGAAAAGCAAACGTGCAGATAAGTAGATGACACGAAAGAGTCAACAATGGCCTGATTTTGATACTGACACTGGAAGTAATGCACAAGGAACTGATCTACTAATTCTCATAGAGAAGTTTGAACCACATTGGAGAAAAAGAAGCACACACTGGAGCAATTCATTTTGACAGATACACTACTGGAGCAAATCATCTAGGAAAAAAAGTTTCTGCTAAGCTCCATTTTATGCTTTCCCAACATGCTATGCCCCTCTTCTTAGGATGCCTCATTTCTTCACATGGGAACAATATCGAATTCATGGGGCATGTAATCTTCACTGGGTCTGTAATATTTGTCTGGAGAGTAAAGGCTCAAGTTCGAAACTTGGCTACTATAACTAACTCGTAAAAATTGGCTCGGTTTAAATCAATTTCTTGTCCCGACTCGTAAAAATTCTTTTAGTCGATAAATCGAACAACTTGAAAGCTTTTTGACCAACAAGGTAACCAATGAAGATGGAACGAATGGCACGTTGGTCAAATTTGTGAGAAGGATGAACATTTGTGGCATACGTTAAACACCCAAACACTCGAAGATGAGAGAAAGAAGGCAGTTTAGAGTACAAAAAGTTCAAATGGAGTTTTGAAAGAAAGAAGGGGAGAGGGTAACCGATTGATGATGTGAACAGCGGTGAGAGCACACTCTCCCCAAAAATAGGTAGGAAGGTGAGTTTGAAATTTTAAAGCACGAGCCACTTGGAGAATGTGACGGTGTTTGCGTTCTACAACCCCATTTTGTTGGGGTGTGTAAACACATGAATGTTGAAAAATAACACCATTATCATGAAAAAAGAACACAGTGAGAGAAATTCACCCCATTATCACTACGAAAAGTTTTGATGCGAGAATTGAATTGAGTAATTACATAGCTAAAGAAACGTTTAAAAAGCGGTTGTGCTTCATTCTTGTGTCGCATAAAAAAAATCTAAGTGAAACATGTATAATCATCAATGATAGTGAGAATCTAAGTGAAACATGTATAATCATCAATGATAGTGAGAAAATAACATGCACCAGAAATAGAATGAATGACGTCTGTAGAAATAAGTTGCATATATGTTCTTCACTTTCTTTCAACTCTGACATACACAAAATTTCAATCTAAAATATGAAACAAACATCTTGCAATTCACAATACTATGAAATCAATTCACAATTGGGCTTCATCTCTTCAATTGTCAGGAGCCGCAGCAGCCAATCTTTAGTGAATTTGGAGAGAGATAGAGCCGTGATAGTATGAGAAAGGAGGAGGAGAACAATAGTGAGGCAAGAGGCAGTTCGTGTTGGAGCAGAAGAAATCCGTGAAATGATTCCACCCCTTCTCTTTTGTATAGAGGCACTTGTTCTAATTCAATGAAGTTTTCCGTCATAAGGTTTAGTTAATGGACCTCAAACATCATTGGGCATTCAACTTAAAATAACCCAAAGAGGTTGAACCCGGACCAAATTTAAAACCCATAACCCCCGTCTTCTGCTCTCTTCTGATCTCTGTGACCGATCATGCTCTTCTTCTTCTCTGCTCTCCCCTACTTCGTCTGAAGGGCAAAACCGTAAATTCAATTTCCCCGCCATGTCCGCAACCTCATCCCGAGCACGGTTGGCTGTGATAGCCCTCCTCTCCGCCACCACGTTCTACTGCTTCTTCAAATCCCACCGACTCAAGCGGCTCAAAAATCTCTCCCTAAACCCTAACCCTAGCTCCTCCTCGCCTCGCACAGGCAAGCTCTTATTCATTTCCCAAACCGGAACCTCCAAAGCCCTAGCTCGCCGTCTTCTCGATCTTCTATCCGCCAACGGCCTCGCCTTCGAGCTCGTCGACGCCGCCGCCTACGAGCCGGAGGACCTCCCCAAGGAAGCGCTGGTACTCATCGTCGCCTCCACCTGGGACGATGGACAGCCGCCGGCGAACGCCGGGTTCTTCACGAACTGGCTTTCGGAGAGCTCCGAGGACTTCAGAGTGGGATCCATGCTGCTCTCGGGGTGCAGATTCTCGGTGTTCGGCGTCGGGAGCCGAGCCTACGGCGCGTCGTTCAACGCGGTGGGGAGGGAGCTGTCGAGGAGGATGAGGGCGTTGGGCGCCGGAGAGATATTGCCGGTTTGGGAAGGTGACGTTGACGGCGGGGATATTGACGTTGTATTTGAGGCTTGGAGTGGTAAGCTGATGAGGTTATTGAAGGGCGGTGGTGCCGAAAACGGCGTCACATTGGGTAATGGAGTTGGTCCTGAAGCTGAGTACTCTGACGTGTCAGATGATGATGATGATGTGGAAGATGAGGAGGAGGCTGTGGTGGAGTCTGGAGTTGTTGATCTTGAGGACATTGCAGGTAAAGCACCTGCAAGGGGGGCGGTGACGGAGGCCAAGGCTAATGGGACAGCAAATGGTAAAAGAGATATGGTCACTCCGGTGATTCGGGCCAGCTTAGTGAAGCAGGTGAGCTTGTTTAGTCTGAGTACTAGTTGTGAAAGATTTTCAGCTGTGTGTTTGACATTTAGAGTTTGTATTCTGATTTCAGGCTTTGTTTCTGTAATGCAGGGGTATAAAATTATTGGTTCGCATAGTGGTGTCAAAATTTGTAGATGGACAAAGTCGCAGCTTAGAGGCCGAGGTGGTTGTTACAAACACTCGTTTTATGGCATAGAAAGTCATAGGTAACTTGAATTCTTATGGTTTTATTTATTCACGGTCTATCTGATAAAGTTTGAAATCATTTTTGTTCTTTGGTTTCTTGTTATGCTGGGTATTACTGTTATATATCAGATAATGAATTGAAACACGATGCCCCCTGTGCTTACAGATCTAAAAGTGTTGATATATTACCGTTTCTATAGTATATCGTTCTGTGCAAGGATATTGAATTGCTAGTCTTCTATTGCTGATCAAGTTGGATTTCTATATTTCCCATGTTCTTTAAATTTGTTCATGTGTTTTCAGAGATAATTTCATATTCAGTATTGCAGTTTAATTGTGGATCTTCTTAATGAAAATAACACAAATTAAACTTGTTGAAACAGGTGCATGGAGGCTACTCCTAGTTTGGCATGTGCCAATAAATGTGTTTTCTGCTGGAGACATCACACAAATCCTGTAGGGAAGAGTTGGCAGTGGAAGATGGACGATCCATTAGAGATTGTGAATACTGCCCTAGACCTGCACAGTAAAATGATTAAGCAAATGAAAGGAGTTCCTGGTAAGTTTTTCTTTTCCCTCTTGGCTTTGAACCAAGAAAAAAAACCACAATCTTAGTCTTTTGACATGGGAAATTTTCCTCCTACAGGAGTTACATTGGAGCGGTTAACAGAGGGTCTTTCTCCAAGGCATTGTGCCTTGTCACTTGTTGGTGAACCTATTATGTATCCAGAGATTAATACACTAGTGGATGAGCTGCATCGTAGACGGATTTCTACTTTTCTAGTCACAAATGCTCAGTTTCCTGAAAAGATTAGAATGCTGAAACCTATTACACAGGTGTGTATGCCATTGTTGTATTGCTCTCTGTTCTTTCATCACAATATGCTTGCACTGGAAAGTGGCATCTGTTTTGACTCTTTTCTTTATCTTACAAATCAGTTATATGTAAGTGTGGATGCTGCAACTAAAGAGAGTTTGAAGGCAATTGACAGGCCTCTTTTTGGAGATTTTTGGGAGCGATTCATTGTAAGTATTTTATTTGTTCTTAGAGATTGTTAGCCTTTACTTCCCTCTACCCAAAAGTATTGAGAGAGATTTAGATAGATGTTAATTTGTGAACGTGGGAAGAGGGCCGTTAGTTTATGCAGATGGGCATTGGTCTGCCAATAATTTTCATGCTGCAATTTGCTTTCTCCATTCAATGTAATGTCTAAAAAGCCTATATCAGACTTTTCTCCATCAAATAGATACTTGTATTTTTTTTTTCGACTGATGAGATTCCAAATGTTAAGACCTTGGTTTTCTTTATCCCTTGAAATATTGAATTTAGGTACATAAGATTAGGAGTTTAGGGCTAAGTTAGCTGGTCCAGAATACAAACTCTTATCTTTCAAGGCCTATTATTGAGGTCATTTGTAAAAAGTTGACAATTACTACACACCTATGTTGCACCACTCAGTTTCTTCTGATATAATTTAGCATTTCTGGTCTTACATGCTTGAATCTTTTCTGCCAGGATTCCCTGAAAGCTCTCAAGGAAAAACAGCAGCGAACTGTTTATCGCTTAACATTGGTAAAAGGCTGGAATACAGAAGAAATTGAGGCTTACTATAACATCTTTAGCATTGGTAACCCGGATTTTGTTGAAATCAAAGGAGTTACATATTGTGGATCGTAAGTTCTCCTTTATTTGTTTTGCAAGTAGTTGAATCATTTCCAATGCTCTATTTCTCTAATTAGTGTGTTCTATTCACAGGTCCGCTACCTCAAAGTTGACGATGGAGAATGTGCCATGGCATGCTGATGTTAAAGCTTTTTCAGAGGCCTTGGCTTTGAGAAGTAACGGCGAGTATGAGGTTGCTTGTGAGCATGTCCACTCATGTTGTGTCCTCCTGGCAAAAACTAAGAAGTTCAAGATCAATGGGCAATGGTTCACATGGATTGACTATGAAAAGTTTCATGATCTGGTATGTGTCTCCAATGATTATATAGTCATAGATCACCTTTTTCGCTGATAGATTTTGATTTCTTTCTTATGGAAAATGCAGGTGGCTTCTGGAAAACCGTTTGACAGTAATGATTACATGGCTGCCACACCTTCATGGGCTGTTTATGGGGCTGTGGAAGGTGGTTTTGATCCCTATCAATCTCGATATAGGAAGGAGCGACATCACAGATCAAACCAGTGACTGAACTGGTTAGCATTGGAGCTTTAGGAATCATTTTGTTTGTAATACAGTTTTGCACTACATAACTAGAGATATAGTCATGAGTTTGTATTCTAGTTATCCCCTGCTTATCTATCGGAAGAAGTTGCTCTGCTAGTTTTGAATTCATTGCTTGATTAAAGAGAGAAGTACCATTTAGTGTAGAGCTTGTTATGTATTTCCCTTGGAGCTTTTTTCTTTCATGTGGTAGTAACAATTCTTTATCAATAGGACAGTCCACCTTTGTAATAGCATGATGAACCTGTATGATTCAATTTAAACTTGAAAAATGTGGATAATTTCCTGTTTAAGATAGCTGTGTTATAAAGAGCTGAGAATCTGTATGCTGTCATCATATACTAGTCTGCTATGCAACTTTTAGTGTTGAGGTACATATATAATTCTATTCCATGTCGTTCTATATATGTATGAATAGGTGCCTTCTGCTGGAACCTTTTAATTTCGTAGGCACCTTACACATCAGCGACTGGGTTCTGGCATTATTTTTCTTTGTATCTCTCTATTTGTGTTTATTAAATGACTCATGATTACTGCTAGGCAGAAGAAATCATGTCACCTATTCCAACCCTTATATCCAATCAGTGAGTTTATTTCAGGAGCCATAGTTTTCTTGATGATCATAACTCAGCCATGGTATCGTCAATTGTAGATAGCCCCGTTTGTTGAAAACTTTTAAAAGAGAACTGGTGTATTGAGATATTAGATAATACTGCTTAAAATTCATCCGTGCTGCAAATTTGAAATGCACCCTAAAACCCAATTCAGTTGCAGCATACATGTCCATTAGGAAAGCATATATTCAGGCATGCTTATGTTTTCGGCAAAGCATATATTCAGGCATGCTCGGAGATGATTGAGTTCATGTTTGCATGTTTGGTGCTGAAACGTCGAGTTTGTGGGAATGGAAAGAGCCCTCGAGTTTGTAGGAATGGAAAGAGCCCTCAAGTCCATATAGATGCTTTGTTCTCCAATTTCGAGGCTTCTTCCATATATCTATGATGGAAAATTGTTTGTATGTCTGGATTATTTGGTGCCTAACGAGTAATGATGGAAGCTCTCCTCTAAAATTACAAAGACAGAAGAGGCCCACTGTTAGTGACCCATTTCGCGTCAATAGATTTGCTGTTTAGGCTGTGGAAAGTGTCATACAACCCATTCCGTATCGCCCTCGTCTTCAATCAAACAGGAAATGTGCAGAGGTGGAAACAACCAAGTTGACAAATGGTAGCAGGAACAGTAGACTCCCACCAAAACCCAAAAGTCTAACCAAACCCTACGTACTAAGGCCGGCGTTCTCATCATGCCATTAGTCATCGTACATACACCCTCTTCTTCTCAAACCCTAATCGTACTATGCTTCGAATTCGTGACAAAAATCCATTACTTGGCCAGTTTTTGCATCAATTAGTAGTGTTCACCGACATCAGTAGTTGATTAAGAGATTGATTATCTCAATCACTTTTAAATTTATATAAGGGTTGAAAACAAAATAATTTAACTTAAAAATAAATATCTTTATATTTGACTTACCAATAATTAATTATGAATCTCTTAATTAATCACTAACTAGGTAAGCACTTCTGTTATCTCTTCAAATTTTCACATGATTCGACTCATTTTGACTTTGATCGCTCGAGGCGCCAAAAATCTTACCTTAAAATAGGGCTAGTCAATGGATGCATCTGCAAAGGAAATGTGCATTTGGGTCTGTAGGATGCAAAATAAGTAGTGCTTTGCTAACGGAAAGTGCTAAACTACACAGGTAACCGGGACGTGAGAGTCACGTGCCAGAGCAGCGACTTGGCACTTTGGGCGTTCAGTAGCTCAGAAAACCAGTGCCAGACTCATAATCAGCTTCGGTTTTCCCCACCTCCAAATTGCAATCCTTTCTCTGCTCTCACACACCTCTATGTTCCTTCACCTCGTTCAACACATAAACACATGGTTCTTATGCTCCATTCCACAATACCAAGACAAAAGGATGCATAGACACATATCAAAATCACAAGAACTAATTCAGAAGTGAACTAAATCTATATTTCTAATGAACCCAACACACCTCAAGGCTAATGCCAAAGCCAAGCTCAATTCATATGTTTGGAAAAGAAAAGAAAAGAAAAAAAAGGATGATGAAACAGCATCTTTGAACTTGGGATCTTCCCTTCCCTTCCCTTCGAATCTTTCATTGATATAATAGCAGGATTGATGCAATCACTTGGAAGAGGAAAGACAAGAAAAACATTACCATACAGAAGTGAAGTTACTAATTTTAGCAACTACTCTTTCTCGGTTTGCTCTTCCGCCTAGCCCTACTTCTCGAAGGCTCCCTCCTTACCTCACTCTCTTTGGGTTTTGTCGATGATGGTCCTCCTTTAACCTTCTGCTGCTCCTCTTCTTGTTGTTGCTCTTGCTTATCTTCTTCCTCTTTCTCACTGGCTTTGGCTTTTTTGGATTGACTGGCGCCTTCAACTTCCTGAGCTGCAGCAGCAGCTTCTTGTTCTATTTTTGTTGATGATTGCTCCTCAACCATCTTTCGAGGCCTTCCTCGCTTTCTTGGTGTCTGGGGCTGAGGTTGCTGCTGCTGGGCTTCGTCTCCAGTCGATGAAGCTTCTTCTATTGCTACTGAGAGCTCCGTTTTCTGAGGTTTCTTCTTCCCCATATCTATCTTCCCCCAATCAAATACTTGATAAGTCTTCTCCCTTTTGATTGCTTACACTTCCAAAAAACGTAGTAAAATCTAAGAATAAGGGCTGGCCTCACGCTCAAATAATTGTGCATGAGTCATTTTTTTATTGGTCTCCATTATTAATTTAGATAATAACAATAAAATTTAATTCAATTTTTTTTCTTTATTACCCCTCCATCTATTATAAAAGTGTTGTAGAATAATATTGAGCGAATTAATTCTTCTTTTATTAGTGATAGAATGAAGCCTCTTTATATAGGAAAATACATGGACTTCTTCGGCTATATTACATGGGTCAATGAGCCTATTACATGGATATATGTAAAACCCTATTACAACATGGATTACTATATAAAGCTCGTATACAAGACATGGACCAAGACACACACATATATATCAAATATCCTATAACACTCCCCTTTGTGTCACGTGTTTTCATGCCGCTATGGTGCTTACGGTGTTGTCTCATCAAAACCTTGTCAAGTAACAAAAACCATGTAGGAAAACTAAACCTTGGTCGAAAGAAAAAGAATACAACACACCAACTAATCCACTGAGAACTCGCCATGTGATGCTCCCCCTGGTGTGTGCTTTAATTTGATTTTCCTGATGAATGGTGCATTCCAACATGCTTCTCAAGAGTAGATGTGAGCCAAGACTTAAACAAGTTTGTCATGATCAACCACAAATGGAGATCAATAGTCTTAGTGGTGTATGCAATGTTACCTCGTTAAAAACCTTGTCAAGCAAAAACACAGTGGGACAAAAAGCATAGACTAAGGGAAAAAGAGTGCAACATGGTTGACACAAACAACCACACCCTTCACATTTGATCATGACATGTATATGCTAGATTTTCATTCAAATCTGCATCTCCTCCTGATCTTAAGATCATTCATAGGGTGCTTTCGGATCCCTAGTGACCATGGAGCTGTTTTGACAGCCTAACATCTGTATGCTCTTTTAACATATCTCAAATGTGGCATTACTCAGTGCCAGCAGCTATGTGCATGGTGCCTAGCAGTTATATGCACAGCGTTCGGTAGCTGGGTGCACAGTGCTCAGTAGCTGGGTGCACAGTGCTCAGTAGCTGGGTGCACAGTGCTCAGTGCTCGACATCTGGGTGAACAGGTGCACGTATAGTGTCTGGCAGTAGTGCACACGTGTGCACAAACAGTGCACAGACAGCGCTCATGCAGCGTGCACAGGCAACGAGCACAGGCAGCGCCCCGGCAGCGCATAGGCAGCGTGCCATATGTCCAGCAACTCGGCCACTAAACCAACTAGTGCCTAGATCATGCAGTGTGCGTGCACAGGGGAAAACCCTGTCAGCAGTGCACGCGCACAAAAGCAGGCACACATACGATGCCCGGCAGCAGCGCACACGTGCACAGGGGCAAGCCCTGGCAGCATCGTGCACGCACACAGGGGCAGGTGCACATACAGTGTCCAGTAGCAGCGCACGCGTGCATAGGGACAAGCCCTTGCAGCAGAGTGCACGCGTATAGAAGCAGGTGCACATACGGTGTCCGACAGCAGCGCACCCGTGCACAGGGGCAAGCCTTGCAGCAGTGCTCAGCAGGTGCACGCGGCAGCACAACAGTCAGTAGGTGCACGCGACAGCACAGCGGTCAGTAGGTGCGCGCGCCAAAGCACATCACTTAGCAGCAGCGCACGTGTGTCAGGGCATAGCGCTCATCAGCTGTGCACGTGCCAGAGCATAGTGCTCGGCAGCAGCGCACAGCGAGTAGCATGTGGATTAGGGGTGTCGATAGCCAAATGCACATATGTTTTAGGATTTCTATAATAACCTGCAAAGACAAACGTCTCAAACATAGAATGAGGACGGAGAAGGGAGGAACGGATTTTATCCTCCCCGAGGTTATTGAACTTTGAAATTACTCAAAATAAAGCTTACTTGCTAGTCTGTCAAATAGACTGCATTCATATAAGCTGCTCCATGCTTCCATGCTCAAATCCATGCGCGTTCGGCGCTCGTTCGCACAATTTTATCGTGAATTGTCACGTGGAGAGATCATGAAACACATGAAAAGCATATGGTTAGTTAAACTTGCCATAAAATAGTAGCAAAACATTGAAAAAACATCAACCATATGAAGAATTCAAAGAGAAATTAGGAATACAACCCGTTTTTCTCAAGAAAAAGTGATTCCTATGCATATTGTAATCATTGAGAGGACCGGTTCACCCACTTTTACTCATGTTCTGGGGGTGCCCTTTTGACTGAAAGATCCTGACATCCTTGTGCATAACCTCTCCAAATTTCATGAAATCGGAGTTCAGAAAGTGCCCGAACCGGTTGCTTGAACATTACAACCGGTCTGGGGATTCCAGCGGCCGGTTCGGTGTCTTTCCGTCCGGTTGTTGGAGTGAGGTCGGCGGCGTTGGATTCGTGAGAACAATATCTTTAACTTCTCTGTTGGTGACGAAATCCAATTCGGAATTTATTCTGATGATAATTGTGTTTGAACCCTAAGGCAGATTTTAGGGTTTCTTGGTGCGCAGGTGTACAGGGGGTGCGCAGCGGTGCCCAGCGATGCATGCGACAGAATTTTTTTTTTTTTTCCGATGGCCTACTTACTCTTTTTGAGGTTTAGAGCTAAGTGCTAATAACGTGTTGTAGAATAATATTCAAGGAATGAATTCTCCTTATTTTATTGATAGAATGAAGCCCCTTTATAGGGAAATGCATGGATCTCTTGAGCTATTACATGGGCTAATGGGTCTATTACATGGATATATGTAAAACCCTATTACAACATGGATTACTACATAAAACCCGTATACAAGGTATGGACCAAGACACACATATATATATATCAAATATCCTATAACAAGAAATTGCCTTTTTATCTTTTTTTGTGTTGATTGAAGGTACATCAATAGTTGGTCTTCAAAGACTACAAAACAAATCTTGGTTCTCCAGGTCTATTAAGACAAGGACCAACACAAAATGGTAATTCATAATTCATTAATATCTCATATTCTTTAAGTGCGTACATTATAGCATAATTGAATTTTTAAATTTTATGGAATTAAGGATATTCTTTTGTTGATATTGAAAATCATTACAGAAATGAGGGAGAAAGAGAGATGAATGTGGTTTGGTTGGAGGAAAGGGCGTCGAGATGGTGGAGATGGGAGAGAGTGGGGGCGGAGGGGAGGGAAGAGAGGAGGAGGGTCTGTGGTCAAGGGTGAAACAGAGGAAGAGGGAGAGGGAGAGTGAGAGGAGAAAAAGGATGAGGGAGAAGGAAAGATGAATGTGGTTTAGATATAGATAAGAAAGAGAGGAGCGACCGAAATTTTTTGTGAAAGTTTTCAAAAATTTTGGTGGGAAAAAAATCAAAATTTTGTGAAATTTTCAGTTGATTAAGTGATTTTTTCTATCGGCTAAGATATTATCTAAACGATTGAGAAATTATTCTGTCGCCTAAGTTATTATAAATAATTATTTATATTTATATATAAAAGTTCCTTCAGCTAGATTAAACTTTTCGTCGCCTAAGATATACTTAGCGGACGAAATAGTGTTCCGTCTCTAAGGTGCTAACTTAGGTTACGGAAGTTGTTTCGTTGGCTAAGTGTTTTTTCTTCTAGTGAATGGTTGTATTGTTCCATTTTTGTTCTTTTTACTAATTATTTTGTAGTATATTAGATGTTTTTCTTTGGAAATTAATAAGCCAATTAGCTGCTAATTTTAAGGAATGCAACATCATTTCGACTCTGCTCTTGAATCTTCATTATAGTCCAGACCTGAAAAATTTTGAGGTATTAATGGGTTATGGCGGGAAATGAATGGAACGAGAATGGACTTTCTTTTACTTTCAATCACCAAATAAAAAAAGACATTTTCATTGATATCCGAGGACACTAAAAGAAAAAAGATAAATTAAAATTAATTTTTATTGTTATTATCCAAATCAATAGTTGAGACCAATAAAAGAATAACACAAATATAAGTGTGACTCATGAACACTCTATCAGGCTATCACTCGACAAAAATCAAATCTTGTTTGATGCTAGAAGACCATTTATTTTCCTCTTTTTGTTTTTCTCAATAAGAAACTGGAGTCATATCTTTGACCAAAACCTCTAAGATTGTGGAACTCCCATTAAACTCATCTCTCTTGTCGTATCCAGGACCCCCAATACCCAATAAAAATTCAGGCTCCGTTTAGTCCCCTGGCACAAAATATACAAATATTGTTAAAAGCTCAAAAGGCACTAGAAAAAAAAATTTCGACTTTGCTGTATCTCCCCTGCTCTATGTATCCTACTCCTTCCTAAACAAAGAAAAACGAGAGCAAATGTGTATAGTGACATTTTTGATGTGGGATATCATTAGTTTGATCTTTTATTGAGTGAAAAATGTCTGATAAAAAAGGTTAAATCTTAACCTGTTTTAACTTTTAAAATGATAACTCACTTCTTCTATCATTTTTGTAACCAAAAAGAGAAAAACAAGGTAAAGAAGACAGATATGGAAATGAGGTCAAAAGACTCATAGGTCTCTTGTCTCTAAACCTATATTCAATTTAATTTCCTGTGTTATTCTTATTATTGTTATAATTGCGGGTAAGAAATTAAGCACTGTGGGTTAGAATATTTCTGAGAAAAAAAAACCAAAAAGAAAATTAAGAAAAGATAGATAGGTACTGTACCAATCAGAATCACTCATCTTATCGGTGTTTCAGACTGACCACCTGTGTCACTTCCCCGGGCTTCGCGCCCTTTGAAAGAGCTTTGATTCCCTCCTTCTCACCTCTACCACCCCACCTACTCCTCCATTCAGACTCACACTTACCTACACCTTCATTTTTTTTGGTAAAAGTTCCTACACCTTCATTGATCATGCTGCGTGCTGCACCCCAATTATTATTCCCTTTGGTTCTTGTATAATCATTCCCACCACTTTTTTCACCGATAATTTTCTGGGGATTTATGTATGCATGGTTCTTATGTATCTGTTATTACAAGAGACTAAATCTTAAATTATCATTTTTAATATGTTGAGTTTTAATTATAAAAAATATTGGTATAATTAGATATAATACATCCACTTATAAATTATATTTTATTTGTCTCTTTTCTGATGTGTGATCTTTCCTCTCCAACACTCCTCCTCATGTGCAACTTAACTTTTAAATATGTGTAATTTGATTACGTCAAAGTCTCATATCGGAAATCGGTAATTTAATTCGGAATATGATTTGATCCAATTTTCATTTCAGAAATTAGGATATGCAGTTCAAGACCCACTGCAGACACTTGATATAATATGAAGTCAATGGTTTTTCGATGAATCTAATTTGGTTCTATTATGTTGGGAGAATTTCTCCCGTTATGCTGGGATAAGTAATTGAAGAGAGACCCGCTCTGATACTAACTTGAACAGGGACAAGCGTGGCCCGTGGATCACCATTGTATCTATATTGTCCCAACTTAACCACTTTTAAGGTGTTGGGTTTTAACTACAAAAATATTGGTATAATTAGATATAATTCATTCACTTATACGTTATATTTTATTTGTCTTTTTTCTGATATGAGATTTTTTCTCTCCAACATTTTAGACTACTCTTTTATTATTAATTGATTTTAGATGTAAATTCTAAACTATTTTATCAATAGTTGCGACTTACAAGGTACAATGTAAACTCTTGAAAATGCAGAACTCAAATATTTGAAAGCTACCAACTGCAAACTACAGTAAGTTGATAGGTTTTAGAACTCAAAACGTAGTTTCCTTACTTAACATCATAGTTTCAAAAACAGAACTTCAATCCGTTAGGATGATTCCCTAATAGCAATAGCAATAGCAATAGCAATAGCAATAGCAGTTAGGAGTGGTTGAATTGCTGCAACGCGTGGTCGAGGTGAAGTCGAACGGAGTAGATTTCTTATTTTCCTATAGCAACTGAGACGACTTTTTAGGTAAGTACCATGTATCAACATTCTTTCCTTTTGATTTTAGGAATTAGATCCTAAGACCAGTGAGTTTATAGTGTAGATTTCTTATTTTCCTATAGCAACTGGGACGACTTCTTTATAGGTAAGTATCATACATCAACATTTTTTCATTCTGATTTTAGGAAGTAGATCTTAGGACTAGTGAGTCTAGGAAGTCTTGTTTTAGGTAAGTACCATATCTACCTTCATTCATTGATTTCAAGTCTATATAAAGTGCACTAACAAGGATAATTGTTGCATTATATCAAACACATCAAATTGGAGTATTGCAATATTGGATGGAATTACTTGGTTTGAGGTCTATAAAAGCTTCACTAGGATATACTTCAGACTTGTTTCATCAATTACATTCACAATGGCTCGTAGTGCTATAGTTTGCATGGTTGTCATACTCTTGTACGCTTCCATGTATTTCTCATGCGGCAAATATCATAACGGTGGATCAGTCCGGTCACGGTGATTTCTACAAAATACAAGACGCGATTGATTCTATTCCGGTAAACAATAAGGAGGCTGTGACAATTTCGATCAATCCTGGACAATTCAAGGAAACTATCACCGTACCACCAGACAAGTCATTCATAACATTAAGAGGTAGCACCACAAAAGCAAACGACGTGATAATTACGTGAGATAAAAGTGGCGACATTGTTAGTGTTGCTACATTTCATGTCTCGGCTTCCGACTTTGTAGCTCGCGACGTAACGTTTCAAAACACATTCGGGCCTGGTCATCAGGCAGTCGCGCTAAGGGTCTTTAGTGATAGGGTCTCGTTTTACGACTGCTCGATTATCGGTTACCAAGATACTCTATTCGATGAAGGCGGCAGACATTACTACGAGAATTGTTACAATGGAGTTGTTGATTTCATATTCGGAAGCGCCACCTCTTTCTATCAAAATTGTCACATACATTCGCGGGGAGCAGGATTTATTACGGGGCAGCAAAGGGAAAGACCAACTGACAATGGAGGGTCTGTGTTCTATAAGGGTTCGATACTTCGATTACGGGTGAAGGTGGAAAAACATATTTATGAAGACCATGGGTTGGTTCTTATGCTAGGGTTATATTTGCCTACACTAACATGGGGAATGTGATAGAGCCAGCAGGTTCACTACTAAGCACTTATGCAACGAATTTATTTATTTTCATCACATGAGTGTGAACTTATGCGACGAAAAAAAATTTGGCGCATGAGTGCTAACTTATGAGACGAAACTTAGTATTTCGTCACATAAGTTCAAACTAATACGACAAATTTTTATTTCGCGCATAAGTGCCAACGTTGGTCTGATGATGGAATAACAAAGGAAGAATTAAAGACGAAGTCTTTTTGTGGGCAGTTCAAATGCAACGGACTAGGAGCAACAACTTCGGAGAGGGTCCAATGGGCGCGAGAAATCGGTGATGAAGAATTTGGAACGTTTTTGACGACAGATTTTATCAATGGAAAAGAATGGTTAAAGTCTACACCGGTGACAACTCTGCTTCCATCGTCTTCATTGCCACCGGTGCCAGTGGTAATGAAGTCATATTCGCCCCCACCAGCGCCAGTGCTGGTTCCATCTTCTTCGCCGCCACCTGCACCGTTGGAGATCCCATGGTCACTGCCACCGATAGCAGTGGATAATCGTCGTCGCCGCCACCGATACCGTTGGATAACCCGTCGTCTCCCACACTAGCACCGGTGGTGATCCTGTCTTTGCCGCCACCAACACCGGTGGAGAACCTGTCGCCACCGGCACCGGTGAAGATCATGTGGTTGACACTATTGAAATTGGTGATGCAACTTCCTTCGTCACTACCACCGTCATCACGGGTGATCATATATCACTCTGTTTTCGTCTCCATCAACATCGGTTAATATTGGAGGAGGTGAAGAAGCACTACCAGAAAAAAAAAAAAAACTTTAGCCAGCGAAAAAAAATAGGTCTACGAGAAAAAAAAAATTATCGGCTAAAATACACTTTAGCTGACGAAAATTTTTCCTCATCGGCTAAAGTTTGTCGTCATCAGCTAAAAGATTTTAGCCGACGAAAAAAATATTTTTTACTTAAAGTTTAAAAATTTTGTCGGCTAAAATAGAGACCATAGGCGACAAAATTTTTCATCCCTTAAAATACTTTAGCCAACGACACAAATACCCTCGTCGCTAAAGTCCAAAAAATTTCACAAAAAAGTTTGAATTTTTTTCCTACACTTTAGCCGATGACTTAGGGTATTCATCGGCTAAAGTGATCAGGTTTTAGGTCAAAACGTAGATCGATTGCATCTCATCATGGTGAGTTTGTTGTGTTGAAGCTTCGATCAAAATACCTTATATAAATGCATATATAGATGTTTTCGTGTGTTAAGTGGTTATAAAATTAGGGTTGACAGTCCCGATAGAGCCCTTAATATTGTGGGATTGAGTTGAATTTTTTACCATAGATATCTTTCGACATAATGATCATATCAGACCGTCGGATTTTCGTTTGTGAATTTTGATCATCGAAATCACAACATGCATACTAATGTTATATAACTTGTTTACTGTTTTAAGTAAATGAACAATTTTGCAAACCAACTCTACATAGAACCGAAAAATTCAAAAATCTCGTGAAATAAGATGTGACCGTAAAGGTGAAATACTTCTATGGTTGAAAAATCACGTATTTCGGATAAAGTCTCAATGTTGATAGTAGCGGTCAACCTTATTTATCCTTATGAGGAGCCCTATATTCGAGGGGTAAATGTCCCAAAATTTTTAAATGGGCGGTTGCGTGTCATCATGGTGAGATTTTGTTGTGTTGAATATTCGACCAAAATACCTCATATAGATGCAGATATGTGCGTTTTCGTGTGGTAAGTGGTTAAAAAATTAGGGTAAAACTGCATTTTGAAGCCCTAAACAGAGTCAGATGGCTAAAAAGGCTTATAGGTCGTGACAAAACGACGAGTTTGACTCATAGGACTGTTCCACTTCCAGATTGGTATTACAATAATCAATTGGACACTGAACACCACATGTGATAATTTTGTCAGTAAATGGACAAATGGTACTTTAGCAGATTAAATACCACGTGCCGTCGGCTAAAGTATTGCCACGACATGTGGCATTTCGTCGGCTAAAGTACCATCAAAATTTTTTTACAACAATATTCCTGCCAAAAAGTGAATTTTTATATCTTTCATCTATATATTTCATCTCTCTTCCTCCTCCTCCTTCTCCTCCATCGCAGCTCCTCCTTCTCCGTCGTCCTCGCATCCTTCTCTGTCATCCTCGCCTCCTTCTCCTCCTCATTCGGCTCCTCCTCCTCCTTCTCCTTCTCTTCCACCGGCAGCAACTCCTCCTCGCCGCTCACTCCTCCTCTGTCACGCCCCGACCCAAGATTACCTCCCTAACCCTGGGTTAAGACGTGCGGGACCTAACACAAGAGAGATTTACTCGAAATCCCCCTTGAGCCAGGATAACCCTATTTAAACAGTCCAAGCGTGCCGGAATAGACCTCAAACCGGAGGTTATCCCAATTCCCACATTTGAATCTCAAATGTGCCATTTAAAGAACCTAGGGGTTCTAAATATATTTGTGACTGCACCCGAATCCCGGTCAGGCTGCCTACGTACCCTGTCTTCAGGGATCAAGCCACACGTAGCTCTTATATTAACTAACACCCTAACCGGGCGAATCCCGCTATTCTATTTATCGGTTGCTTCCTAAATGAGGATAGCATACACCTAACGCATATCCTGAGTTAACCTCTCAAATGAGGTATCCACCGACCAACTAATCCGCGGGATTAAACCGAACATTCTACCATTCATAACAATAACAATCATACACGACAAGACAGATAAAAACGGCAATCACACGATTATAAACAACCATCACGCATAACTATAAAACATAGTGGCATCCACGTAAATAAACCAAACCATGGGCATTTAAAATATTTCCCCCTACTTGGCATCCATGAAAAAAATAACTATAATTACCAGGGGTATTTATGGAATTACCACCTCAATGGCATTCCTGTAATTAGCCCAAAACTGTCAGGGGCAACATGGACATTCTAGCCTTAATGGCAGTTCCGTAATTAATCTGAACTACCAGTGGTCTTTTAGGAATTACAGCCTTAGTGGCAGCCCCTGAAAGTAAACAAAACAGCTAGGGGTAATATTGGAATTCCAGCTCTAGTGGCAGCCCGGTAATAACCTTAACCTACCAGGGGTATTACTGGGATTTAACCATGATGGCACCCCTGTAATTACCCTAGACTGCCAGGGGCAGTTCTGTCATTTTACAATCACGGTAAAACAGTAAAAACCCGGATCTACCATGGTAAAAATCCAGGAATTTACCGTTCTCCTTTAAAATGTTTCCGGTCGGCCTACCGACCGATTTCTACCCCATTTATCCGGCCACAACCCTCCCCCAGTCGCTCCTCACAGCAACAACAACATTCATCAACATGAATTGCACATCCAGCATAAGGAAAAATAAGGAGGGAGGAATTTTCTTACCTCTCAAGCTCCTGCCGAGGGACCCCGAACCCACCGGCAACAACTGCACAGTGCCACTCGGACACTCACATGCACCAGCCGTGCCGGCGTCTCCCAACGTTGCTCCCCACATCACCTTCATCCTCCACAGCCTCTGGTGCCCTCGATCCCCTCCCCTGCACGTCTGGACCTCTGCCCGCTTTGCTCGACAATCGAGGTGGTCGACGAGAGGCGCGACAACCACCGGCGCGCGCGCCACAGCAGGCCTGATGGAGCCCTGGCTCCGACCCGAGAGAGAAACGAGAGGAGAAAGAGACCGAGGGGAGAGAGAAAAGAGTGAGAGAGCGGGAGGAGAGAGTGCGAACAGGAGAGTCCCCCCCGATCCGGTTTTGGGTATATATATATATCAACCAACGGCCCAGATTTGATTTCATAAATCCAACGGTCCAGATCTGCCAATGACTAGTTACCATGAATAGTAAGAAGATATTTTTCCTATTTACTTTTACCGCACGGTAACAACACTTTATCCCTCATAACTTCCGCATACGAACTCCGATTAATTTATAGGACATACCCACGAGTTCGTATTAACGTCCTCCACATCTTTCCCGAAGAAAACTCCCTTAAATTCTCGACTTAACGCAAAGTCCTCTTTTCCTACGGTAAAGTAACTTATCATTTGTTACTTCCGTAAATTCGATAAATTCGTAACTAACAACTCGTAGCTCCGGAAAATCTTCTGGACATACCGGGGATCTCTTAATAACATAATCTATCCCTCGGGACATTAATTCTATTTTTCCCCAAAACTGAGAATATCTCGATAATAATTCGGGGAAAATTAACAGTGCGGTTACCATTCTCTGTAACTCGCCTAATCCCGGTAAAAATGTTAATTTCGGGACGGGGTGTTACATCCTCTAGGTAACAGTGGTGGTGGCGAAAAAACGAAAAGGAAGAAAAAAATGAATCAAAAGTAAAATAAAAAAATTATTATTTTTTAAACTTTAGCCGACGAAATGTAAATTTTAGGCGATTAAATTCAAACTTTAGCCGACGAGTTGCAAATTTTAAGCATTGAAATTCAAACTTTAGTTGACAAGTTGCACACTTTAGTCGGCTAAAGTTTACTTGGCCAACCATTTTGACTAATAGGGGAAGTTTCCAGGGACGAAATATTGTCGCCTAAAGTACAAAAATTCATCACCTAAAGTCCAGACTTTGGGTGACGATTTACATCTATTTCTTCGGCTGAAGTATGACCGATGACATTTTCCTGACGATTATTTAGTCGACGAAATTTTGTAATAGGTCGACGAAAAATTTTCATCGGCTAAAGATGTTTTTCTTGTAGTGAAGGTGAAGCTATCATCATGTATTATACCTCTAGAGAGTCTTCACACTAAGCAACATTTCAGCACCGTTGGGAAACTAGGTGTATCCGCTGCAGTTTTGATATCCACCGTAGCATGTTCGGGATACTGGCTCTGGTAGAAGATAAACCGCTTCCTGCTTCATCTAGGAAACCAAAGACAGATGAACCACACTATTAGATAATGAGCTCCATGGTGTCCATAGTATTTGGTCAAAAGAAATACCTAAATTGGGCTTTCTTGGGCTCGCTTTGAAAGATTTGAGCCTGCAACTCCTGAAGTCCAAACATCTTGGATCAGAAAATATGAATTACAATGTCAGCTCGTGAGAAGAGGTACAATGACGGGTGAATCATGAAACCTAGCAAGATGTTAATTGTCTTAATTTTATGAGTTGTTCTACCTTGAATTACACAAAGAAGGAAATAATAAAATGTGTAAAATTGTTAGAATATATGTAGCAGTATTGATAAATGTATTTTTAAATTTAACAATACAATACTTAGATTTAAATAATAAATTTTAAGTTTTTTTTGTTCGAATAATATTACTAAATTTTTATATTAACTAAGTTTTAATTTTTATATTAACTAACTTTTAACTAATTCTCTGATTAATGGATAGATATATTAATTTTCACTATTTATTTTAAAATTTATTATTTTTTTAAATATTATGGTAAAACAAAATATTCATCTATAAATTTATAAATTTCGAATACGAGATGACGTTATCGGTGACTAAGGATCGCCCGTCACTATCCTTGTTTCAAGAGACAGCAGCCTCGTGAGTGCAAATTCTGGTGCCTCCCAATCGGATAAGATTGTAAGTCAGAGGAGGCCCATTCTCCTTCTCCTTCTCCTTCTCCTATAAAACCAACACTCCATTTTACGCTGTTTCTTTGGAGACCTTTCAGAATATAACACTCAAAAGGAAATATTCTTAATTTATTGTTAGAAAGAAAGTTTTTTGGAACACTTGGGTGTTGTCATTCTATTATTGCTGTCCACCAGTTCTGGGCTGAGGAATATCAAAAGCCTCAACCTTTGGTGTTGGAAAGCGATTTGGGAAGTCGCTCTTGGGTTTATAGATTTGCTTAACTCAAAGCTTGTGGATGGAACTGGAGCATTTAGTCGGTAAGTCTGTTTTTGCTAGCAAAATTCAGGACCTTTATTTGGTGGCTCTGTTCCCTTTGGATTTTGGCGTGACGTGTGTCTGTGTTTGTTTTCTTTATAACACAAAAATTATGGGGTTACAGAATGGAGTCATTTTTAGTTTCAGTTCTTTTACTTTTCTCTGAAACTGAAGGAATCGAAGTTGGAGGTTTCAATTATTTATGGTCGGTCTCCTATGTTTATTGTTTTTATAGATTGAATATTTAGTTCTGATTATTCTGTGATGATTTTGAAGTTTGAATTTTTTTATTTGATGTTTGATTCTAGTTGAATTCAGCTGCTATATGTTCATGTAATGCATTTTTTTTGGGTTTATTTTATTTTGTTGGAGCGTACTCAGGTTGTTCAATTACATCCCTATTTATAAGCCTGTATAGTTGGATTGAATACCCTTTCAGTTGTGAGATTAGCAGTCTTTATCCTAATTCTAAGGTTTTCTGTCCTAAAATTAGGATCTCAGTTCCTTTTATCCTCTAAAAAAATACCTTTTACCTGGCGAGGCAGCCTCTACGTTGCTATGTTTCTGGTTCAATGGATTGGTGTTTGACCATCTGGCTTTCTGCGTTTTCTTGTGTTTATCTGAACAGCAAATGTTCTGTTTATTTGTTTCCAGGTTTCATATGCCAGTCTGAGTTCAGCTTCTGTGAATCCCACTACAATGACGTCAACGTTTTGATCAAGGGTTTTCAGTGAGAGGATCATAGCTCCTCAATCATGGATGTTCCATATGACACAACACCAACCAATGGTGAAGTAGCCAATAACGGCCTTCAGATTATTAGGTACTCTCCTTACCAGCACAATAGTAAATTGTCATCATCCTGGTTTGATCTGAGAGTCTTTTATGTAAGGATCAGCAACTTTAAGGTGGATGAATCTACCCCTAAGTTTCTGACCCTCAACCATATTCCTCTATGCCTGGATACCCTTTTGGAAGTAAATGGTGCGAGAACTAGCATGTACTCTGATGGTGTATCTTCACATCTTAGAAGAGATCGGGTGGACAAGAAATCCGAAGAAGTCACATTTGTGAATACAGACAGCATAAGGTTCACAGGGAGTGTGAAATTTGAGGTGTTTGATAAGGATGATCTCATTCTCTTTGGGGTGTTAGATATGTCTAATAGCAATGGTTATGTTGGGGAATCAAAGAACAATGCCAAGCGATGGAGCATGAATTGTGAATCGGAGATCACTTCTGGCACTGGATTTTTCAAAGGAAAACAACTTAATGGCACTGAATCACCTGCACCGAGCATTGAGGTTTACGTTGCTGGCTCCTTCTCTGGAACACCAATCATCTTGACCAAAACCCTGCAGATTGCTTTCCGAAAGAAGCACAACAGGAAAGGCACTTTGGATGCAATGCCAGAGTATGACACAACTGAATTGCCGAAAGATGAGTCCACTGAACTTGATATGGAGGTACATAAACTTTTTTATTGAAACTCAAATCTTATGATGGGTTGTTAATTTTTGTGTTCTTCTGGTATCTTTGAGCATTGTTCTATTTAACGTATCTATGAGGAACTCTTCAAAGTTTAGTCCTTCAATGCTTCTAGTCATTGATCATTGGCGTTTATGAATAATATCTGATCCAAAATTTAAGATGAGTATCAATCTTGGTTATGCTTCCTGTGCTTCCTTCTTAGGATCTTGTTCTCTTGTATAAATCTCTTATTATTAAACAAGAACTTGCTTATAGAATCTTATCCTAGATGTGTCATGGCACATGAGAATGGGCGGGGCACAGTTTCCAAGTGATGGATGGGTTTGTTCTCAAGTGTCCATTTTGTTTTCTGTGGCATTATGTTTTACATCCTTGGTAGCAAGAGTCAGACAAGCAGGGTCTCATCTTAAGACACATGGTGAATTGTATGTCGTGGTGGTGGACCACATTCTGCATGGTTGTTATGGACAGTACTCTGAGTTTATATTACCCAGTTTATCATCTTGGGTTCTTCATATTACCCAGTTTATTATCTTGGGTTCTTCATGGATTATGTCTTGACTCTTGAGTGCTTAAACTATTCCAATGGCACCATTCCACCTTGATCCCTTCCTTCCCTCAACCAAGTCGTCCATTACATACTATCCACAGCTTCTCAGAATCATTTGATTGATAAAGTGAAGTTATATGATTTTTGCTGTTAATTCTTTGGTTGGGATGGTACCTTGTCGGATTTTGTAATCTTGATTAAATTGCAGGTGGCAGAATATAGAAACTACAAACCAGAAAATGAGGAAGAGTATGGCATGTACTGGAGGAGGGCAGAATACGATGGCGAAGATGGTGAACTCTCATGGTTCAATGCTGGTGTGAGAGTTGGTGTTGGAATTGGACTTGGCATTTGTCTTGGAGTTGGTATAGGGGTTGGTTTGCTGGTTCGTACATATCAAACAACCACTCGGACTTTCAAGAGGCGGCTGGTGTGATATCTGTAATCTGGACGTCTGTCTAACTGCGCCCTTGTTTGACATGCGTCCTGGACTGCAGATTTTGACTGAGTACTGTTTGTGTAGCTGACAGTTGCATTTTCCTTTTTCTGTGTTTTGTTCCCATAAAACTATTGTTGCGAGGTATGTTTAGAAGGCTTGACAGGTAATCTAGTTGTGTAATGGAAAGGTATGACAATCTTTCACGCTGAATGAGTGTATACATGTCTAAAGTTTGTTTTCAGATCTAGTAATGGTTAAACTATATAGATTATGTGGTGATCTATGCTCTCTTTTCTCTTAGTGCCTAGAGCTTACTTTCACAGCATCAATGACATTGCACTCTCATTTCGGTCTGCAAAGGAGGCTACTTTACTGGAATGGCAAATATGGTTGTGGCATTAATATCTATAAACCCGATACAGTTCCAAAATTGGTAGAATTTGTTAGCCCAAGGAAATGAGCGGTAATGTCAGATGAATACGACTGTATGCAAACTACCATCTTCAAGCATTTTCATGTTTAATATTCAACAGTTTGTTACTGAATACAAGTAGATGCATTAGACTCAATTGATTTTCTGTCTTTGAATGGCAATGTAGCCTCTGAACACTGTCCAGGAAGTCTGTCATCGAGACACTCCGATACACCTGCAAGAGAGGTTGTGTACGGAACTTAATATAATCCGATAACTCATGCTGGTTCAGGAGCTAGCTCGGCTCCAGAATGGCCAGTGGTTGCATGATGTATCTTGGTATCACGGCCCCAAAAGGCAGCAGATTTCGCATCATCTTGGGTCATTAATTTCGAGAACTCATCATGGTTATACTCTAGTATGGCCTTACCTCCAAACTCAGTAGGGAGATTTTCTTCATCAAAATATTGTTTCATAAGCTCCACACTGTCTTTCTTCTTCGGGTAAACAAACTTAACTTTGTGGAATGTTTTGTTATCCAAGAAGTACTTGACAATCTGCATGAATATGAGGGGTAATGTAGCAAAACATTATCAAAGAAGAGCTAAGGACAATGAAACTAACTGGGGAAACAGATATCTCAAAAAGAAAACAAAGGCAAGAAAAGGAAGCAACTCCAAAATTTTTAGTCAACTAGGAATGGCCGCAAGAAATATAGGAAGCAGAAATCAGGAAACACATAAGAAGTCTGTAGTCATTCAGGTAAACATTGATCATTACTGTATTACTGTTAGCAACACTGCATGTATTAGCACTGTTTATTTTAGTTTCAGAGCATGTAAGAAACTGTTCAAGATTAGCAGGCTCAATACAACCATGAACTATTAATTCTTGTTGCAAATATTTTCAATGGAGCAGTAAAAAGCAACTAAATTAAATATAGCTCAAACCTTCCAAAATGCTTCAAAAATCCGCGGAGGGTTGTAGAGAAATGCCACGGCTAGCCTTTCAGGATAGTGGTTCTGTAAAATATTGATGGTATCCCGTGCTGATTTGACAGGCACAGAAGTATTCAGTGTCCACCCGGTAAAATCTATCAACCAAGCCATTTGTTCTTGACCCTCTGGAAGGTTAAAGACAGCATTCTCTATAAGATACACCAAATGTTTGATGTTATTGTCTAATGACGTTGTGTTCTGCAGCATTTGTAAAAGCATTAGTCTTCAACTTAAGAAATGAAAGCCGAAGTAATATGAATTTGATAACAATCCTACCTGCATTGCTGGTCTCAATATCAAAACACTCCTCCCATGACGGTCATGAAAACTTGCTCTATAAACTTTTCCAGTCTCGCCTTCAACTGCAACTTCAGGCTGACCATATAAAATAGTTCAGTAAAACTCAAAACATAAACACAGAGACCTACCTAAGATATGGATCATGAATTCTTACCCAACTGATTTCCTCCGGTTTATAACTTGACCTCCATTTGAGTGTTTCTTCCAACATTTTCTTCGACTTGTCTACATTCCCGTTCCTTGCATCCAAGTACCTCCTAAAGCACGCATCAGTACAGAACTGCAAACTACGGCCCGATAGGGGACCGATTGCAGCCTTTAGCTCGTTGATCTGCATTCATTTTCATATACTGATGTTTATAAATTGTGGTCTAAAACCTGTGCAATCACTTGGTAGCACCATCTAACAAGCACTAATATTAATTCTCAACTAAAAACTTGCGATTAGTTACCTTCACTTGAGACTGCAGTGAATCATTCTCGTGATGATGAGACTTTCCCCAATGGCCAAACATGGTAACACGAATTGTTTTGGTATCAATAACTGATCGGCTCAACTTCAGCTGGGAAATTAAACAGCACACAATAACGTATCAGCTGTTTACACAAGTACCTCAAACATAATAACAGATAAATTCAAGTCCCCAAAAATAGATAAACAGAGTAAACTAATACTTGTCAAGATCGGTTTCTACCAATCAGAAACTAAACTAGAAAGCAGAGCAAGAGAAACAGCAGTAGATAAATGAAGGATCAGACAAGAAATAAATGACCTTAGAACAACAACAACCACCACAACAGCAAGAAGAAGAAATAAATGAACAAAAGTTTGACTCTTGACTGTAGTGTGGTCATGGCCTCATGGGTCCCCGGGGAAAACGGAAGCCTCTGTTTGTCTCCAACTCTCTTGTAAATGCTGCCTTCCTAGTCAAATAAGTGGGTGCTCCATTTTTCCAAGCTCAAATTTCTTGACTTTTATTAAAGTGGTCTAGAAGATTAAGAAGAATACATGTACAACCTGGTGAAAAGTAGTCCAAGGCTGAAGCTTTGAGACTGCAACAATGGCGAAGATGAAGAGTGAGTGATCGAGAAAGAAAAAGAAAGAGTGATTTGTTGTGGACGAAAATGGCATGAGTCCGAAAACACGAGAGAAAAAAGGTGAAAGAGACCGAGTGTTTGGAGTTGTTGGTGTCTGTTTGTTTTCTGCTGCTAGCTCCAGATATTTTGGGCTTTGCTTCACTGTTTTACTGGCGGCAATGCTATTTCCACCGGCGGGTCTTGTTCTAAGCAGCGACAGGCGGCTCCACTGGCCTCAACGTGTTATGCGAGTAGCCTCACCGCGAGCAACGCGCGCCAAGCTACGTGGCGGATTGAACAATTTTAAATACGATGGGTGAATTTGGTTTTTTACACAACAGGTAAGTTTTACTTTTTATTTAGAGGTTGCCAGTATGACTCATGAAAACCTCAATTCTTACATAAAATTGGTTACGTGACTCAACTTTTACGTCGACAATGATTTTATTTTATAAAATTTTGACGACACGTATTAAACGACATTAATTTACAATTTATTTTGCCTTTCTTAGAATGTGTTAATGGAGGTGAGAGTGACAAATTGTTTTTGTAATAAAGTATAAATGGTGGAGGGTCTTGCAAGTAGCAATTGCCAAGTCAATTTTAAGGCAACTTTAGACTAAAGAAACTCCTTTCGGCAAAGAAACAAAACAAATGAGTTTAATAACATGACCAATCAGAAGTTTGGTACAACAATAATCAAAAATTCAAAATGTAAAATTCAGTCGACACATTCAAGAATGAGAAAGGAACCTTCGAATCACACATTATATGGATGACATTTGGTTTCTCTACCAAATATTCAAATACCAACTTGGAAATGATAGAGGTAGCAAAAGGGAAGAAGGAACATGTCCGCAGAGAATAGGATTCCATTCTCTTAACAGAAACAATGGCATTTTTTAAGGATTTGGAACCCACCCTAGCTAGGAGGTTCAGCCTCACGTTCGATTATTATATTAATAAAACAAAAACAGAAAAAATATAAGATCCAAAAAAGAGAAACACAAGAAAACAAGAAAATATGATATTCTCATCTCTTGTACAAACATGATTGTGTGCAGCTGCCGTCATAGAGAAAAACGAGAATTTGGAAGTCCCAAAGCATCAGCCTGCAAGTACTTGTGTAGCTTCGGTGGGCTAACATACCATGTAAATGAGTCACAATAAATTTTCAAATTTGTCATATTGTCTGCTCTTGCATTTCCCTCTCTAAAAATATGTCTATTTCTAAAATTCATCTGATTGATTAATTTCAGACAATTTTCCCATCTGACTCTTAGATCCCAAGGAGAGGAAAGCAACCTGGAGGAAAAAGACGCTATCACACTAATAGAATCACTTTCCAACCATAGAGTAAACCAACCTTTCGAAAAAACAACTTCAATAGCCACAATGACACCATAAAACTCTATGTAGAAAGATGATTTGCATCATAAGGATTGACAAAAACTCCCTAAAAACACCAGAAACATCACGAAAATCCCCTCCACAAACTGCAGGTCCAGGGTTACCTTTGGCCAATCCACCAGTATTAACTTTGGCTCAAAGGAAGATAGGAGGCCGCCATATAACAAGTTGAATCTTAGGCACTTTACGAGACTTGAAACCAACCCAAGGAAGATAATAGCTGAGAATCAAGAACACCCTTACTGTGACCAGAAACTAGAAGACCAAAATGCCTTATCCACGCCATAATTGAGCAGCATATTGCTGAAAATTTTGGAGACCGATTATCGAACCTGAGCATATTCCTTGCCTTCCATATTGTCATAAAGGTTAACAACCCAGCTGCCAACCACATATTATAAAGATGTAAAGAAAAAGACTTGTGACAAAACCCACTCCAAAATCCAACAACGAACCATGTGCATCAATTGTAGTTCCAAACTGAGCTACAAGCCAGCCCCAAATTAGTTGGGAGAAAGGACAATGTAAAAATAAATTGAATGTCGTCTCGTCAGAACTATTACAGAGTTGAAAAATTGACACAACCAGAATCCCACTATTTTTAAACCGATCATTATTAGGCAGACGGTTAGACAGAAGTCTCCAAGCCAAAAAAGAATAACGTGGAGGAATATAAGAACACCAAATGGTAGAAGCCTAGTCTATGGAAATGAAATGCCGCATTAGCCAATTATAACTAGTAGAAAAAGACAACTCACCAGATGTAGTGGACTCCCAAATGTGGGTATCAGATTCACTCATTGTAGGAAACACGTCTCTGAAATTATCTTGTACAAGTTTGGGAATATCGTTGAGAAAAATGGAGGAAACTGCCAAGTTTGATTTGAAATGAAGTCAAACACCCGTAAATCACTAATTCCTGACAAATTCATGACTCCCAAAATTTTCAGAATAGAATCATGAAACCATTTGTCCTTCCAAAAAGACGCAGATCGACCATCACCAATAACCCAATGATAATTTTGAATGATATGAGGAACAATAGAACAAATACCTGGCCAAATTGATGATTTTCTGTAACTCATCTTAAATCTAGACAAAAAAGATACTGAGATCGCATGTAATCGCCCATTGAATAAGAGAAGTAAGAGCATCCCATGCCAACTTTAAAATAGCCGCAGAGTTAAGCACATGTAGGTCACGAATACCAATCCCATCTTGTTTTTCGGATCACAAACTTGTTGCCATGAAATAGTAACAATCTTTCTGGTCTCAATATGACCAGACCAGATATAATTTCGTGCCCATGAAGATAATTTTTTGATACGATGAGTTGGCCATTGATACACTGAAAAACTATAAAGAAACGTGCTCTGGAAAATTAATCGTATTATCTCACTACGTCCAGCCATTGAGAGTAGCTTACCTTGCCAGCCCATTAACCTTGACTTAGCTCTATCATTAATAACTCGGAGATGACAATTAAGAGGTTTTCCAAAGAAAATAGAAACTCCTAAATAAATGAAAGGCAACCGTCCTACCTGAAAACCAAATATGCGTTGAATTACTGTTTTCCGATGCCGATACTTGGCTGCAATATAGAATGTGTTATTCTCTGCATTAATAAATTGATCTGAAGCTGAACTATAAAGATCCAGAAAACCACGCAGTCGGTTAAGAGTGTGTTTATCTCCTCGACAAAACAACACAAGATCATCTGCATATAATACATGAGAATGAGGAGTGCAATTTCTAGAAAAATATATAGGCTTTAGCTGATTAGTTTGAAAGAGCAGGGAAAAGCCTCGGCTAAGAGGCTCTTCTGCTAAACAGAGTAGCAAGGGGAAAGAGGATCCCCTTGTCTAACCCCTCTTGCACAAGTAAAAAAACCTTACGGAGAACCATTAATCAAAATAGAAAGTCTTACAAAATGAAGAGTGGTACTCACCCAACCAGTAAATATGAGAGAGAAACCAAGTTCATTAAAACTTTGAGCAAGAAGTCCTAATTCAAGGTGTCAAAAGCCTTTGTTATATCCACTTTGATTCCAACATTACCCTCATAAGCTTTCCGGTCCAGAAAGTTGAAGCACTCTGAAACTGTACCAATACTATGAGTAATTCGCCTCATAGGCAAAAAACCAGATTGCTGAGGAGAGATAATACGCGCAACAATAGTTCCCAACCGAGTAGCCAGAATCTTTGGAATAATCTTGAAGAGAAAATTGGCTAAAGCAATTGGGTGAAATTGAATAATTAGTTGGGCATTTGGAACTTTTGGTATGAGAACTACAAAATTGCAATTCATGTTGGGATAAATCTAGTTATGCAGAAAAAATTGACGAACACAAGCAACCACATCAGACCCAACTATATCCTAACAAGCTTGGTAAAACTTCCTTGTAAACCCATCAGGCCCTGGAGCACTAGAACCATCCATAAAGAAAATCGCTACCCTAATCTCCTCAGCTAAAGGCATAGCTGATAGTCCGACATTCTCCTCATCTGTCACTAGTGATCGAATAACTAAACAAACCTGCTCTAAATTTGTAGAAGATTATGACACACCATAAAGGTCCTGATAAAAAGCCATGGCATGTGCTGCAATATCTGAATGATCAGTGAGTAATGTTTTCCCATCTTGAATTGAGGAAAATTGAGTCTTAGTTGCCCAAACTTTTGCATAAGTATAAAAAAAGAGTGCTACGATCACCATCAGTGAACCATTTTACTCAGACTCTATCTTTCCAATAGCTTTCTTGCATTTTGAGGACACTTAAGACTGAAGACTTTGCAGCAATCTGATCCTCAAATCTCTTATCGGTCATACTATTAGTCGTAATATCTTGTTGAATGCCAGCAAGAATGTTTCGGGCAACAACAACATTTTGATGAACATTACCAAAGACCTGCTTGTTCCACTCACGCAAACAATGCTTTAGAGCCTTTAACTTTTGCAAAGTAATAAACATTGGACTGCCACCACCTTGGAAGGAATTCTAACAATTAGACACCACAGTACGAAAATCTGAGTGATGCATCCACATTGATTGAAATCTGAACGGTTAGGACCACTTGGAGAAAGTTTAGCAGCTGCGAAAATCAACGGAGAATGATCTTAAAAAACATGGAGAAGAGCAATGAAGCTAGTAAAAGGCCAAGCTTCAAACCAAGAAGTATCACAAAGACATCTATCCAAGTGAATCTCTACATGCCCACGTGAGCTCCAACCATTTGACCATGTAAAGTATTTTCCAAAAGTATCAAGATGAACAAAATCACAATCATCCGACATAGTTTGAAAATCTGCACAATAGAGATGAGAAGAAGATGACCATGCAGATTTCTCATGAGCTCCTAACACATCATTATAGTCACCAACAACCATCCATGGAATGACAGTTTGTTGTCAGAGAGTAATAAGATCATGCCATAATTCTCTACGTTTAATGTAAGAAGTAGATGCATATATCAAAGAAAACTGAGTAGACTTATTGTCAAAAGAAACCTAGACAATAATTTGTTGGTCTGATCTGGAGATAACTGTCGGGTCTGGAACATGTGTACCGTTCAACAGCCAGAGATTTGGAAGTGATGCCCCTCGCTGATTAGTAGCAACTAGATCTAAATTCAAAGATGACTAAAATATAGCAGGGATTGAGTTAAAGTTCACCATAGGCTTAACAATGCAAACAAAATCGAGCTTGTGAATTTGACAAATATTGGAGAGTCTTGGTGCAAGTAGAAATGGGTAAAAAGAGGTAGCAAAAAATATTCTTTACATGATCCAGATTCTACACCCAGAGAATTGACAATTCAAATCATACTTGAACCAGTTCAGTAATGCTCAATGCAATGCTGACGATCCAGGTGGACTTGAATCACCAAACTCCCAAACTCTAACCAATGAGCTGCTGGATACCTTCAAGATCCATCCAGAGAACAATTTGTAGTATGCGCTCAACAAGTTGAACACAACCATATAAAAGCAGATGCGTAGCCACTCAGGAATGTAGATGTCGGTCAGATCCACCTTGTATGTAATAACAATGACAGTAGATAAAAAAAATCCTTCAGAATTTTTATAACAGCCATAGTGCTGACAATCACAATCTCTTCTGAAAAGTGAAAACTGTCATTCAAACTCCAATTACTTGCCGATTATTATTCAGATATTGCAGGCACCTTATAGGGGGTATGAGAAAACCTTCACATAGATTTAGTGACAAGCGACATGAGTAGCTGAGTACACATGACTACGATACTATTGCCCTGAACTTCACCTAATTGTTTGCTTAAAACCAAATCGGCACCAGCGCAATAGTAAAGCATAGTCAAAAGGGCAGTTGCAGTACTGAAAACAAGATGCGGCAAAGCATAGTCATGAACAATTCACATTTCTTTTCCTTGTAAATGCCTGCATCATGACCTATTTAGTCATGAACAATTCACAAATCATCAAAAGGAAATGAACAGAAATTCTGCTACTGTCTAACCTTCGAATATATGAAACTTACATGCTTAAGGGAAACCATGACAGGAGGTACATATAAAGAGCATAAAAGTGAAAACAAAATCTACCATCCATTTATTGCTTCAATATTCCAACCATTTACGCTGTGCTTGCATACATTGGAGCATCAAATTGGCTGGAGAGTATAGCTTCAGTCCTTCAGATAAATATACGTGACAAACTACAACCCTACCTTCCCAAATAACATGGAACACATCACTACTCTATATCATAAAACTAGCTCCTCCACATCCTTGCATTCAAAACCAAACAGGTACTGCTCATAAGAATGCAAATTGTTAAAAAAAGAAAGAAAAAAGTGAAATTTCATCAAATGGATCTCAATTATGATATCTGTGTTGATTGTGAACAGGTAGAAGTGAGAATGGGGCAATGGAGTGCATAATACAGGTTCACCATATTATAATTCACATTAGGGTGATCAGATGTTTTTCTTCTGTGCAAGACATTATAAGGTGATATTGGAATGCTAGTCACCAATGCTGCATCTGCAGTGATCAAACCATTACCCATAGCTTCACACAAGGTCTAAAATCAATATCTTATACCTTAAATGCTGAGCATTAAAAGAATCTTGACCAATTTACAATGAAGTAACAAATTAAATTCAGTACCTCGGGCAATCAAGATGGCCAGTCAAATTCTGCAGTGAGTGCTCTGCAGAAGAGAAGGGAGAGCCGGACCAAAAATAAAAACAAGCTCTCGGTGCCATCTCCCTCCCCTAAAACCCGAAAAGACAATTTATTAGGGCTTTTTTTGACCTGCCATGGCAAAGGTCGCTCTCCAACACATTTTTATTTTTTATTTATTTATTATTATTATAGTAAGGACTTCTAAGTTGAGGACTAGTTGAGAACTTTTCAGTTTATCCCGCTTTTCGATCTTATATCCACATCTTAACCGTTCATTCTATAAATATTTATGAGTATATCATTTATGTAAATTTTCAACTGAATTGAAAATCGTTAAGGCATTCATAAGTGTATAATATCTCCGAATGAAACATAATGTGTATAATATACGGTTGGAAAACTACATGAGTCTAATTTCCAAAACCGTTTACGGTTCATTCATATGTATTTTATAGAGAAAGTCATGGCTGTTCTAATACCCAAAGGTCGTGCTGCGTTAGAATCTGACTTTCAGCTCTAACTTATGATTTAAGTTCCCAAGAAGCCTTCTCCTTAAGATCTAAGTGTAAGAGATAGTCTATGAGAATAATCCGGTATGATCTAGTTAATCATTGACCTATGCCACATTTGAAGACATGTTAAAACACATTGATATGCTGAATGATTTGAACTCCTATGAATGATCTAAGGATTAAGGGGAGATACAGACTTCAGGGGGAGTCTAGCACATACATATCGTTATCAAATGTGAACAATTCAATATGATCTAGTTAATCATTGACTTATGTCACATTTGAAGACATGTTAAAACACATTGATATGCTGAATAATTTGAACTCCTATGAATGATCTAAGGATCAAGGGGAGATGCAGACTTCAAGGGGAGTCTAGCACATACATATCGCTATCAAATGTGAAAGGTGCAGTTGTGCTCTTTTTCCCTTAGACTAAAACTTTTATCCCACCAGGTTTTTTCTTGGCAAGGTTTTTAACGAGACAATATCGCATGCATCACTTGTCTCTTGTAGAGATTATTGATCAACATGAAGTTGTTCATGAATGATTGTGTTCTGAATGAAGTAGTTAATGCATAACACTCTTTTTCTCCTACGATCAAGGCTCAGTTTCTTCTACATGGATTTTGTTACTTTACGAGGTTTTTAACGAGACAACATCTGAAGAAGCATCACCAGCATAACGATGCGCGACACAAGGAGGAGTGTTCTAGAATATTCTGTTATGTATGTCTTGGCCTTATACAATTAGGATAAGTAATCCATATTCCGTATAGAGATAGGTTTACTAGTTATTTAAGGATATGTCATATGTAATTTTTTATAAATAGAGACACCTATCTATGAATAAAGTACATATCTTTCACGATTCTCTATTCACATTATTCTCATATTTTATCAATAATTATATAATATGATTAAACAATTGAGTTTCACTTCATGTATGATTAATTAATGATGTAAAATGATTAAATAGATTTGGGTTTTACCTTCTTGGGTTGAAGATGCAAAACCCATATGGATAATTATAGGTTTGGATGACCTAAAATTTGAATATATGTAAGTTTTAGATCAATGGTTGAAAATACCCTAAGGCTGCAAAAGAAGCCGGACACGGGCTGCTGGTGTCTTTTGTTGGCTGGGCTTGAGAATAAAGCAACAAAAGGCCCATACAATATAATTCGCGTGCTAGTGTATAATTAATTCGGATACAAGGTGGTAAACCTGACATTTCACCCTTAAAAAAACACCATATATCTTCATTTGTGTTCTTAGATCTTGTGGAAATGATATGATATAAGCTTGGAAAAAAGCCCTTTGAAAACTATGGCATTGCTTAGATTGAAATGCAAGTCAGACACACGTTCATAGACACAGAGAGAATGAGAGCTGAACATTCACGTCAATCTTTCTATGATATATGATAGAAAAGAATCTTCCACCACTATTTACTTTGTTTTGGAATGCCCCCTCAACCAACTTTGAGAGAATCAACTCAACCACATTTTAAGTAACAGATCATTACTACCCATCTCTCTCTTTCTATATGCAAAAGAAGTCACTACCCTAAACACAATGTAACATATTTGTTGCTCGATGATTGTTGAGACAATAGTACTGAAACAGAGTTGCAGCTGCAAGTTATCACTGCTGAAAGCATGGCGAAGAGATCAGATTTTGCGCAAAAGCTGCTGGATGATCTTCGGGTTAGGAAGGAACGAATGGCTGCACCAGCGCAGAGCTCAAACCGTTCAAATGCAAAGGCCATAGGTAAGTACATATCTAACCTCCTGCAACTTGTACCTGGTGATAATGAAATGAAGAAGATATGAGTGTTTAGATGTTCGTTGTTATCGATTCATAGCATGAATCAAGTGCCGCAGTTAAAGAGTGAAAGCAAAAATTCATGAGAAGTATGATTCTTGTGCATTGAAAGCAAGCAACGTTAAAAGCAGCAGAAGTGTATAAGGATCAGTTAGAAAGAACAAACAATATTAAAGAAAAGAATCTAGCTATTTGTTCTTTTATTCAATGAGTCTGCATGTGGAAGCACTGCAAAAGTACCTTGACTAAAAGAAATTTTCATTGTTCTAAAAACGTTGTTATTGGTCCCTGCAGCAAATGACACTTAAAACTCTACTAAGAACCTCATATCTGTTTTGCTCTCAAACCACAAACAAACTAAAAGATGGATAGACAACAAATTATCTGATTTGTTTTGAACAAATGAATATATTTCAACTCTAGGGACAACAGAGGCACAAAACAGCACACTTGAACATACATCTGCAGGAGGTGAATGGTTGTGCATGCTCTAGATATATACAGGCAATCCCTATCTCACTCTATTAAATCTTCATACAGATGCATATGCCTATTCCAAGCAAGCTTATAGAGGATCAAGGGATACAAGAACCCATGGAACAGTAAGTGATCATACCTGAAATTTCTGTAATCAGATTATTCATTAAAGCAGAAACAATGAACTTTGTTTACTCTCCAATTGTTGTTTTTGTTTTTTTACCCACTATGTAGACTAGTTCCAGAACTGGGAACCCCCAGAGCAGGTCAACTGGAAGTAGTAGAACACCTATTCATCAAGAAGCTTCAAACCAGATGGTTGCTTATGGGAGAGGCGGAAGCTCAGGACAAATAGTAGATCTGTCTATGGCCTTGGCTTTTGCACTTGAGAATGGGCCCACAAAACTTACCAGAACAAGTTCATCAAGCAAAAGTTCAGTGATGGGATTTCTAAATCAAATTGGAAAGGGATCCATGAACTTCAACAAAGGGGAAAGAAAGGGAAATGTGAACATGTACTGGGGTTCAAGTAGTCAGTTCCCTAACCTCTCAAGTTTCCATATAGAAGAAATATCAAGAGGGGCACAGAAAATAAACCAGATTCTTAGAGCATGCTCTAATGGTGTTAATGTCAATAAGTTTTCAATAGAAATCGGGAAGGAACTGTTTAAAGGGGCTGTGGATTTGGAAGAGTCCTTGAGAATGCTTGTGAACCTGCAGGAAGCTTCAGAATATATGACCAGATCCCAAAGGAAAAGCCGGATCACATTGCTAGATGAAGATGAAGATGAAGATGAAGATGATGAAGACAAAATAGAAGAGCAAAAGCAACTGGGTCTGCCAAGGTTTTCCTTTGACAAAATAAAAAGACATGCTCATAAAATCCAAGAAGTAGGAAGGATGCCCCACAAGCCTAAGATGGCAGCTCTGACTTACCCCGCCGTGGATGAGAAACAAGGCAGAGAGATGGCAACCACAGTTTCTCGGAGGCATTCAGGAAGCTATGTTCCTGATGTCAAAACCCCATCAAAATTGTCAGACCAAAAAGTGTCTAAACCAGAAAAGGATAGGATTCCAAATGTTATTGCAAAGCTGATGGGCCTGGATGAGCTTCCCAAAAATGAAAATGGGAAATCCAATACCACAGGGAAAGACAACATTCCCAAGACAACGAAAGAAAGGGGAACTGCAATGGGGCACACAATGCAGGAAAGCAGTAGGAATGCGGATGTTAAGACCAAAGATGGAGAGAATCTGGTATCTACAAGTAGACAAAAAGTGGTAGAAGGTAATAAGAATCCATTGATGCAGAAAAATACTGTTTTTCCTGTGCAAGCAGAAAAAGTCCGGCCTGCCAATAATGTCGGCCTTGAGATAGTTATTCATGATGTAAAACAACTCTCGAAAGACTTGATCGGAATGAAACCTGTGACAAGATCAGGAAAGACAACAATCATCAAAACAGATAGGCAGCAAAGTGCCCAACTCAAACAGAACAGCAGTAAGGATAATCATGAAAGAGAAAGAAATCAGGGTAATGCAAGATCTGGGGAACAAAAGTTGCAGGTAAGAAAACAACAAGGTACAGAAATGATATCCAAGAGTACATCCAACAAGGTAGCAAAGCATCCTCACACAGGTCAAGCCAGGGTATATAGAAACAGTATGGTAAAAGATGTTAAAGCTGAGCAACCTAGAGGAGTTCCAAATGACACTTGCCACGAGAATCTGGTGAGAAGAAATACTTCTGCTGAATTGAATATCCATATGAATGATTTTCGTAAAAAAGACTCGGATCAAAAAAATTTAGGAATTCCACCAGCTATGAAGGTGAAAGCTGTTCATCATGTATCACCCTTACAGAAGGCAAAAACCAGAAGTGTGAATAAAAGAGAAGTTCCTCTAAGAATGGATGAAGTAGTGACCAGAAGAAATGGAACGCTCAATAAGTTGGCAAGGCCACCAAAGCAATCCATTTTGGAGCAAGTGACACATAGAACCCGTGATAAAATCGGTGTCCACAATGGAGCAGAAAATGGTAGAACCAGCAGGTTGAAACAAGGAGAGTCATGCATTGTCAAATCCAACAAACCAACAGAAAGCACTCAACCACTACATTTGTCACAAAACCTACAGCAACAAGCTGAGGCTCCTACTTCCTATGGTCACAATGAAGATGAATTCCGAAGCATCCAAGAACCACAATCTCTAGTTCCATATGACAGTGTAAGTTCAACTTTCATAAAACCTTAAAATGCTCTAATGTTCAGCGTTCAAACAAGATTTTGTTCATCAATTCAAACTTGGTGGGAACTAACTCAAAATTTTATTCAATGTTATGCAGTGTCAAAACTCGGTCTCAATACTACGTAACGAACAACAAGATCAAGCACCAATCTTTGGACCTGATGAGTGCATTATATCACCAGATGCACTTAATGGTAAGTAAAACACCTACATTCATTTCAATATCCCATCTCACATTAACAAAAATCATTTCTTTTCCAAGAACAGTAATCCCCCCATAGTAAAGATACAGACTTTCCTATACCTATCTCAAAACCCATGTAGTTCATCAACAAAAGTTACAACATTTCAACCTATGAACTTATGAAAATATAAATTAATGATAACCAAACTTGCAGGAACCCAATCAACTCATGAAAACACCTTGGGCATTTCACCCACAGTACAATTGGAGCAACAGAAGCCTTACAACTGGAGAAAACAAGAGCTACTTACAGAGAGTGAAACCCATCTGAAGCAGATAGTGATCCAGAGCCAACTGTTCCTCAACACAGCAGAGGCACTCTTCAGACTCGAAATCCCTATTGATATTCTCTACTGCACCACTCTGCCCCAAGAAGACACAAAGCTCACATTGGACTGCAGCTTCGAAATAATGAAAAGAAAAGGGAAGAGGCAAGAGCTGGGTGTGCATCCCTGTTTTGTGAAGGTGTCAATAAGCTTTGTTGAGGTGAGGAATCTAGATGAGCTGGTTAAGGAGTTGAGTAGAGACATTGAGAAGCTGAGACTTTATGGGAAGAATGGGAAACTGGAATGTGGGGCTGAGGAGTATGTGCCTAAAATGCTTGAGTTTGATGTGAATAATAGGGAGGCTGACTTGAATTGTATGTGGGATTTGGGTTGGGATGTGAATGTGTTTGGGTTTGTTGAAGTGGATGAAGTTGTTAGGGATTTGGAGAGGCTTGTGGTGAGTGGACTTATTGATGAGCTTACAAGAGACCTATTTCATATGTGAGATAATCTTTATTACTGGGATTCACTGCAAATGAGTAGCAGCAATGCATTTGGTGGATTTGGTTTTTGTAAGATATTGATTTTGTAACTGCTAATAGCAGTAGGGATTTGGAAATCCTCAGTTTGCTGGAATTCTGGTTCATGTATATTGTAAACTGAAGTGTTTTGTTATTTTTATATCTAAGAGATTCTAAATGCTTGAAAATCAAAAGCTCTCGTAGCTCAGTTGATTTAGTAAGCGGAGAGTTCTTGAGTTCAACTCGCAACGAGAATTTATTTATTTTTCTTCAAAACACTATGTATCACCGTCTCTCCCTTTTGTGCTTCTGCAAAAACAACCAGATTAGTCCATATTGTTCTCTCTGTGCATTGATCAGGTTCCCCTTGAATCAAAGTTGAATGCTCAATTATACTTTTCTGTTCCTTTTCTTTTAGAATAAACTATGCTTCCACAAGAGGCATCATCTATATTAGAAATTTTAGTTAGGAAACAGTCTTGCTTGATGTGAAAGGTTATAGTAGTAGGGATCAATAATATCAGGAGTAGTTCATTATAGTATTGCTTCAAGGTGGTCGGGGTTAGGTCCATCATGTTAGACGAATGTCACAGTGATACTCCTGGTAGTAAGGAGGTAACTGGTTCGATCATCCGCATGGTAAATAATCCTATAGGGAGAGCTCTAACCTTAACTCCTCCAGCGGCTCGGAGTGATAGCTCACTCGACTACCATTTATTTAGATAGTATTGCTTCAAGCTAAGCGTGTTGATTTTGGACTTATGCAGAGAGATCAATCTTCACTAGGTACTGGTAGGTACAAAACCTTTAGTTTGAATGTGTTGAAATCATGGATTTTCTGATTAGTTTTTGGTATTATTCAAAGGTTACTTCGTCACCAATTACTCAACTTCCCAAAGTTGGTTTGCCTTTGTGCGTTTGTTCCTGAAGTAAGCATATCAATATTCTACTGATGTGTAACAAGCTTTATTCCAGTGTGCTTTAGATGAAAATGCCTTTCTATATTGCTTAAAGTTGTTTGAAGCTGGAAATGTGGTTATGTTCTTAAACGGAGAGACTGTGTTCCTTAGAAATGAAGTAAAAACATGTACTCAAATGGGTATGTTTGTTTGATTTCCTTTTCTTTCTTTTTAACTAACTAAAGGGGAAGGGGAGTTGAACTGAAATTCGACAACTTTGAAGGAGAGAAACAATTCATGAAACCACCAGCAAATCTATATAATGGGCTGCTGCACTAGTTGCTTGGTCTTATCAATTATATTTCGAAAAGTCTTTGATACACGACCGTGTATCTAAACATACCATGATTCTCAAAAGAAAAACTTACTATGTGAATAACTAAATTTGGATGAAATTGTACATAAACTAGTCGGCTTCGTGTATAAATAATTATAATATTCAATGACTAAATTTATACGTATACTTGCAGCTCTGTGTATGCAATAACTTTTAATTAAATCTCACAAAATCAAGTCCCTATTGAACTTGCGTCAATGAGAGAAGTGTCTGGCCGTACAAAGGAGACAGCAATGAGGTCGGTCTGAGTGTCGAAAATGCAATGAGCTGGCCTAAGTATTTCATATTGATGTTATGCTGGTCTGTTTCATGTTAATATGACAATTATTGTGTAGAATTAACACGTTACTATGCTAGTAACTGAAAATGGATTTACAAAAACACACTTTGACAGACTTATGAATCCCAAACGAAAGCGTGTGAAGAGGATGGAACGTACTATGTCCTAGTGTGATTGGTTTAAATTTGATTTTCAGTTAATATTGGTCCGAGTATTCCTCACAAGATGTAAGAGAAGCAGAGGCAGAGAAGAAGGGAAACACAATGGCGACGAGAGAAAGAGAGAGAGATCTTGAGCTTCTGATTCGAGAGAGGGAGAGGGATCTTGAGCTCCTTATTCCGGTTTCGAGCACCGAAAATGCACCTCCCATATCCTCCACCTCCTCTCCAAAATCTCCAGCTACCTCCACCACATCAACAGCATCTCATAACCATCATACCTCTGGCCGCGAGGTTTCTCCCCTAAACATTCACATATTGCAAAGAAAAATTTATTAAATAGAGATTTTGTTGTTAAGATATGAATGATGTGTTAACATAGACACATACCTTGTTGGAAGTTACATGAAATTTCTGCTTGCTTTGTCAGGCATTTTCAAAAGTCATTCGGAGCTGGGCGTCCAAGAAGTTTATGACAGGATGGTAACTTCTCATCTCTTCTTAACGTAACAATGTCATTTTTCTTACAGATATATTTCTAGTGCTAAAATATCTGGTATCATCTATTTACCTTCACAATCTCTTGACATGCATACACAGTACATAGCAGAGAAGTTTATCTCATAAGTTTGATGCTTTTCTTTGAATATTTTTGCAGTGTCATTCTTCTTCCAATAGCTATTACATTCTACGTGACGTGGATTTTCATCCGTTTTGTGGATGGTTTCTTCTCCCCCATTTATAATCATCTAGGAATCAATGTTTTTGGTAAGTGAAATTACTTATACTTTCATTTGTTTGAGTCAGTTGGACATGAAATAGAATCGTTGAAAGCTAGTACTGAATTTTCCAGAAAAAAAAATCAAACACTTTTCAACTGTCAGGGGTCTTTAAAGGATTCTGTCTCAAAAACAAGAATGTTAAATTGATATTTCTCTAGACTGTTGCTTTGTGTTGGACTGGTGCAAGGAAAATTTATTCTTATCAACTTTCTTTGCGGCTGATTTAAATCTGCAGGTCTTGGATTTGCCACCTCTCTCATCTTCATCTTCTTAATTGGTGTTTCCATGCAATCATGGTTAGGAAATTCAGTTCTAACCGTATGGGAGTGGTTTATTAAGAAAATGCCGCTTATAAGCTATATATATACTGCCTCAAAGCAAATTAGTACAGCAATATCACCAGGTATATGTAATAATAATACATCATTGTCTGAGCTTCTGGATTCTGAAACTTAAGACCATTTGACATCACTTTTGCAGATCAGACCTCTAAGGCATTTAAGGAATTGGTTATCATAAGGCATCCAAGAATCGGAGAATATGTATTGGGATTTATTACAAGTACAGTTATTCTTAATCGAAGGAGTGTAGGAGAAGAACTCTGCTGTGTTTATATACCTACCAACCACCTTTATCTTGGTGACATTGTTCTAATCAGTCCCAAAGATGTTCTGAGGCTCAATCTTTCAGTTCGAGAAGGAATCGGTACACGATTTTTGTTGTTTTCTGGGAACTAATGATGATTGAAGATGAAAATTGACATGAGCTTTTTTGGTTTTAATGTTCTGCAGAAATTGTTATTTCCGGAGGTATGTCAATACCCCAACTATTAACTACAATGGAACCACCAATTGTTCCACCAGAAAGGGTTCCCCACTTGGAAACGCCAAAACAATGAGGATGTCCATTCATAATATGGTGAGAGTATTTCATTTCTTTTCCCTTGGATTTTTGTTTCCTTTCAAAATGATCATGTAATGCAATGAACACTTGATTAATGTTTTGAATTGCAACAGCAGTAGTTGTCAAACTCAAACATAGTTTCGCAGAACAAGAAGGTTACAGGCTTGTAAGCACAGGTGGATCGTCAGTACTGTAATGAAGCAGAAACCAACAAGAGCAGATCAATCCTGAATAGAAACCTCATCCCAGCCACAAACTGGTATTTCCTTTTTATGCTGTTTGTTTACAAGAGAAATCCCTCTAAAGTTTCACCATTGAATACAAATTGTAAATGCATGTATACTTATCAGTTTGTATTTTGTCCTTTGTAATTATCATTTAACTTCTCACCTATATGTAGTCACAATTTCAAACTGGACTGATTTCAACTAATTTCAGTGTCTGGAAGGTAGCTCCGGGGCCTCTTTAATTTGTTTATCCTGGTGGTATTTTGCATCTGTAGTTTTGTACATCCATTCTCGAATAGACTTGTTCTATTTTTTTTACAAGAAACGTAATTCAATTAATATATCAAGTTACAATCAGTTTGTAGCAAGTTTATCAAGAGCTGAAGAGGAGATCTAAAACTATTACAATATGGTCTATAGACACCGCCCATTTTGCAAGCTGTTGAGCTATTACATTACTCTCCCTATAGATATATATATGTTTGAAGTGTGAAGCTAGCAAGTCAGGGGAGAAGAGATGTCACCATATACCACTCTCAGATTGGGGTTGACACTTTCAACATCTGATAGAGCTTTGATCATTTGCAAACAATGTGTTTCGAACCGAAGAGGGAAGAAACCCTGATCAAGCACCAATTTGCAAGCTTCCAAACTAGTTAGAGCTTCCACATGAGTATGGGAATGAACTGAATTAGTGCTTAAAGCAAGACCAGCAATACAAGAGCCATCCTCATCCCGTACCACAATGCCAATGCCTCCAAAAGCACTATCAATGTCAGAAGCCCCATCCATACAAACTCTATATCAGCCAAATGGTGATTTACGTCATTTAGTTATGACTCTTGGATGTTTCTGTGGTCTGGAATTAGCTGCACGAAAATCATCATAGACTTGTTCTATAAGAAAGAATGAACTATGTAAAATCAAAGAAAATTTGATTCAGATTTTAATGAATTCCAAAAAAAAGAAGTACAAAACGATAACCATAAACAAAAGTATCGATCTCTGATGAATTTACACCAACATTGAAATCTTTAGTTGCGCTAAATTCATTGAAGCCTACATCGCTTGGCACACATAGCAGGGATTTGTCACATAGCAGGGATACGTTGGAGAAATGAGATATTCTCTGTGTTGGCTTTAGCAAAAAAAGGTCTCGACACTAACTTAGTCAAGGTACAAGCTTTACAGAACGAACGGTGAGCGTCGGAGAAAGCCAAAGACGCTTCAACCGAAGAACCGTGCACAAGAGACCTTGAAGTCGGCCGAGGGCTACTTCGCGTGACCATGGCACCGCCAACCACCTTGGGGAGGCCATGTTACAAACCCTTTTGTTTTGACCGGAAGAAGGGATGTCCATTAGAGTTACGCAGGATCTTGATCATCATATCTCTTACTGGGTGACCAAGACGATCATGCAGAGCTTGTAGGAGTCAGGTTCACAAAAATCATGTTTGACGACTGCATTGGATTCGATAATCTGAATTGTAGTGAGGTACTGACCACTAGACTGACTCATAAGCTTCTTCAAGATGCGTTTACTACCGCAATCATGAGAAGTTACACAGAGAAACTCACGTTGATTCTCACAATGTGTTTCCAAATGGAAATCATTAGCACAGATGTCCTTGAAGCTCAATAAAGTCTGATGTCCTTTAGGTGCATATAAAGCATCTGCAACATTGATCAAAGTCCCATTATACAACAAGAAACTAGCTGTCCCTTGCCCTTCAATCACAGGTGATAAATTGATCATAATTGTTATAGAGGTTTGTCATGACACAAGTTCCAAAAACAAATGTATGTTCCTTAGGTTTATGTGGGTAGTCTCACTGTCTGCAAGGCACTATATCACTCCATGTGACATACCTGTCGAAACAAGGTAGACACGTGAGCAAATAGTCACACTTAAATTATTTTGAAGGATGCAAAGCAATGTGCAATCCCGAGTGCAATCAGAAATTTTGTGCAGCATAGCTCACGTACATTGTTGGCAGCTGAGTGCATGTTGTTGGGCAGATGGGCACCTAGACGTGCACAGCACACAACATCGAGTCACACATACGTGCACAACGCTCGGCAGCTAGTGCACATAGTTATACACAGCACCTAGCAGTTATGCGTACGCCAGCACACGACGCTCGGCAGCTACATGCCTAACTGCGCATGGCGCTCGATAGCACAGTGTCCCTCAACGTTTAGCAAACAATGCACAACAATGTGAATGGCACACAGTAATGCTCGATAGCCTTCAACAGCCAGTGCACGATGCTCGATAGTACTCAATAGCGACCAGCTGCTAGTGCGCACACATAGACGTGCACATCGCTCTTAGGAAAAACAATGCAATGCTCGACATCTAATCTTTATTTGAGAGACTTAAAGCGGCATGATTAGGTCATGATTGACTAAGGATAGTGTCAACAACGTACTTATCGAACATATGAGACAAGAACATCAAAAAAGATAACTTTTATTCATAATGCTTAAATGGTTACACCAAAATCTCAAAAAAATAAAGTTGTCTAAAAACAACCAAAATAACCATGACATTCTCACTATGCCTTAATACAATACTTGGAAAACAACAAAATAGAAGAAGATAAAGACAAGGGAGACTTATTATTAATATAGAATTAATTAGTAAGAGGAGTTGAATTACACGTGGACAAGTTATCCTTGGGGAATTTATCCTAGGCGTGTAATCCACGTCACATTCACCACGCATGCGGATCAAATCTTTACCCATAAGACCAAACCCATCTGTTGGGTAAAAATGTGCATAAAAATGTAAAATGTCACCCAACGTAATTTCACTCTATTTTATTGGTTAAAATAGAGTTTTAATTATGTCTGGTTCAACTCATTCAAGACGGAACGCGTCTCTTAATTACAATCCCTCATTACAAGGGAACACCCCTTGATTCGATTTATGAAGAAACCGATGTGTGTTTGTTTGCTTTTGCGACTGCACCCGAATGGGTTGCCTACGTACCCCGGGAGGGATCAAGTCATTCGTAGTTCAGGATCCCCAACAAGTGAATGACTCATTGGAGGGCTGTGATCTTTGAAATGAGAGTAGTGTTTGGGATTTGTATCTGAAGATGTATGAGCTATGAAGCGAGGCTTCAGAAGATCCGAGAATTTATTTGAAGTTGTGGTTGCATCCAGATTTAAATCTAGACTGCCTACATACCCTGTGAAGGGATCAAACCGATGTAGTTCAAAATTTGGAGTGGGTTTGAGAATTTGACTGAAGTCATTTGGACTGGTCGATTTTTGACTGGTGGTCAGGGATTCTGTTTGGAATGGTGAATTTGACTGAAGTCATTTGGACTGGTCAACTTTTGACTGGTGGTCAGGGATTCGATCATGTGTTTAGGAAATTGGCTTGAAATGAACCAGGATTTGGTTTTAGCCATGGTTGTATCCAGATTTAAGTCCGGACTGCCTACATATCCCTTTGTGGGAATCAAACCATTGTAGTTCACGCCCGGATTTGGTTTTGATAGATGTACATATTTTGAATCCATCAATTGTATTTCATGTCGATACTTGATTTGGTGGGGTGCCAGCTGATTTGATTTGGGCACCCATCATCCTGGGCTTTGCAGTTGGGCCTTGAGACTTGAAGTGGGCTTTTTACACTGCTGCATTTGGATTTGTACTCGACATGTAATTGGATAATGACTTTTGCAGTTGGGCCTTGAAACTTGAAGTGGGCTTTTTTCACTGCTGTATTTGGACTTGCATTGTCTTTTGTGGGCTTATTTCCCTTTCATTTGTGAGAGGCCCATAGATTTTTCTTGGAGGCATTTTATTTGATTTGGGCACCCATCGTGTCGAACTTTGTTGTTGGGCCTTGGAATTTAAACCGGGCTTTGTACTGCTTCGGGTAAAGTGGGCCTGTTTCCATTTCATTTGCAAGAGGCCCAGAGATCTTTGATTTGGGCCTTGGGACTTGAATTGGGCTTCATACTGAAAAATTGGTGGAGTTGGTCTTGAATTGATGATGGGCCTGTGGAGTGGGCTTGTTTTCTTTTTGAAGGCCCATAAGACGACTGAAGCCCAATGTCTTTTTTTGTCGTTGAAGGCCCAATAGTGAAGATGACCGGAGCCCAATGTCTTTTTTTGTTGAAGGCCCATGAGTCTCTCTTCCTTTTTTGTTGAAGGCCCAATAGGCCAGATTTGGTTGCCAGACCCATTTAATTCGGAGGCCCAACATATTTGGAGGCCCATAAGTCTTTTTTTTTGTTGAGGGCCTTTAGTTGCCAAGCCCATTTGTTTTTTTGGCAGGCCCATATCTTTTTCGTTGAAGGGCCCAATTTTGGAGGCCCGGCCCGGACCAGTTGGAGGCCCGGCCCATTTATTTCCTTTCTCCTCTTCTTTTTTTCCTTCGCCTTTCCTTCCTCATTTCTTTTCTTTCTTCTGTTTCTTCTTTCCTTCTTCTTCTTCTTCTTCAGTTTCTTCTTCTTCTTCTCGATGCCCAGGCGAGATTGAGAGAGAGAGAGATGGTGGGGTTGAGGGTCGAGGGTTGCGCTCCCGCCGGTGAGTTTTCCTTGGGATGGGTTCGCAGATGGAGACTGGTCTGAAGTCGAGAAGCGACTGTGTTACATCCCCACACACTCAGATCTTTCGATTTGGAGCAGGTGAGGGCTTGAAGCCTGCAATTTGGGGATCTCTGCATCGATTGGGTAAGGATTCCTTGATGAGAGTTCCTGTTTGTTTTCTTTTTCCCCAAACTAATCCAATTTCCTCTTTGCCTCGTCCTTGTTACTGTTGAAGAAGAATTTGAAGTTCGAAATTGAATTGGAGATGGACTTGAGTTGGAGAAGGATTTGCAGACCAGTCTAGGCCGAATCGGAGCTGGGTTCACAGGCCAAGCAGGAGCTGGATTCGAGCTTTTCGATTTGGTTTCGACACACCAGAAACAGGTGAGGGCTCAATTTTTTTTGTTCTTCCTTCTGTTCTTTAATTTGTGAAGAAAGGGCAGAAATTGAAAGCGTGTGCTTTCTGTGTTGGGCAGGTGAAATTCCTCCGAGAAGGCGACCAGTCGATTGGGAGTTTGGGGGCTGTTGCAGGAACATACCGAGAAGGTGAGTTCCTGTATATATTTGTTTTTTTGAATACATGCTTCTCTGTTTGTTGTCCCTGTATGTCAATGGTGTTGTAGAACAGGGAGCTTGGGGGGATTTGAGGAGTGATTTTGGAGAGGTGTTGGTGTTCTAGGAATAGGGACTTGGAACAGGATATGGCCTTAACGAGAATATGGACAGTATCAAAGGTCTTGAGTATTGAATTTGGTTTTGTTGTTCTTTTTTTTTTGTAGGATCACAGAACCTCTTTTTTTTAGGAACAAGTAACCAAATTGTAACAGTAACAGGTATCAAAACACCCAGGGAACCATATGGTGATTGTAGTGCTGTAGTAGAACCATAGTAGAGCCATAGGACCATAACCACAGTAACCAGTGTCAAGTAACCATAGAACCAGAACCAAGTAACAAGGACCAAAGAGCATAGTAACCAGTAACCATAGTATCCAGAAACCATAGGAACAGAGCCAAGTATCCACAAGGGATTTGAGTAACCAAAGATCATAGAACTAGAACCAGGAATCCACAAGGGATTTGAGTAACCATAGAACCAGAACCAAGAACCAGGGACATAGTAACCATTGCCATAGTAACCAGAACCATAGAACCAAGGACCAAGAATCCACAAGGGATTTGAGTAACCATAGGACAAGAACCATAGTAACCAGTAACAAGGGCCAGAGAACCAAGAACATGAGAGGATGAGAGGATGAGAGAATCAGTTATACCTCTAGGGTTTTGTTTTTTTTTTCTGCGTTTTCTGTCTTCTCTGCGTCTCCTGCCTTCTCTTCTGCGTCTCTCTCTATTTTTTGGCGTGTGTCATCTTTTTATATTGTGTAGGGCTGTGGTAGATGAGTCCCAATAGGCTAGGTCACTTGTATGAGTTATAGGTAAACTCAAATAGCCTTTATGTAGGAGTGTAGTACCTTGATAAGGACTCCTTCATTTTTTCTGCCTTTCCCCTTTTTTATTTAAATTGACTCCTTTTTTTTCATATATATATATATATATATATATTTATTTATTTATTTTTGCGTATCAACAGTGCCCCCTCAAGCTTTACGCGTGTAATTTGCTTTCCACGTGTGAAGCTTGATTGCTTATTGCTGTTGCTGGCTTCTGACATTTTTTTTGTGTGAAAATCTCAGGATATGGATGCATACGGTTGACTTTCTTCTGAAGCTGCTTTTAACAAGAAGGAGCGAGTTGTTGGGAAAAAGATAGAGTATACGAGGTCTCAACCTTTAAGCTCTATCCATGTTGATCTTCCGTCTCAGGATAAAGTTACCTTGGTTGCCAGAGTGGAGATGAATTCAGGGTATCTCACATTCCACCAAGATTCTGACGTTGCTATGACTTGATATTACCATTTTTATTGGTTCCGTGGATGAATGAATTTGTTTTGAACAACAGCTGTCGGTCTATTATCTTCATGCATGCCAAACTCTGATGTTGATTTGCCCCCAACATTTTTTATTGTCTCGGGATGCATTTGAGTACGCCTCTGGTCTGAGGAGCACGGCTAGACATTTTGACTTTCACATATTTTCCTGTTGGCATATTCTTTCTCTTTTTCCTTGTATTTGCTGCGAAAAGACATGGCGCTTGCTGTGCACTCTTGCTCTAATATTTTGAGCCGAAACAAGGTATTTTCAGCTTTTTCAACATGTTCCCTAATTAGGGTTTGATGTCTGCTGACTTTGTCCTTTGCTTGTGTTTGTAGGAGCTTTAGGAGGTCCACGTGGAGGGGCAATTTAAACTCCTTATGCTTCTTGCTGGAAACACATTTTCTTTTTGGACAATTTGAAGTACAGGGTTGTGTCGATTTCTGACTTTGTCATTTAGGATGAACCGATCTCCTGTGTTGTCATTTGACTTTAGATATCTTTGAGAAATTTTATTGTTGTTGTTGCTGATGATACTGAACGACTTATCAACAGAGATGCCATTATCCAATGGCAAAATCAACCTCCTTCACCTGTTTAGTCACATGAAAATGTGTTAGGGAAAAAAGAGATTGATTTGAAAATATGGCTGGATCTAGTTTGATACTAGACTGCCTACGTATCCTGTGAAGGAATCAAGCCAAACGTAGTTCACCCATTTGATTTTGGGTATGGATTTTTTTTGAAAACTTTTTTTGTTTGCAGCTGAGTCCGGTTTTAATACCAGATTGCCTACGTACCCTTTGAAGGGATCAAGCTACACGTAGTTCGGGAAGATTTGTGCTCTAACTTTTGCCTGGGCCGCCTTCCCGACTTTTCAACCCAGCGAGCTTTTTTTTTTGTGTAGCTCTAACTTTTGCCTAGATCGTCCATTTTTTGATCTAGCGAGCTTCAAAGGGTATGAAACTTTTTTACAAATTTCCCATTGACGCAGGGGTAGATACGATTTCCGTCTGCTTTTGAAAGCTCATATGCGCCTTTGGTGAAGACTTTGGTGACTACATATGGCCCTTCCCACTTTGGTTCAAACTTCCCCTTTGACTTTCTAGTGACAATGATGGGTCTTCGCACTGTTAGGACCAAGTCTCCTATTTTGAATGATCGAGACTTAACTTTCTTGTTGAAGGCGCCTGCTACTTGAGCTTGGTAAATTTCAAGTTTCTGTTGGACCGCAAGCCTCTTTTCATCAAGTGCTTCAAGCTCTGCCAATCTGATTTGTGCATTTTCATCAGGATTTGTCAACATTGTAGCTATCCTTAAGGAAGGCAATTGAATTTCCAATGGCAATACTGCTTCAGACCCATAGACCAAGTTGAATGGTGTACACCCAGTCTGTCACGCCCCAACCCAAGATTACCTCCCTAACCCTGGGTTAAGACGTGCGGGACCCAACTCAAGAGAGATTTACTCGAAATCCCCCCCTTAAGCCAGGATAACCCTAATCAAACAGACCAAACGACACCGGAATAAACCTCAAACCGGAGGTTATTCTGATTCCTACATGAAATCTCAAATATGCCAATTTAAGAACCTAGGGGTTCTAATAATAGTTGTGGCTGCACCTGATTCCTGGTCAGGCTGCCTACGTACCCTGTCTTTTCAGGGATCAAGCCACACGTAGCTCTTGTGTAAGATTCACCCTAGCCGGGCAGAATCCCGCTTTCCTAATTATCGGTCGATTTATTAGTATGGATAACAAACATCTAACGCGTATCCGGAGTTTAACCTCTCCGCTAAGGTATCCACCGACCATCTATCTGTCGGGACTATCCCAAACAATCCACCATACAATTATACAACAGGATTTCACAGCAACCGTAAAGAAATAACAACATGCACACATAAATATATAATAAGACATAGTGGCAACCACGTAAATAAACCAAACCACGGCATCTAAGATATTTCCTCCTACTTGGCATCCCTGAACATAACTATAATTACCAGGGGTAGTTATGGAATTACCATCTCAATGGCATTCCTGTAATTAGCCCAAAACTGTTAGGGCAATATGGACAATCTAGCCTTAATGGCAGTTTCGTAATTATACACATCAGTCAGGGTTATTTCTAGGATTTCTGTCCCAAGGGCAGCCCTGTAAATATACAAATATGGCAGGGGTATTCTGGGAATTCCAGCTCTAATGGCAGTCCAGTAATAAACTCATACTACCAGGGGTATTTCTGGGATTTAACCACAATGGCACCCCTGTAATTACTCTAAACTGCCAAGGGCAGTTCTGGCATTTCCTATTCATGGTAATTCGGTAAAAACCCAGATCTACCGTGGTAAAAATCCAAAAACTCACCCTTCCTCACCAAAACTGTTCCGGTCGGCCTACCGACCTGTTCCTACCCATTTTTCCGGCCACCTATCTATCCTAATCGGCCGAACATCACAATTACATCCTAACAATACCACAGAGAAAAACATGGAGGAGAGGAATGGATTACCAACGGATCCCGTCCTAAAAACCCTCGAGCTTCCGGTAAGAACCTCCCAACTGTAACTCGATCTCTGCCGTCCTCCATGGGAGAGCCACCACATCTCGTTGCCCCCACGTTCTGCCGCACCTCCATGAACCCTGCAATGGCTCGACGAAGGAACAAACTCCGGGGTCGCGCTGCCTTGTCAGTCGTGTGGTGCACAGAGGGTAGAGGAGTGGGGGAGGCTGAGACGAGCCTGGAACTGATGGTGGCGGTGCTCCCTCAGTGATGGCGTCGAGATCCAGGGCTTCAGAGAGGTAGAGGAGCGATCTGGGGAGGGAGGAAGAAAAACCAGAGTGAGAGAGAGAAAGAGAGTGTTTTCCCCCTCATCCGATCTCACATATATATATATATATATAATCAACGGCCCAGATTTGATCTCACAAATCCAACGGTCCAGATCTGCCAATGAATAGTTACCATGAATAGTAAAAAGATATTTTTTCCTAATTACTTTTACCGCACGGTAACAACACTTTATCCCTCATAACCTCCGCATACGTTCTCCGATTAATTCATAGGACATACCCACGAGTTCGTATTAACGTCCTCCACATCTTTCCCGAAGGAAACTCCCTCAAATTCTCGACTTAACGCAAAGTCCTCTTTTTCTATGATAAAGTAACTTATCATTTGTTACTTCCATAAATTCGATAAATTCGTAACTAACAACTCGTAGCTCCGGAAAATCTTCCGGACATACCGGGGATCCCGTAATAACATAATCTACCCCTCGGGACATTAATTCTATTTTCCCCAAAACTCAGAATATCTCGATATTAATACGGGGAAAAATTAACAGTGCGGTTACCATTCTCTGTAACTCGTCTAATCCCGGTAAAAATGTTAATTTCGGGACGGGGTGTTACAATCTACCCCCCTTATAGAAATTTCGTCCCCGAAATTTCCTCTGCGAAAGGTAAAACCAACTGTCAAGGAATGTCGTCAAGTTCCACCGATCAGAGCTTCAGGAAAAACAGAGTCACAAGCTCTATGTATCATTTTCTTTAGCATTCAGAGTCTCCCCGCATTTGCAATACGGAAAACATAGCTACACTCGCTTAAAACACTAGGGTACGATACCCTAGTCTCATCCTTTTCATCGTAATCGACTCCCTAAGACTTGCCTCTTAACTCTTCACAAGCTAATTTCCAAAATGCCAATTTCGACAATCCGGCAGCTTTCCCAAACATAACCCAAACTAACTTGAAGTCGACTCGAATGCTCTACTTACACGACTGCCACACGTGGCATTTAACACCAAAGTCTTTCACATGGAAGGGTAAAAATGCTACGGTCCCTCACCGTGGAGGAAACTCATATATCTCTTGCACCTTTCGAGACTAAAATGATATGAACTTTCTACACTAGGCCCTGAGACCACAGACGGATTATCTCTTGCGTCCATAACCAAAACTCATCCACCCACGTTCCTAATACCCGCACTTTTAACCACAGGGCTCGAACAAACTCGCATATCATAATGCGACCTCAAACTGCTCACTTGAGCTGATGAATCCGTTATGCGACTTCGCGCCTACATATATGTCATCTTCACCTACTTAGAAATAGTGAATTTTCCTCATCCTACCCCTCTCTTATAAAAGAGTCTTCAGTAGGGTATTTTCCAATAATCAGAGCTAACAAGCTCGCACACTAACTCATGCGTGCTAAAGTCTTGCCTAAAGGACGGAAATTTTTAGCCCAACATCCTGTATGCTTCTCATAGTGCTTCTATAATCAGTTTCCACTGTTATACCAATTAGCTCAACAACTACCATACCTCATGTCAAAAATATTCCGAAAACCAAGTCAAATCCCCCATGACTTTACCTCAAACCTTAATCCTTATTAGAAAAGTTCACGCACACAAAAGAAACAATAAGTCTGACTTCTCAGACTAGGGTCGGAGCTAAGAGCTCTAGTAGCGCCATCACGCTATGCTAGCTAGATAAAATAATAATGGACAACCCTTATAATATCCACCTGACCTCTCAGGCGTGTCTGACCTCTCAGACCAGGGTCGGAGCTAAGAGCTCTGGGTAAAGTGGTAATGGACAACCCTCATAGTATCCACCTGACATCTCAGGCGTGTCTGTCCTCTCAGACCAGGGTCGGAGCTAAGAGCTCTGGGTAAAGTGGTAATGGACAACCCTCATAGTATCCACCTGACATCTCAGGCGTGTCTGTCCTCTCAGACCAGGGTCGGAGCTAAGAGCTCTGGGTAAAGTGGTAATGGACAACCCTCATAGTATCCACCTGACATCTCAGGCGTGTCTGTCCTCTCAGACCAGGGTCGGAGCTAAGAGCTCTGGGTAAAGTGGTAATGGACAACCCTCATAGTATCCACCTGACATCTCAGGCGTGTCTGTCCTCTCAGACCAGGGTCGGAGCTAAGAGCTCTGGTAGCGCCCTCACGCTACTCTAGCTAGCATATTCATTGACAACCCTTATAACAAAAATTCATAACAAAACTTTACCCAATTACTCTTCCCAAAACAATAAGTAAAACCATTCCTCGTCTTATATGCATAATTCCACATAAACATTCATGAACCCGAGGAAAATATAATTCTCGAAACCATCATATAAACCCTGCAAATAACTCAATAATTAGGGCATGCATTCCTTTAAAAAAAATAGTCTGTCCACTCACAGTACTATTGCGACCTTCTTCCCGCTCGGAAAGCTCCTCGAGCGAAACTCTCGAACTAACCGCGTAGTCGAGCCCGTCTCGCGTTCAACCAGAGACTGTACAAACAACCCAATACATTAGTCATTTCATCGTGGACTTGGTCTTTTCCTAGTTTGACCAGGAACTCCTATTTGACCGCATGTTGACCAAGTTCCTTTTTAACTTTCTTTCCCGGTTACCGACTCTTAATCTCAATTTACCGGAAGTCCGACTCAGTTTCCGAACTTCCTTTATCACTTTTCAAACTTTACTCTTATTTCCGATTATCGACTCGACGTTTGATTTCTGTTTACGCCACCTTAGCGTAAGTATTTTCTCTTACTAAATGTGAGTCGATGCGTCGATAACAAAATTATCCGATTGCTTTTCCACGATCCACTTGACAATACCGTTAGTAGGAGTCATATCTCCCCCAACCACTAGTGGTCATCATAATATAGTTCCCATATTTCACTAATTATCTTCAAAACCTTTAACTTGAATTCTACATTTTCTTTAACCTTTTCAACCCGATTTAACATCTTCTCAAAAAGGAAAATTTCCCAAAATGGAAAGTTTCCTAAATTGGTAAATCTTCCTTAAAATGGGAAGTTTCCTAAAATAGAAACTTCCTACTTACGTCTAATTTTTCGTAAATATCCCGATTACGAGTCAACTGACACTTTTCGACTCAAATGGGTTTCGGTTTCTACCTCTTCGACATTCTGCCAGTTCAACTGCATCACCGGAATCTTCGTCGGATTCCGATGTCTTGCCGGAATTTCGCCATAACCTCCCCGTTTCCTCCGATCTACCAAGTTCCGACAACAAGCAAACGACAACACCAACAATACTGTAATTACACAGTGATCAAGAACACGCACACATGAGCTCTAGGTAACAGTAGTTACCTTCAAAATTGATCCGAGGCAGAAATACCCAAACCTCTGCCTCTATCCAAACCCCCCAACAACATAACTCAAAGAAAGAATTTATTTAATTCTCGCAATCTTTTGGTCCGAGATTTGAACCTATGCTCTGATACCATTGTCACGCCCCAACCCAAGATTACCTCCCTAACCCTGGGTTAAGACGTGCGGGACCCAACTCAAGAGAGATTTACTCGAAATCCCCCCCTTAAGCCAGGATAACCCTAATCAAACAGACCAAACGACACCGGAATAAACCTCAAACCGGAGGTTATTCTGATTCCTACATGAAATCTCAAATATGCCAATTTAAGAACCTAGGGGTTCTAATAATAGTTGTGGCTGCACCTGATTCCTGGTCAGGCTGCCTACGTACCCTGTCTTTTCAGGGATCAAGCCACACGTAGCTCTTGTGTAAGATTCACCCTAGCCGGGCAGAATCCCGCTTTCCTAATTATCGGTCGATTTATTAGTATGGATAACAAACATCTAACGCGTATCCGGAGTTTAACCTCTCCGCTAAGGTATCCACCGACCATCTATCTGTCGGGACTATCCCAAACAATCCACCATACAATTATACAACAGGATTTCACAGCAACCGTAAAGAAATAACAACATGCACACATAAATATATAATAAGACATAGTGGCAACCACGTAAATAAACCAAACCACGGCATCTAAGATATTTCCTCCTACTTGGCATCCCTGAACATAACTATAATTACCAGGGGTAGTTATGGAATTACCATCTCAATGGCATTCCTGTAATTAGCCCAAAACTGTTAGGGCAATATGGACAATCTAGCCTTAATGGCAGTTTCGTAATTATACACATCAGTCAGGGTTATTTCTAGGATTTCTGTCCCAAGGGCAGCCCTGTAAATATACAAATATGGCAGGGGTATTCTGGGAATTCCAGCTCTAATGGCAGTCCAGTAATAAACTCATACTACCAGGGGTATTTCTGGGATTTAACCACAATGGCACCCCTGTAATTACTCTAAACTGCCAAGGGCAGTTCTGGCATTTCCTATTCATGGTAATTCGGTAAAAACCCAGATCTACCGTGGTAAAAATCCAAAAACTCACCCTTCCTCACCAAAACTGTTCCGGTCGGCCTACCGACCTGTTCCTACCCATTTTTCCGGCCACCTATCTATCCTAATCGGCCGAACATCACAATTACATCCTAACAATACCACAGAGAAAAACATGGAGGAGAGGAATGGATTACCAACGGATCCCGTCCTAAAAACCCTCGAGCTTCCGGTAAGAACCTCCCAACTGTAACTCGATCTCTGCCGTCCTCCATGGGAGAGCCACCACATCTCGTTGCCCCCACGTTCTGCCGCACCTCCATGAACCCTGCAATGGCTCGACGAAGGAACAAACTCCGGGGTCGCGCTGCCTTGTCAGTCGTGTGGTGCACAGAGGGTAGAGGAGTGGGGGAGGCTGAGACGAGCCTGGAACTGATGGTGGCGGTGCTCCCTCAGTGATGGCGTCGAGATCCAGGGCTTCAGAGAGGTAGAGGAGCGATCTGGGGAGGGAGGAAGAAAAACCAGAGTGAGAGAGAGAAAGAGAGTGTTTTCCCCCTCATCCGATCTCACATATATATATATATAATCAACGGCCCAGATTTGATCTCACAAATCCAACGGTCCAGATCTGCCAATGAATAGTTACCATGAATAGTAAAAAGATATTTTTTCCTAATTACTTTTACCGCACGGTAACAACACTTTATCCCTCATAACCTCCGCATACGTTCTCCGATTAATTCATAGGACATACCCACGAGTTCGTATTAACGTCCTCCACATCTTTCCCGAAGGAAACTCCCTCAAATTCTCGACTTAACGCAAAGTCCTCTTTTTCTATGATAAAGTAACTTATCATTTGTTACTTCCGTAAATTCGATAAATTCGTAACTAACAACTCGTAGCTCCGGAAAATCTTCCGGACATACCGGGGATCCCGTAATAACATAATCTACCCCTCGGGACATTAATTCTATTTTCCCCAAAACTCAGAATATCTCGATATTAATACGGGGAAAAATTAACAGTGCGGTTACCATTCTCTGTAACTCGTCTAATCCCGGTAAAAATGTTAATTTCGGGACGGGGTGTTACACAGTCGCCGTGCGGACGGTGGTCCTGTAGGCCCATAATGCCTCAGGGAGACGCTCATGCCAGTCTCTTTTGTTTGCTGAGACCATTTTCTTTAGGATGTTGCAAAGTACTTTATTGAAAGCCTCTGCCTGACCGTTAGCCGTTGGGTTATAGCTGGATGAAAATGCATGTTGGATGTTGTATTTCCCACACAACGTAATCATAGCTTTGCACTTGAAATATGTCGCATTGTCAGATATTAACTTTGAGGGGACTCCAAAGCGGTAAATGATGTGAGTTTTGACAAACTTTGCAACATCTTCTGCTTTCACTGCTTTAAGAGCAACTGCCTCACTCCATTTTGAGAAGTAATCCGTCGCGGCCAATATATATTGGTGTAAACGTGAGGACTTAGGAGATATAATACCCACAACATCTAATCCCCATGCTTCAAAGGGATATGATAGAGACGTGGGATGAAGAGGTACTGGCGGTTGGTGTATGAAATCTCCATGTACTTGACATAGTTTACATGCTCGTGCATAATCTATCGAGTCTTGTATCATGGATGGCCAATAGTAGCCTATTCTTTTCAATTGGGCGGCTAGCTTTGGACCTGCTTGATGGGCTCCGCAAATGCCACCGTGGGCATCTCTAAGCGCTCGAATTCCCTCTTCTTTTGATAAACACCTCAACAGAATGCCGTCAAAAGACCTCCTATACAGAGTGTCATTAAGGTATACATATCGAGGAGCTGTTCGTCTCACATAAATCCTTCTCTTTGGGTCTGCGGGTAAGGTTCCGGCCTGACAGTACTCAACCATATCCTTGCGCCAATCAGACTCTTCCTCAATGTCGAACGCAGAGACTACATGTGTTTCGCTGGTAGTTTCCATCCGTTCAAAAGACATAGGCAGCAATTGACGTTCCCCGACCGTTATTTGAACGTCTCTTTCGTTAGGGAGCGCTAATGAAGCCGCCAATTTAGCCAATGCATCTGCTTTGTCATTCTCTGATCTAGGAATGTGGCTAATATTTATGTCTCGGAATTGTCCCATAAGATATTTGACTCTTTGATGATATGGGACAAGGTTCGCATGTTTGACTGCATAGTCATCATTTATTTGTCTGACAACTAATTGAGAGTCACCGAATGCTTGCAAAGAGTCGATCCCCATTTCCAAAGCTATCTCTAAACCTATGATGAGTGCTTCATATTCTGCAACATTGTTTGAACATAGAGCCAATAGAGAGAATGAGTATGGGATTATACCGCAAGAAGGTGTTATGAACACTATGCCAGCCCCGGCTCCTTGTCTTCTAACGGCCCCATCGAAGTACAGTTGCCATGAGGAAGTTTCTGCTGAGAACACGTCTTCATCTGGCAAATTTTCGTGCAATTCGTGGGTATCTAGAACTGGATGTGCTGCCAAGAAGTCTGCCAATACTTGTCCTTTCACCGCTTTTTGCGGGACATACTTTATTTCGAACTCGGAGAGAATTAGGGACCATTTTGCAAGTCGTCCTGAAGGCACAGGTTTTGTCATCAGATACTTTAATGGATCTGCTCTAGATATCAAGGTGACACTATGAGCGAGTAAATAATGCCGTAGTTTCTGAACTGCGAAGACCAGTGCAAGGCAAATCTTTTCTATTGCCGTGTAATTGTGTTCAGCTCCCACCAACGTCCGACTTAAATAGTAGAGAGCGTTTTCTTTGCCCTCATCATTGTTCTGTGCGAGCATTGCCCCCAGAGATCGTTCAAGAGCTGCGATATAGAGGATTAGAGGTTTGCCTTTGATAGGCGCCATTAGGACTGGTGGGTTGAGCAAGTATTTTTTGATGCTATCTAAAGCGTTTTGACATGCTTGGTCCCACACAAAAGGTACGTCTTTCTTCATCAGTCTTGAAAACGGTTGGCACCTCCCAGAAAGATTTGAAATGAATCTTCTTATATAAGCAAGCCTTCCTTGCAACCCTCGCAATTCTCGAAGATTCCTTGGTGGCGGCATTTCCCAGATTGCTATGATTTTGGTTGGGTCGATCTCAATTCCTCGATACCTGACGATGAAACCGAGGAATTTACCGGATGTAACTCCAAACGCACATTTAAGAGGGTTCATTTTCAGCGTATGCTTCCGGAGCCTTTCAAACACCTTTCTCAAGTCACTTAAGTGATGTTCCCGTTTTTTGCTTTTGACTACCAAATCATCTACATAACACTCGACTGTATTATGCAACATGTCACCAAAAATTGTTGTCATTGCTCTTTGGTAGGTAGCACCTGCATTTTTCAAACCAAAAGGCATGACCGTGTAACAATACACTCCTTTAGGGGTGCGAAATGCTGTTAGTTCCTCGTCTTCTCGTGCCATTTTTATTTGATTGTAGCCAGAGAAACCATCCATGAAGGACATAGCACCGAAACCTGTTGTGGCATCGACCAAAAGCTCAGTTATTGGTAATGGAAATTCATCCTTTGGACAAGCTTCATTAAGGTCTCTGTAATCTACACATATGCGGATTTGCCCATTCTTTTTCTCAACAGGTACGATACTGGCCAACCATGTGGGGTATTTGACTTCACGGATGAATCCCACATCGATGAGTTTATCCACTTCAGTTTTGACTTGAGTAGCTAGTTCTGTGCGAAAACGTCTTGGTGCTTGCTTAACCCACCTTTTCTCCTTTGAGACCGCTAGATTGTGAACAGCAACCTTCGGGTCTAAACCGGGCATGTCTTGATATCCCCATGCAAACACATCTTTAAATTCTTCAAGAATATTTTTGTAGTCTTGAAATTCTTTCGGAGTTAAGAGAGTGCTCACAAACACGGGTTTTGGATCTTCCATTGTGCCCAGGTTTATTTCTTGGAGTTCATCCACCGTTGCTTGACCTCCGTCTTCTATTTGTGGTGGGGCAGGTTCAGCATCATTGATGAATTCATATTCTTCCGCATCATCGGTTGAATCGTCCTCAATTGAGACACAATTTGCGGATGCTGATTCCTCTGTGAACTGAGCAATTATATCCTTGTGTTGTTTACTCTTGAGCTTCCATTTCTTGTTCCGTTGTAGTTTGTAAGGGGTTTCGCCCAATCTTAGGAACGCTGAAACTCGAGGTTGGGATTCAATTGCTAGACGTTGAAAAACAGAGACACGAGGTGGATCTTCCTTTTCTATCCGTTGAAGGGATGTGGTTGGCGGTGTGTCTTCCTCACAAAACATAGCTTTGTCGAGACTTGTAAAGACATAAGACTCTGAGGGATCAAACTCAGGAACTTTCACTTTGAGCATGCCCTTTGTCTGCTTGATCATTACTCTTAGAGGGGCAGTTTTTGAAGTTGCTTTGCCACGACTAAGTTTAACCTTCAAGGGAGCAGAGGACACTGGTTTCACATTCCTGTTTTTGTAGGAGATAACTCGTTTGTGTCTATTGTGCCCATGATCGAGCGTTGTAGAGATTACGATACTTTCCTTTGGAATGGATTGATCAATTTTCCGAAGAGGCCTGGCGTAGCTTGTCATGAGGGTCTCCATTGTGTTTTTGACTGGAGTTATGACCTTTTGTCCAGGTTTGCGTAGGTCTTTCCGTATATACCTGAAAGTCATCTTTGGTTTGGATACCTCGGAGCTTGGAGCCTTCTCTTCTTTCAAGGGCACTGACAGAGTTGCTTTGGCCCGAAATTTAGGTGTGTTAGACACCTTCAATTTCTCAATCTCTAGCACATGTTTGGGTACTTCTTGTATGACTAAGTTAGGAAGCTCTGTTGACTTATAAAACTTAGCATCTGAATAATTTACCTCTTCGCCTCTGAAAGGATCAGTGTCTGCCACGACTTTTTTAACTTCTTCATTTTGCAGCCATTTAAAGCATTGATGTAACGTGGAAGGGATGACGCCATAAGCATGGAGCCATGGGCGCCCTAACAGTACATTATAGGATGTGGGAGCATCTATCACGTGAAACAAAGCGCTTGAGAAGAGTTCCCCAATTTCCATTTGTAGGACAATTGTTCCCATTGTCACATCCCGATCCTAGGATTATTTTACGGTTGGTTACTTTGGTCTTTTACCATTTAAAGTAACCGTTTAACCGTATAATGATGGTAAGGTTGACTTTTTGGTAAGTCAAGAATTTGGGAAAACTTCCTTCTTGAAAGTTGTAGAGGGCGTCGTTACGAGTTCGTGGACACGTAGCACGCTCAAATCGGAGTTCGTATGAGAAAGTTATGAACAAAAGTATAAAGTTACTATGCGGTAAAACGGCTATATATAGGAGTTACCGGGGTGAAAAATCAGATTTTCACCCGGCTCTCTCTCCTCTCCCCCGACGGGAAATGCTGCCGGATTTTGCGCGCGCCACAGCGCCGCCGTCCGGCCACCAACCGCCGGCGCACCGGTCCCAAAAGTTCGGCCTCCGAGTCTACTTCAATCCTAGGTAAGCTTTCCGACCTAACTCGCCGTAAATCGGGAGAAATTCCGATTTGTTCTTGGTGTGTACAGTAGATTTTCGGGATTGAATTTCTCCCTCCCTAGATCACCAATTGTTGAGTTCTTTATATGTTTAGGATGGGTTTTAGGTGTACTACAATCCCCTAGAATTTGGTAGCTTGATTTGAAGTGTGTAGGGAGAATTGAGGATTTGAAGTTTGGTAGTGTAATTTTCGGGGTCTACTGTTCATCGAGTTTTTGACCTAGTTAGAGGCCGAATTGGCCTTCGAGTTGAACTAGAAAGTTGTTCCAATTGATGAGACGAAGCTACTGGTAAAATTTGGTGGCGATCGGAGGTCGCCTGAATTTTAGCCGGAATTTCTGCCGGCAGCCGCCGTCGGCGGCGGAGCTGGCGGCGGTGCCGCCACTTTTTGGGTAGTTTTTCATGCCCATTAATTAGTACATATTATGAGGAGTCTATGGTTAAAATTTGGTAATTTTTGGAGGAGTTTTGGTTAGGTTTTGGAATTGTTCTAGTTTAGTATTATTGGCGGATAATTAAATATTATTCCGACCATCGATTATTGCCGGATAAGTTCTAAGAAATATTTTAAGGACTCCTAAGGTATTGGTGAAGTGGTTGAATGGGTGTCCATAGTAATTCCACGAATTATTATGGGTGAACCTATTGTCAAGTGAATTATTAAAGAAAATCGGTATGTTACGGTTGGGTAATCAGAAACGAATCTATTTGTTGAAAAGTTGTTAAAAAGAAAGGAACTTGGTCAACACGTGGTCAAATAGGATTTCCTGGTCAAACTAGGAAAAGACCAAGTCAACTGTAAAGACTAATATAATGGTTTGTTGTACAGTCTCTGGTCGGACGTGAGACGGGCTCGACTACGCGGGTAGTTCGAGAGTTTCGCTCGAGGAGCTTTCCGAGCGGGAAGGTCGCAATAGTACTGTGAGTGGACATATTATTTTAAATAAATGCATGCCTTAATTATTGAGTTAATTGCATGGTGTTTATGATTGTTTCCGAAAATTATATCCTTCTCGGGTTCTTGAACGTATTTACATTATTACTCAATTTTCTATTTCTTCCGAAAATGGTTATAGACGGTGAGGGCCGTCCTTCGAATGGAATTGAACCCGAGACTTCGTTGGAAATTGGTTTTATGCATATATGACAAGGAATTGTTTTAATTAATTGTTTTGGGAAGAGAAGTTGATTAATGTATTGTTATGAATGTTTATTTTAAGGGTTGACCAATAAATATGCTAGCTAGAGTAGCGTGAGGGCGCTACTAGAGCTCTTAGCTCCGACCCTAGCCTGAGAGGTCAGGCAAACTACGTAGTGCACTATGAGGGTTGACCGTATCACTTTATTTAGAGCTCTTAGCTCCGACCCTGGTCTGAGTGGACAGACAAGCCTGAGAGGTCAGGTTGATATTATAAGGGTTGACCGTTATCACATATTCTAGAGCTCTTAGCTCCGACCCTGGTCTGAGAGGACAGACAAGCCTGAGAGGTCAGGTTGATATTATAAGGGTTGACCGTATTATTTTATTTAGCTAGCATAGCGTAGCGTGAGGGCGCTACTAGAGCTCTTAGCTCCGACCCTAGTCTGAGAGGTCAGACTTATTATGTTTGGTGAACATTTCTCTTCCCATATTCCTTGCTGGTTTATCTTATCATGCATTTGCGGAAATTTAGTAATTGTGGGCATGCATAAATGATTTTTAAATTGATATACTTTTGGGAGAGCATTACAGGAAATGGAGCTTTTATATTTGATTTTCGTCCACTCACTCTAACAGTTTTTCAATGTTTCTCCCCTGGGCCTTTCGTTTTTAAATGCCCAGTGATGCAGGGTTCTTGAGAGGAGGTCGAGCGCGTACGAGAGTCGAGGCATAGTCGATCATTCCGTTGCTGCTTGAAATTCTTTGGGGTAATCATCTTTGTAGACTGCTCTGACTAACCCGGTTTAGTTAGTTTTGTAGGAAGGGTTGACCATTTCAAGGGGGTTTCGGTAAGAAGTTCCCTTGAGGTGGTCCCCGCAGGATTTACTTCGGGTTAAAGGGGTTTAACTCGGGGTGGGTCCTGACACCCATTGCTTTCTGGCTAGCTTGGTTGAAGCCCTGGATGGTGAGCATAGACGGGGTGAGTTGTTTAGCATTCATCCCCATGTTATGGAGTGTTTTAAGAGGCAACAAATTTACAGCCGACCCACAGTCAAGTAAAATCCTGTTGATCGTCATATTACCCACAAGTCCGGTGACGTAGAGGGGCCTATTATGTTGCTCTCCTCCCAATAACAAGTCTTCATCTAGGAACGAAATGCAATTCCTGGTGTTGGGGTAAACTCTTGAGGTTGTCGCATCAACTTCAACAACATCCTCTTTATACAAGTCCGGACTTAGTAGTGCCTCAATCAATGCTTCTCGTAGCTCCCTTGACATGCGCAAAGCGTCGTAAACACTGAAGAGTGAAGGGATACATTGCAGATGTGCCAGTACGTCATATTTGGACTTTTGTTGAGATTCTTTTGTCCATCGAGGAACCATTTTTGGTACAGCTTTAATTTTGTCGACAGGATTGTTTGCATCACCCTTTGCTCTTAGCTTTGTAGGCAATGTTTTTCCATCGTCTTGAATAGCTGATGGTATAACCGGGACAGAGCGTGGTTGAATTTGATCAACTTCATGCAGCCTTTCATCGTCTGCGTCTGAGCTGGATGGGGAGGCTGTCTCAACAGAGGCCATACAACATTGGAGCACCTCTTCATGATATTCTTTCTTCTGGTCGTTCTTGAAGAACTCTTTTGGTAGGAATTCCATAAGGGTAATTGGAGTTCGCGGTGATTGTCTATACTCATCTTTGTTTTGAGTTCGGACGTTCTTTGTCGCATTTCTTCCTTTCTTTTTACCTTTTGAGAACCTACCACGATATTGGTTTTTTGAAGAGGGAGAAGGTGAAGAGGATCGAGCCGAGGGAGGATGATGTTGCCTCGCGCTATTCCTTACAGTTGTCCATTCCCTATCTGAATCTTCCAACCCATCTGAATCTTCCCATATCTCAAAGCTTGTCGTCATGAGTTCATATAGGGATGGAATATTAGAGTTTCCAGGTCGTGGCATGTTGGGATGTGCTTCGACAATTGTGACTTCGTTGTCAACTTCAAACTTGACAGAGATGGCGCCATCAGGCCTAGACACATCAGTTGAAATTACATTGGCTGCTGTTGTCACGATTTCATTTTTGTTGATCATTTCCTGGATTATGTCCTTGAGGATGTAACAATCTTTCAATGTATGAATAACAATGCGGTGATACCGACAATATTTGGGGTCATTGGTTTTGTTCATCTCTGAAGGTCGTTTTGACTCAGGAAGTGTAATCATCTTGGCCGCCATGAGCTCATCAAAAATTGCGTCCACGTCATCATTGTCAAATGAATAAGTGACGTTTCTCCTTTCTTTGAGAGTGAGTCTTCGAGGGCGATCATCTTTTGTTTTGCTGTCATTATTATTCTTGACATTGTCGCCTTTCTTGTCATTCTTGACGAAGGTCGCCATTGTTTCTCCCTTCTTGACAATCGGCTTTTTTGAATCATTATTCTTGGCAGCAATTTGATTCCTCGAACTTGAAGCTGATCTTTGACGAGCAATCTGTCTTTCAACATTTCCTGCCTTAGACACCAACTCATCAAATATTTGTGGCTCTGCTGTGCCAATATATGTTGCGATCTCCGGGAGGAGGTTATTAGCACACATCTGAACAGCAGAGGATTCAGACAACTTATCGGGACATTGGAGATTAAGACTTCTCCACCTTGTGATGAACTCAGTGGAACTTTCTTTGTCCTTTTGCTTGGTATCCGCCAGATCAATAATCGATATTTTCTTTTTAGAACTGACGAATTGTGCCAAGAATGCTCTCTGCATGTCGTCCCATGTTAGTATAGAACCTGGCTCCAACTGAGTGTACCATGTGAATGCTGAACCCTTGAGGGACTGTACGAATTGCCTGACCAGAAAGGCGTCCACTTGTGACGTTTCCCCACAGGCTGAATAAAAGTGGGCGAGATGTTCTCGTGGAGAACTATTTATCCCATCGAATTTGTCAAAAATCGGCCTTTGATATCCCTTTGGGAAGGGTATCGCATCATAATGGTTAGGATATGGCTTACGATATCCCAGAACTGGCGTAGCCATAGACAACTGAAAGTCTCTTATTCCTTCAGCTATCAAGCTCTTAATACTTTCTGCTGAGAGCATGTTGTCGTCTCTTTGAGCGAAGGAAGGGCCTGGACCCTCTTGTTCTTCTTGTTTTTTCTTCTCCATGAGCGCAGCACACTTAGCCATGAGGCTAGCGATTTCCGCTTCCTTTTCGGCTAACTTTTTCTTGGATTCAAACTCAATAACTGTGAGTCTTTGAGCTTCAATTTCTCTCTCATTTTGCCTCTGTTGGGCATCTAGTTCAAGCTGAGCCATTCTTTTTGTCATCTCTTCCAATCGTTGTCTCAACTGCTCCTCTGGCGGAGTTTCAGAGCTTGCCATGAGTACTTGGGCATTGTTGAATTCAGGACTGTCGCTAGACTTTATCTGAGATGAAGAATCACTGATTGGATTGGAAGCCTCATACAGAGGGTTTCCTTTCCATGAGACCAATAGAGGATTGTCTGACGTATCAGTTGGTAACATGTCAAGCATCCTCTTCTTAGTCATGTTGCGAGTGATAGGACCTGTGTAAGAATCGTCTCCATATACCGGATACTCCTCAGCTTTAGATCCGTTTTTCCTTTCTCGAGCGTTTGAGGGTGCGTCGAGAGCTTTTGCTACCTCCTCTGCTAACTTCTTTGGGTCAAGATCTTGACTATCTTGAGAAGTTGTTTGTTGCGAGGATGAGGTGGATCTTTGTGAGCCTCCAAGAAGGAGCTGAGGTACAGGCTCATCCTCTTTGTCTTCTTCTCCTCCCTTAGTGGAAGTTGTCATCACAGTCTCCACCGTTGGTAGAGGGACCCGAATTGTACCAATCGTGACATAAGCCGGAGCGTGAGTTGTCACAGTTGTTGGTGTTGATTGAGCAATGTCTGCCAGGACGGCTTCAATTGACTTAGTTTGGGAATCTTTCTTCCTTTGAGCCCGTGCTGCTCTCTTCCTCTGATTTCTCAAAGCATTCTTAGAGATGTTATTGAAGACCTGGGTCTTCATCACACTTCTGGCAACCTTATCTTGCTTCGTTCCAAGTTTCGTTTTTGTAGAAATCACAGGCAGATGGCCAATAGCGAATGACATTCGGTAACCAGTTTGGTTCGAGTGATTAGCAACTGGGGTGAGCTTGTGAAAGAAAACTGTAACCTTTGGTGCCATTTGATCTGTTACCTTCAAAACACACACAATAAGTTAGTAACTTCATGAAAAGAGATGAAAGGGAAAATGAGTCCCCAGCGGAGTCGCCAAAAACTATGTTGGGTAAAAATGTGCATAAAAATGTAAAATGTCACCCAACGTAATTTCACTCTATTTTATTGGTTAAAATAGAGTTTTAATTATGTCTGGTTCAACTCATTCAAGACGGAACGCGTCTCTTAATTACAATCCCTCATTACAAGGGAACACCCCTTGATTCGATTTATGAAGAAACCGATGTGTGTTTGTTTGCTTTTGCGACTGCACCCGAATGGGTTGCCTACGTACCCCGGGAGGGATCAAGTCATTCGTAGTTCAGGATCCCCAACAAGTGAATGACTCATTGGAGGGCTGTGATCTTTGAAATGAGAGTAGTGTTTGGGATTTGTATCTGAAGATGTATGAGCTATGAAGCGAGGCTTCAGAAGATCCGAGAATTTATTTGAAGTTGTGGTTGCATCCAGATTTAAATCTAGACTGCCTACATACCCTGTGAAGGGATCAAACCGATGTAGTTCAAAATTTGGAGTGGGTTTGAGAATTTGACTGAAGTCATTTGGACTGGTCGATTTTTGACTGGTGGTCAGGGATTCTGTTTGGAATGGTGAATTTGACTGAAGTCATTTGGACTGGTCAACTTTTGACTGGTGGTCAGGGATTCGATCATGTGTTTAGGAAATTGGCTTGAAATGAACCAGGATTTGGTTTTAGCCATGGTTGTATCCAGATTTAAGTCCGGACTGCCTACATATCCCTTTGTGGGAATCAAACCATTGTAGTTCACGCCCGGATTTGGTTTTGATAGATGTACATATTTTGAATCCATCAATTGTATTTCATGTCGATACTTGATTTGGTGGGGTGCCAGCTGATTTGATTTGGGCACCCATCATCCTGGGCTTTGCAGTTGGGCCTTGAGACTTGAAGTGGGCTTTTTACACTGCTGCATTTGGATTTGTACTCGACATGTAATTGGATAATGACTTTTGCAGTTGGGCCTTGAAACTTGAAGTGGGCTTTTTTCACTGCTGTATTTGGACTTGCATTGTCTTTTGTGGGCTTATTTCCCTTTCATTTGTGAGAGGCCCATAGATTTTTCTTGGAGGCATTTTATTTGATTTGGGCACCCATCGTGTCGAGCTTTGTTGTTGGGCCTTGGAATTTAAACCGGGCTTTGTACTGCTTCGGGTAAAGTGGGCCTGTTTCCATTTCATTTGCAAGAGGCCCAGAGATCTTTGATTTGGGCCTTGGGACTTGAATTGGGCTTCATACTGAAAAATTGGTGGAGTTGGTCTTGAATTGATGATGGGCCTGTGGAGTGGGCTTGTTTTCTTTTTGAAGGCCCATAAGACGACTGAAGCCCAATGTCTTTTTTTGTCGTTGAAGGCCCAATAGTGAAGATGACCGGAGCCCAATGTCTTTTTTTGTTGAAGGCCCATGAGTCTCTCTTCCTTTTTTGTTGAAGGCCCAATAGGCCAGATTTGGTTGCCAGACCCATTTAATTCGGAGGCCCAACATATTTGGAGGCCCATAAGTCTTTTTTTTGTTGAGGGCCTTTAGTTGCCAAGCCCATTTGTTTTTTTGGCAGGCCCATATCTTTTTCGTTGAAGGGCCCAATTTTGGAGGCCCGGCCCGGACCAGTTGGAGGCCCGGCCCATTTATTTCCTTTCTCCTCTTCTTTTTTTCCTTCGCCTTTCCTTCCTCATTTCTTTTCTTTCTTCTGTTTCTTCTTTCCTTCTTCTTCTTCTTCTTCAGTTTCTTCTTCTTCTTCTCGATGCCCAGGCGAGATTGAGAGAGAGAGAGATGGTGGGGTTGAGGGTCGAGGGTTGCGCTCCCGCCGGTGAGTTTTCCTTGGGATGGGTTCGCAGATGGAGACTGGTCTGAAGTCGAGAAGCGACTGTGTTACATCCCCACACACTCAGATCTTTCGATTTGGAGCAGGTGAGGGCTTGAAGCCTGCAATTTGGGGATCTCTGCATCGATTGGGTAAGGATTCCTTGATGAGAGTTCCTGTTTGTTTTCTTTTTCCCCAAACTAATCCAATTTCCTCTTTGCCTCGTCCTTGTTACTGTTGAAGAAGAATTTGAAGTTCGAAATTGAATTGGAGATGGACTTGAGTTGGAGAAGGATTTGCAGACCAGTCTAGGCCGAATCGGAGCTGGGTTCACAGGCCAAGCAGGAGCTGGATTCGAGCTTTTCGATTTGGTTTCGACACACCAGAAACAGGTGAGGGCTCAATTTTTTTGTTCTTCCTTCTGTTCTTTAATTTGTGAAGAAAGGGCAGAAATTGAAAGCGTGTGCTTTCTGTGTTGGGCAGGTGAAATTCCTCCGAGAAGGCGACCAGTCGATTGGGAGTTTGGGGGCTGTTGCAGGAACATACCGAGAAGGTGAGTTCCTGTATATATTTGTTTTTTTGAATACATGCTTCTCTGTTTGTTGTCCCTGTATGTCAATGGTGTTGTAGAACATGGAGTTTGGGGGGATTTGAGGAGTGATTTTGGAGAGGTGTTGGTGTTCTAGGAATAGGGACTTGGAACAGGATATGGCCTTAACGAGAATATGGACAGTATCAAAGGTCTTGAGTATTGAATTTGGTTTTGTTGTTCTTTTTTTTTTGTAGGATCACAGAACCTCTTTTTTTTAGGAACAAGTAACCAAATTGTAACAGTAACAGGTATCAAAACACCCAGGGAACCATATGGTGATTGTAGTGCTGTAGTAGAACCATAGTAGAGCCATAGGACCATAACCACAGTAACCAGTGTCAAGTAACCATAGAACCAGAACCAAGTAACAAGGACCAAAGAGCACAGTAACCAGTAACCATAGTATCCAGAAACCATAGGAACAGAGCCAAGTATCCACAAGGGATTTGAGTAACCAAAGATCATAGAACTAGAACCAGGAATCCACAAGGGATTTGAGTAACCATAGAACCAGAACCAAGAACCAGGGACATAGTAACCATTGCCATAGTAACCAGAACCATAGAACCAAGGACCAAGAATCCACAAGGGATTTGAGTAACCATAGGACAAGAACCATAGTAACCAGTAACAAGGGCCAGAGAACCAAGAACATGAGAGGATGAGAGGATGAGAGAATCAGTTATACCTCTAGGGTTTTGTTTTTTTTTTCTGCGTTTTCTGTCTTCTCTGCGTCTCCTGCCTTCTCTTCTGCGTCTCTCTCTATTTTTTGGCGTGTGTCATCTTTTTATATTGTCTAGGGCTGTGGTAGATGAGTCCCAATAGGCTAGGTCACTTGTATGAGTTATAGGTAAACTCAAATAGCCTTTATGTAGGAGTGTAGTACCTTGATAAGGACTCCTTCATTTTTTCTGCCTTTCCCCTTTTTTATTTAAATTGACTCCTTTTTTTTCATATATATATATATATATATATATTTATTTATTTATTTTTGCGTATCAACACCATCCAACAATAAATCACGGTGATGGGTAAAGACAAAACAAATCGTTGCACCCGCTATCCTGCACCCGTTTTCAATGTTCTAAATATCGGGATATATCGGCGATATGTAGAATCCGAGAGGATAAATGACATATCGGCTAAATTTATCGGTCAACGACATATATTGGGTCAACTCCCGATATATCGGGTCAAACCGAGTTTGACCCGATATATCGATGAGTTTTTTTAATTGGGCTTAGGTTTTTTTAATTGGGCTCTGTTTTTTTAATTGATATGTTTAGGGTTCATCTCCACCCCAGATTGCTTCAGTTCCTCTTTTTCATTCTTCTGTTTTCGTTGATCTCTTTCTTCTAGTTTATAGCTGGTTTGTTGATTCAAATGATCAATCCAAAACGTCTATAATTTAAACCCTTGCAGGTATGGGTGGTTGAATCAAAGGAGGACAGTGGTATTGCCCACGGTTATTGAACAACCTACCTCTTAGTCTCCTGTTTAAGATCCCTCCAAAACGAATACAAAAATCCTTAGACTACAATTCTCATTGTCCGAAGTGGGTAGTGAAATACCACCATTGAGTGAAATCCGAGAGGTAAGAGAGCTTTATGAAGATGATTTTGTCTCGGAAGATGAGGATGAAGATAATGGGGATGATGAGTTTGAGTTTGAATCCGATGATGATAGAGTTTATGATGCATAATCATCTTAATTTATCTTGTAAGCACCTATTTTTATTATAGTAGTTAATATTATTTATGTATTTTCATTGTCAAAACAATCAAATGTTTTTCTTTTTCTAGTTTAATTGGTACATTTTAGAATATAAGTTTTAATTTCTCAAACATTTTAAAATATATGTTTATAAATATATTAAATTTAATTAAAAATTAACAAATCCGATAAATCCTGATATATCTTTATTTTACAAAACCGATACTATATCGATAACCACTATTTAAACCATTGCCCGTTTTAACCTACCCCACATTACTTTTTTTTTCTTCTCAAAACTTATATTCCCACCCCTCTTCTGCCTCCCTCACCTCACCTCACCTCACCTCACCTCACCTCACCTCACTTCACTTGTTTTAGCGCCTCTCTTTTTCTCTCTGCAACTCAATCGATCATCCATGGCTGACATCACCGACTCCGGTTCCCGCCACCACCTCTCCGTCACCACTCCTCCCCAGATCTCCAAAGGTATTTCCCCTTCCATTCCCTCCTCCCCTCCTCGATTTCCTCACCCTCCGCCTCTTCTCCTCTGATCTCCCCCACCGAAACCCTAACCTCTCTGCCGGCGGTTTTTACTCCGCCGCCGCATTCGTCGCTCCCGGAGCCAATTCGTCTGTGTGTTCGTAGGGGTTTTGATGGTTTTTAAGTCTTTTAAGGTTTTGTGTCTATCTCTGCGAATCTGATTAATTTACCTATAGGGTTTGTTTTAACGCAAATCACACATTTTTGTTTAAAATATTATATTTACTAGAATCGAACCAAGGGTTTTAGTAATGCATTCAGCTCTGTGATTTTTGTGATGGATCGGAGGAATGTGTCTGTTTGTGGTTTTATTTTTCTTTTAATTTAAAACTCTGTTCTTGAATTTTCACTGAAATTTATGCCTGTGCTTTAGCCACAGGGGCCTTCTTTAGTTATTTATAATCTGCAAAGCTGCGTTTTTGTTACAGAAACTTTCGTGCTGTACTGTGTTTTATTGGTTGTCAGTTCTATTGCTAAGAGTTCAGATACGAGTTATAGAAGGTTTTAGCTTTTGCATCTTGAGCCTTTTTATCATTGAGTTAGTTTTGTCTGAAGGACTGATAATGTATCTATATGCAATGAGTTTTAACGGAGTTAAGGGTCCTGGTCTCTTTTGTGTTTAAAAATAATTTTGATCCTTTTCATGTCCAATAGCGGGCTAGTGAGCTCCCATTTTGATTTATGGCAAAATTAGCCTGCTAAATTAGATAGTTTGCGTTCGATAATGTTTGATGTTTGTTTATTGGTTGAGAAAGGTAAGATATCTGTATCATCATTAACATCAGTGTTATTTTCTCATGTATGCAGCTGGACAAGGTTCTGAGAATCCTATCCCACTATCACCGCAATGGCTTCTGCCAAAACCGGGGGTGAATAAGCCTGGGGCGTTAAGTGGGGTATGTTCTTATCACTTCTATGACTTGTGAATCTTCTTATCAGGATTCAGGTTTACTCAGACAGGAGGAATGCTAATACACTGTATTTGCTATCAGCATGCTCTTTTATCTTAATTATGATAAAGCGTTTAGAACATTGCTTCAGAGTATCTTTTTTTGTCTTTTTTCCATCATAGATGCAGGAAAAACCTCTCAGCCCAAACCCATCATTTGGGAATGGCTCAGACACCATGAAATTGTCAGGTAATGGTGAGGATATTCATGATACCCAGAAGAAAAAGGATGTTTTTAGGCCATCCTTGATGGACATGGAAACTGGTGGTCGTCATGAACGCTGGCGGGATGAAGAAAGAGACACCAATTCTGCCATGCGGAAGGATCGATGGAGGGATGGGGACAAAGAACTTAATGATACCCGCAGGATGGATCGTCGGATGGAAAACACACCAATGAAGCACTTTGGAGAGGCACGTCGTGCACCATCTGAAAGGTGGACTGACTCAAGTAACAAGGAGTCCAACTACGAGCAACGAAGAGAGAGCAAATGGAACTCGCGTTGGGGTCCTGATAACAAGGAGGCAGAAGGTTTGCGGGACAAATGGACTGACTCAGGTAAAGATGGCAGCATGCCAGATAAAGGCCCATCCCATGTTGGAATTCACGGAAAGGATGAGAAGGACGGGGATCACTACCGGCCTTGGAGATCAAACTCTTCCCAAATACGGGGTAGGGGGGAACCTTCTCATAACCAGACTCCGCCAGTCAACAAATATATTCCTGGTAGGGGCCGTGGGGAAAGTACACCTCCAACCTTTTCTGCTGGCAGTGGAAGGGTTAGCCCTGGCGGAAGCCTTATGAGCAGTACTCCTACAATTTCACAATCTGTAGGAATCTCGGACAAGGTCGAAATTGAACATGGAGAGTGTTACCCTTTTAGGTATAGTAGGACAAAGCTGCTGGATGTATACAGGACAGCCGATATGAGTTCGTATCGAAAATTAGTTGATGGGTTTATTGATGTGACTTCTCTTACACTGGATGAACCATTGGAGCCTTTGGCTCTCTGCACACCAAATTCTGAGGAGATGGTAATGCATATTCATTATAATTTATTCATAGAATAATACTGATACTTTCAGCAGTACAAATGAACGCTTTTCTTCTTGAGCAGGCTCTTCTGAAGGGAATTGACAAAGGAGATATAATAAGTAGTGGTGCACCTCAAGTTTCCAAAGATGGAAGGAACCCAGTAGATTTTACACAAACAAGAAGAACAAAGCTTGGTAGGCCGGTGATCTATGTGTGTATACTCTAATTATGTATTTTTTTCAATTGAGGACTGACTCATTTTGGACTGGACTTTTTGAGCAGGAAGTAGAGAAGACATACCGCTCGGAAATACCGAGTCTAAGGATGAACAAACTGTTAGTTCAAAAGGTGGTTTTTCGAATTCCTTAGAGAGCTCTCCTCATGAACAGCAATTACTTCATGGGTCGAGCCTAAAAGCTGAAACAATGCTGGATCAGAAGACATACTCAGAGAACAGGTTCAGAGCTGAAGGTATGTTTATGGACAAACATCTTTGTGATTGAAAGAAACGATGATTGTTAACCTGTGGTTCAATGCCCATGAACAGTTGATTTTGTTGATTGTATTGGATCAATAGTTTCTCCTTTCTTTTTGGTTGTTTTTCTTTCCTTTTTAAATTTGAAGATGCCTTGTGCAAATGTCTCACTTGAGTTCATTATAGAATATAGAGTTGTATGTTTAACGTCTTCTTTGTACTTAAAATTACAACTGGTGTCAGATTGGCTGATCACTAAACAAACTGCTCAATTTAATTTCTATTTGCAGCTCTTGGAGGCGATGGAGGTCCTTTCAGAAAAGCCGATGAGGCACCTAGTAGTAGGGAGTTGAGCATGTCGGGAGGAGTGACTGCTCATTCTGGCACTCCATGGAGAGCTCCATCACAGGTAGAGCACTCAAATTCGGTCTTTCTTGATTGGCAAGACACTGCCAGAGATATTAATTCAGGCACATCCTCTGCTATGACGTGGTCACAGAGACAGAAAGATCTAAATAATGATCGGGAAAGTAATCTGGCTGATCAATCATACACCAGAAATGACGCAAAATGGAAAACCAGTGAAGATCCTATTATTAGAAGGCAACTATCTGGAGTTCTAGATAGGGAACACGAAGTGAGAAAACCTCAGCAGCCTTCACCGGAGGAACTTCAACTTTATTATAAGGATCCTCATGGAGTAATTCAAGGCCCTTTTTCTGGGGACGACATTATTGGCTGGTTAGAAGCCGGATATTTTGGTATAGATCTGCAAGTTCGTGTGGCAAGTGCACCAAATGAATCACCATTTTCAGCACTTGGTGACGTTATGCCTCATTTACGAGCTAAAGCTAGGCCCCCGCCTGGATTTGGTGCACCTAAAAATGAAGTTATGGATACCTTAAGTAGGTTTAACTTTGGTAATGTGGGGAAGATTCATACTGGTTTAAGCGAGGCAGATATAGTAAGAACTGAACCAAGGCTTAAGCAGACTTCAATGACAGAAGCTGAACATAGGTTTTTGGAGTCACTGATGTCTGGTAATACAAGTGGTTCTTCTAATCAGCAGTTCCCTTTCTCTGAAGGTTGGTTTTTGTTTTTGATTTTCAGTATAAACGCGAACAAACTTCTTGAATTGATTCAAGGTGGCTTTAGGATTTCCCTTTGTCATTTGTTTACTTAACATGGCTCATTCTTTCTATTTATAGGTTTGCATGGATTTGTTGGAAATAATTCTCATGGTTTGCCTTCTTCTGGATTAGAAAACCTGTTGGCCAAGAGAATGGCGCTTGAAAGACAGAGGTCTATATCTAATCCTTATCTTGAAAATCCCCATAGCCAAAATCCTGAGATCAAGTCGGTCCTTCAAGGATTGACTGATAGGTCATCTGGTGTAAATAATAATGCTGCTGGTTGGTCAAGTTTCCCTGGTCAAGGTGGGTCAGATCCACTACAAAGTAAGATAGACATGTATCATGATCAAAGTTTTCTTCCCCAAGCTCCTCTTGGTTTCCAACAACAGAGGTTGCAACCCCAAATTCAACCATCCTTTCCGAATCTTCTATCTCAAGCTGTTGACAGTTTGTCAACGCAAGAGAAATTGCTCTCTTCTGGCTTATTGCAAGATCCCCAGCTGATGAGTATATTGCAACAACATTACTTGATGCAATTGCATCCCCAAGCACCTGTTCCAGCACAGCAGATGTCGTTATTGGAGAAGATGATGTTGATCAAGCAGCAGCAGCAGCAACAACAGAAGCAGGAGGAGGAACTGTTAATGAGGCAACAACAGCAGCAGCTCCTTTCCCAGGTTCTTGCAGAGCATCAGTCCCGCCAAAAATTTTCTGAGCCATCTTTTGGACAGTTACAAGCTGCTCCCATTCCGAAAGGCAATGCATCTATAGACCCGTCTCGGCTTCAGGCGTCACAAGAAATGTTTTCACTTGGTACAAATGTTCCAGTTCCTAATATGCAGAATGAGCTCACTACTACCTATATGGGTCTGCCTCCTCAAGGCACTCAAGATATTTGTCATAATGTAAGTAATGGGGCCCCTACTTTACCTCTATCACATCAGGTCTTTGGGAATATTATTCATCAAAGAAGTTGGGATAATACTCATGACAGACTGTTTAACAAGATCCATCAAGATTCTTTGCCTGTGTCAAATATTGCTGAGAGATCATCCTTGCTTGAGGGGACCCATGTGGAAAATTCCATTCCGGATGCTGGTGCTATAACTGTGGAGCACGCATCAGAAAAAGCTTCCAGAGATGCGGCAACTGAGGTTGTTTCTGAGACAGTTGCAGTTTCTGCATCTTTAAAGTCTCCTCGAAGTTTTATTTCTATGCCACTGGGAGCTCGTGAGGAAGATATGCCTGAGCATGCCAATGATGGGAAAGCTCAATTTGATAGTCAGGTTGAAGAGAAGGTGGTTGAAAAGGAAAAGGACAATGATGAGGCTCCTGTGGTGACTGAAGTAAAGAATGCTGAATTACGTGGGCAAAAGAAGACATCTGAGAAGAAGTCCAAGAAGCAAAAGGCTTCCAAGGCACAGTCCACAAGTGACCAGGCAAAAGGAGTATCAAGATGTGCCTCATCACAGCAAATAGAGCATTCTGAAACTGACCTCAATTCAGGAATTGGTACTTCGGAAGCTGCACAATCCCAACAAGCTGGAGGGGACACTGGATTTCTCCAGGTCAAGGTTGACTCTAAATCAGTTGAGCATGTTGTGCAGAATACCGAAGTATCTTCTGGACAGAGAGGTTGGAAACCTGCTCCTGGTTTTAAGCCAAAATCACTATTAGAAATTCAACAGGAAGAACAGAGGAGAGCGCAAACTGAAGTTTTGGTATCTGAGGTCCCCAATTCAGTCAACTCAGCAAGTTTATCAACTCCTTGGGCTGGAGTTGTGGCCAATTCAGACCCAAAAATATCTAGTGAGAATGAGAGAGATGCAGAGATTAATGAATTAAAAGTCGGGAAACCTGGAACTTCAAATCGTATGAGCAAGAAGAGCCCGTTACATGATCTTTTGGCAAAGGAGGTTTTGTCCAAAGCTAGTGCAGTCATCGAGGTTCCTAATGGAATTTTAAGTCAGCCGTCTCCACAAGTTATGCCTCATTCAGTACCTGTGGATGATGATAACTTCATCGAGGCTAAAGATACCAAAAGGAGTCGCAAAAAGTTGGCAAAATCAAAGGGTTCTGCAACTAAGGTTTCAGGAGTAGTCACCCCAGTAGAACTGCCTATTAGTTCGAGCCCTACTGAGAAAGTCAAGAGCTCCCGGGAAAAGGAAGTATTACCCACAATTCCATCAGGACCTTCTTTGGGAGATTTTGTTCTTTGGAAGGGAGAAACAGCGAATGCTGCTCCATCTCCAGCATGGTCTACTGATTCTGGGAAGCTTAATAAACCAACATCTCTGAGAGATATCCAAAATGAGCAACAGAAGAGGGTTTCATCTGCTCAGCACGTGAACCAGATTACGGCTCCTCCGAAATCCCAGCCAACTCAAGCCACTCGCAATAGTACTCCTTCATGGTCACTTTCAGAATCATCTCCATCTAAGCCTGCTTCTCCAATCCAGATAAACTCCCATGCTTCTCAGTCAAAGTATAAAGGAGACGATGACCTATTCTGGGGCCCAATCGACCAATCAAAGCAAGAGGCCAAACAGTATGTTATTCTTCTTTTCCCTATCTTAAATCAATTTGACTTGTTTGTTACAGGTTCTGTTGATTTAATTTCTTTTTGCCTCGAGTTATTTTATTGTTTTGATGCAATGAGGTTTTGCCTTTGACATGATCTTTTCATTTTGTTGATTTGTCATCTGTGAGCAGAGCTGATTTTCCTCAGCTGGCAAGCCAGGGCTGTAGGGGAATGAAAAGTACTCCTGCAAAAGTAACTTCAGCTGGTTCATTAAGCCAGCAGAAATCTGCAGGTGGCAAAAGAACTGAGCGATTGCTTTCATCCTCCACGGCCCCTGCTCAGTCATCTGTGAAAGGAAAAAGAGATGCCATGACCAAGCAATCAGGTATGCTTTTATGGTATTGTTGAAAATTCCATCGAGATACTAGCAGAAACTTATCTAACCATCTTCTTTTGGTGTTGCAGAAGCAATGGATTTCCAAGATTGGTGCAAGAGTGAGTGCCATAGGCTAATTGGGACAAAAGGTATGCTTGTCTTTCTTGCCTGAGCAGTGTTTATCTTTATAATGTGTCCCATCACTCCATCTTCGTCAATTTAAGTTCAGCATGGCTTCTAGTCATAAAAAGTGCTAGGAGTGCATTAAGATTATTACTTTTTTATTGTTATCTGTGGGCCAAAAGAATTTGATTAACATGTTAATCTGATATATGTTAATCTCATATGCTTATTGATGACTGATTTGTTGCAATTCCCTTTCTCTTTCCTTGCTAGATACAAGTGTCCTTGAATTTTGCTTGAAGCAGTCTAGATCTGAGGCTGAGTTGCTTCTGATAGAGAATCTCGGGTCTTACGATCCTGATCATAAGTTCATTGAAGAATTTCTCAACTACAAGGAGTTGCTACCAGCTGATGCCCTTGAAATAGCTTTCCAAAGTCGGAATGATCAAAAGGCTACTGGATTCAGGGGTGCAGGTGTCAATTCCTACAGTGCAGATGCTGGAGATGTTGATCAGGATGGTGGATCATCCAGAGGTGGTGGCAAGAAGAAGGGGAAGAAAGGGAAGAAGGTTAACCCTGCTGTCTTGGGCTTTAATGTAGTTAGTAACCGTATCATGATGGGTGAGATCCAGAGAGTCGATGACTAGGAGGTTTCAAGAGGGGAGGACAAGGCAGTCGAAGACTAGGAGGTTTTATGAGGCGAGTTCAAGACAGTCGAAGGCTAGGAAGTTTTAAGAGGCAGTTGTAAATAGTTTGTCTTTATAAATGCTATTTACATGTTAGAGTTTTGCTTTTTCCTTCCGTATCGCCACAGCAGCAGTGCTAATTTTTCTGCTCGAGCAATTTTGTGTAATCTTACTGTAGTGAGAAACCAAAGAGTACTGTCATTTACTTAATTACTTTTGTCACTTCAGATCCTATGGGAAGTTTAATCTAAAATCAACTGGCACTTGGTTCCATAAAGCTTATCTTCTGCTATAGCTGGTAGCCAGCAATGTGATACTGAATCACTGATAGCTAGTTGGATTATCCAAATGCGACATCAGGAGCTTGAAAACTGATGCAATTTGTCGTTGCACTTTTATTTTTTACAGTCTTTCTTAGTTTGAAAAATCTTCAATAACAGTTTCTGTGATCATTGCCAATTGATTTTGGCTTTCAGCAATCGAAAATACATTTATAAGTTTTAATTCCAGGATCAGCAACCTTCCAGAATCCCTTCACTGATAACAGCAGTGTTAACTATAAAAGTGTACAAGTAACCGAACTTCATGGGTGAAAGCGAAATCTACACACGCGCGGCTAGATGTCAGCATTGCTTGAGCTAATGGTGGTGCATTGATGTGCAGAAGCAAATACATGGAATTGATTCTAGTTATGAATTGCTCTCTAAGGCCGGATAAGTTGCCGGCGGACCATCTGAGGGTGACAGCCATAGAAAGCAAGCAACAGCATCGCAGCTAGAACCCACAACTTGTAACGATTCTTGACAACAAACAACCGAGCTGCCCTTGACGACGACGGTGAACTCTCCGGTTTTCTGATCAGCGGAGTTGTGGTAGTCGGTGAGGGAATCGAGATGAGTATCGTCTCTTGGTCTTTCATTTGTCTGTAACAAGAGCTCTGGTACTGTGTTCCAAAGTAGCTAAGCTTTCTGAAGTTTGGTGATAGTTGTGAGTAGAGAAATCAAGTTTGGTCCCTCGTCTGTGGTAGTGTGGGGTTTATATGTTTCGGAGCAATAGAGTGGGGGAAGTGAACCGTGAAGGATGAACCAGCACCACTCTCTGTCTGTGTTTCATGAATGTTTCTGTGACATGGTTTAAATTTGGAGATGATGGAGAGCTTAGTGAAGGGTGAGCTACCATTCCCATTCCCGGTGGTTCTGCAACGACCTTCGACCTTCCCGGGAGAAGATGCTTTGCCGACACTACTTGACCACCAAATTAGATTAAATAAGTGAATAGAGCAAAATTTGTTTAAGTACATCAGTTCGTGTAAATCACGATTATGGAAAATCAAACGATAACTAAATTTGATGAAATTTGTAGAGATGATCATGACATATATATATATATATATATATATATCTAGATACTGAGTGACTATGACCAAAAAATTTAATCAAAAATTATGCGAAATATGGACCTTTACATTTTAATTTCAGAGTGAATGTTCGCTCTGAATAAGGACTATATATACAGGATTTTTCTCAGGTAAGGATGTCATTACCTAAGTTTTGGTAAGGATTTCTTGAATTGGCCAACCTTTAGATCATATTTTCTCATCTTAACCGTTCAGTTTTCAGATATATATGAGTAGATCATTTTGTAAAATTTCAGCTAATTTGGTTATCGTTAAAGCATTCGAAACTGTGATTTACAGAGAAAAACACGAACGGTTTAGGTTGAACAAATTCAGTTCATTCATTGTATTTATACGTTTTCAAGATCTTAACAATTACCAAATCAGCTGAAATTTTATAGAGACGATCAATACATAAATATCTAGATTGTGAATGATTAAGATGAGAAAATTTGATCGAAAAGTGGGTCAAATTAAGGAAATATGCACCAAACTCTTGGTAAGGACGTCTTGATCGAACTGCTTTTTTGTCAGACAAAAAATTATGATTATGCAATTTTCGATAGTTTGATCAATATTGTGTAACAACTCTTTGAAAACTCAAATAAAAATAAACTCATTTAATTGAGATGAAGTTAGCCCTGATATTGATTGTCTAACCGAAGTGCGTTTTTGCTAGTTCGGTTAATATTATACAACAACTTTCTGAAACCCAAATAAAATAACACAACTCATAAACCTTAAATCTGAACTCCTAACCCTACACCCCTAAATCCATAACTCCTAAACCATAAATTCAATGTGTTTGAGATTTGGTCATATATTTGTTAATATGCATAAACCTTAAATCTGAACTCCTAAACTATCCCTAACGCTTAGACCTTAAATCCAATGTGTTTGATATTTGGTCATATATTTGTTAATATGACTTTGAAACCTATTAGATTTAAGGTTTATTAACCATTCACTACAAAAACAGAAAAAAAAATATCCACTAAGTTTAAAAAAGTTTTTATGTGTCCATTCCAACTTTTTCTATCAAATTTACTTTCTTACACATACCTTATATTTTTTCTCCTATTGTCCTCGCTCGATCTGCTCTCTCTCTCACTCTCAATAACCACCTCTCGCCACCACCGCCTTGATTAGTACGACACCGTTTCGCTCTCCCTGAACATCGGACCAGTCCAGCCTTGTGGTACCTGACCCGCGGCCTTGTTTCGATCCGGCGTATCCAGCCTCCCACGTCATGCTTTGCCCAGCCTCGACATGCTTCGGCCCGCCGATCCATCCCTGAACCAACGTCATTGCAGATCTGCTCAACCTGGAACCCGCGCGTGCGTCCCCAAGACCCGGGATCGTCGACTGACCTCCAAAATCCATCTTGTAGCAGATCGGAGCGCAACAACCCCGACTTGGCTCTTCCCTCGTCAGATCCACGCGATCTGATTCCATAACCCGACCCAGAAACCTGTTTTCACCTCACTGGTGCTATGGTAATTCCCTCGTCGGATCCACACGATCTAGACTTTAGTTTCTGACATCTTGAAGACATGTTTTAGCATGTGAGATTACTGATTCATGGCTCATGTGAATTTTTGTTTTTGTTTAATTTGGCTGGGTGATAAGAGTACAATTTTTGTGTTGATCACAATTCATATGTAAATTAAGTATATATCATGTGTTGACATTGCAGCATACTTTGCAACGGCTCTCTCTTTCTCAGAAGTTGTGTATGGATGATTACTAACTCCAGAAGTAAATTTACTAGGAGTAGTAAACTTGGTTTTGGTGTTTTTAGTCACTGAGTTACTGGATATGAATGTTGTTGTTTAAAATGTATATTGACTCCCTAAATTACTGGATATGAATGTTGTTAGTTATGATGTGTATTGATGTTTACTAACCCTAAAAGTAAGTTTACTACTCCTAGTAAACTTAGCTTTGGTGTTTTGAGTCTGATTTTTTTGGGAAATGAAGTAATTAAGTTTACTAGAGGTAGTAAACTTGAAATTGAAGGTTTACTATGGTCAGTAATTTCGGCCACAGAATTCCGATCACAGAAGTCCGGCAGGTGACGATCGGAATCCGGCGACCGGTGACCGAAATCCGACGACTGGTGACCAGAGTCGATAAGGTTCCGGTCAACCCTTCCCTCTCTTGCATTTTCTTTCCTTAAGCATATTTAAAAGGTGAGGGGTATAATGATACTAAAATAATATAGGTTCTTAAAAGTGTCTTAAGAGTTTAGACCTAAGGTATAAACACAAATTCTCTTTTAAAAGTTCAAATGGTCAATATTTTTTTTAAGTTGGAATGAGAAGTAAGGTACCAAATTGTGTAGTGAATGAACATTTTCTCTAGATTTAACACAAATTAAATTAAGAGGTAAAACTAAATCTATATATAAAAAAACTGAAAGCTAGATCCGAAAAAAAAAACTGAATAGAAAAAAAAAGTGACAGCGTGGGGAAATATTCACTTCGAACACTAGAACCCCATCCCCTATATATAAATAATGTAGCCAAGTGACAGACAAATACACCATCTTATCATCATTTCTTTTCTGTGTTTTATAGTTGATTGAAGACTTTAAAGTAATGTTACAAGTACAAGTAGTGCAGGCTCAGATGGCCCTAAATTGGCATCTGAGTGATCTAAGAATTAAAAGGAACTTCTGAAGTAAAGTACATGAAAATGATTATAAAGGTCAGTTGCTATCATTCATGGCTTGGTTGTTCACAAACAAACTTTCCCTCCTTTTGGGAAAACCGGTAGATTCTAATGCAGACCCCCTAAATTTCAGCTCTGTAGCTGTTCGAAAATTAGGATCAACAGATGATGGTCTCGGGTTATGATCTGCCGTACCTGGCCTAAATGAACTTGCTGCTCCACCCGCATACCGTGGAGGAGAGACGTACCTCCTTGATGGACCTCTGAGACCACCACCTCTAATATCCATCATATCAGCATTTCTTGATGAAGAGTCCACAAACGACCTTTCTCCAGAGCTATTTCCACCCAATGGAGCCCCTGTTGTAGCTGAGGTCGAACTAAATGGATCGTCAGGTCCTCCCCATGAAGTGAGTGCTTCTTTCTTCTTGGCAAAAAAATGCCAAGCTCCAAATAGGAAAAGTATAAAGAAGAATACAGGGCTAGTCCATAGCATTGTACTAAATTCACCTTTAAATACAGGAAGGTTAGATCGATATATTCCCACGTACCCTCCACCAAGACCAAGAACAACAAGCTTTTCACGATCACTAGCAATTAACGGTACCACATTTCTTTTCCCTGCATCAACATCCATGATCTGATAATTGAGGAAAGACGATCTAATCTCATCAAGACCGGCAGAGAAGATAATCCGAGGAGCACCAACCCTAACATAATGATGCGATGATACATTATACACAAAAACCTTCTCCCCACTAACAATAAGCAAACACCCCTTAATCGCCTGAAAAGCAAGAGGCTCATCAATTTCAAACTTCCTCTTGGACCTAACTCTGCATTTGAAGTTGATAACATCCCCCAACAGCACATGAATCAGCTCACCTTCTGATGTAAACCCGTACGCTTTAGACCTCTCGGTGGCATCAAAAACATAGTACCTCGACAGCGAGTGATTCAACCCCTCACATTCCGACTCCCTAATCTTCATGGTCCTCAAGTCCAACGACCCTGCACCTGTCTCTGTCAAAAACAGCAGCCGCTGCTTCAAGAAAGCAAGCGGCCTACTTGACAGCATAGTGGAGCCATGAAAAGCCCCGTTCTCTTTATAAACCGTAATTTTCCCACTCACATCACTCGCCAGAATATAAGTCATCCTCCCAACATGATGCACCTCCAAAATAGTAACCGGCAGCCCATCCTCCCCATTACCAAACTTACTCACACTCTCCATCATCATCGAACTCCACTCTTCTCCACTCACCCCCTCCCAAACCCTATGCATCAAAATCTCCCCATTCCTATGTCCTGTCACAACAAAGCTCTCATTCTTATAAATCGACAAGAACGAAGCCAATGCGGTTATAGGTGACCCCAAAAGCGTATCAAACTCCACCACAACATCCCCATTCTTCAGAAACACATAAACCCTCCCTCTCTCATCCCCGACCGCAACGTACTTCGAACCTCCCTCGCTATCCCGAAACGGCAACACGTGGATACAACTCGCCTGTGAATCCAGTTTCACGGCCGAAACAAACTGAAACCTGTCCGACCAAAACGGACTGTACTTGGTTACCGAAACTGCCCTCGCCTTCTCATCTCCTCCATTAATTCCAGCTTTACCATCGTGTGTTACTTTTTCACCGCCGTGATTTACCTTCTCTTGTAAATCCTCCGCTAGCCTGGCGACTATTTCGGAGAGGTTTCTCACTACCTCCTCCAGCCTCTGCAACACGAGCTGTTGCGGGTTGGGCTCGGGTTCGGGTTCAGATTTGACTAAAATAAGCTTAGAGGATGAGAAAACGAAGAGAAAGGAGATGAGAATGAGCTTGCCTTCTGCTGTAACCGCCATGGTTTGATGAGGTGGGTTCATTCAGCTAAAGCATTGCGGCGGATCTGCGACGTAGGTGGATCTGGAATCGGAGGATTTTGGATCGTGCGGGACTGAGGGTCGGTCAGACAGGTGAGACCTGTGAGCTGATTTTGACTTGGGTCTTTAATGTGTGTACGGAGCTGGTGTTAGATTTACTTTCTAATAGAAAAGAGGAAAGATTCAGTGTATAATTCTTACCACGTGTTCCTCAGCTAACTCTCCTATAGGATCGCGACACGTGACATTGTGTCAAGCTGACCTATGGAGAATGAAATTTGTCTAAATAAATCAAGCACATTAATTTTACAAAAAGGAACAACTAACAAGTTTGTGAATGCACAAAGTAAGAAACAAGACATTAGTTTTACGCAGAAACTAGATTCTTCATGTTTGGGTCAAAATAATATTTCTTAACGAATGTTGACTCTTCGAGCCCAGTGGACCGATTTTTACGGTCTAACTAACAGACAAGACATTAGTTTTACAAAGAAACTAGGTTCTTCGTTTGCCTCGACTAAACTATTCCCACTCTAAATGAAGCGAATGCTGACTGAATCGTTCTATCAACCACGTCTCTTGTTTTCTTTTGAATATCAGATTCCCTGCGAATTGTTTGACCAACAGATTCAATATCAATTGTTTGATCAACGGATATGGTTTGAATCGTTTCATCAATGACAGTCTCCTTAGTAGAGCACTTTGAATGCAAGGAATTTTGCCTCAATTTCTCAAAGGACACGTTTATTTGTTTGGAATGGATTTAATTAGGAATGAAATAAAAATGAAATGGGAGACGGAATTGAATAGTATGTAAGGAGTTCAATTTCATTGAACTGATTACTTATCACATGGAATTGGAATAGGAATGGAATCAATTACGATTGATGTTGTTTACTTACCATATAGAATCAGAATCAAAAATACTTTAATTACTAAATTAACCTTTAAAAATGTTTGGATTCTGTCATTCTAAAACAATGAGCCACGTACCAATCATGGTTTGAATTAGAGAGAAACTTTCTGCTCAATTTAGCCAGATCGATGTTTATGCTTTGTGTAGTTGCTACTCCAAAAACAATGACCTCTTCATAAGCAGTTGCTAATAATAGGGCTTTCAATTATGTCCAACGATACTACTTGATCATCTTCATCAAGTCTAATTGGTCAGAACATGAACTTAGTCTTTATGTAGAAATAAAAAAATCATCAACATCAAAATTATATATATATATATATAATAAAGCCTGCTAGGTTGTAGATCGCCTCATTCATATCAAATAAAAGATACTCAAAAGAGGCTGCATGTATCCATAATACAAGAAGAAATAAATTCTAAAAGTTTCATGCATAAACACCAATTCAGAAAAATAATATCCATAGTATGACAAATATATGCATAAACACCAATTCAGAAAAATAATATCCATACATGAAAAAATAATAAATATATTCTAGGGTTAGACAATTTTGGGTTATTCAAAATTATGTGAGGATACTTTAGGAACAAAAATTTCATTCCTCATGACATGATTGCTAAACACATCTCCCCCCTTGGTATTACAAATCCGGGTTGATCAGGAATAAATTTCGGGTTGATTGGTGGGACCCACAGCTTATTCCATTCCACTATGAGTAAGTAAACACAAGAATTTTCTTAACCCGTAATCATTCCTCTGAATTTGTATTCCATTCCTGCAAAGTAAATTAGTCTTCACAACAGCTTCAGGTGGTGATTTCTCTTTACGACTCTTCATTTGGGAACTACTGATCTTTGCTGTAGTTCTTGCTGGTGTAGTCTCTCTTTGAAACTGCGTATTATTATAGCCAACACACATGGTCAGCATTAGTGTAAAAAGTTATGGTTTGGCAATCTTATACTCACAACTAGGAATAACATTGAACAACTCGGAACATATAAGCTTCACTTCTCTATTAATTTGTAAATTTTGCGGACAAAAACTTTGCTACAACTTTCATCCTCAGTTGGTGACAAGAAAGTTGTCTGCTCTTCCTGTTTCAAATCAGGAACAGGAAAAAGAATTTCAACAAAAAAATCAACATAATTTCAAAGTGCTTAAAACTCACAGCTTCTCAAATGAGCACGGTTTAGCTGGTCTCTTTTCTGGTTCATCATCGTTGTCATCTTCATCTGATGACACATATACATCATTATCGGTAAACATTTGAGAAATCATCTGCTTTGCTATTCTTAAATTCGTTTGCACCGAGACTTTTTTTGGTGAACCAGAGTCAGAATTGTTGCCTAGTACATATGCAGCTTCATCATCAGACTCTTGATCTTCCTCTTCTCTGCATGTTTCTCTTCGAAAGACACTGTTTCTCTTAGCTTTGAACCAAACATCAATTTTTGCATAATTTTTTCTGTTCCAGAAGCATCTTGTTGCTCCTGCCATTTTTGTTGGAGTTCATTCCGTCTTTCACCATCAATCGGCTTTTCTTCATATCCAGTTGCTATCATATCCTTAAGATCCTCAACATCTTCATCAGCCTCATCTTCTTTATCTGGGAACAGAAACTGGTCGTGATCACCATCGTCTTCTTCCTCAGCTTCATCGTCAATAAAAGCTTTGACAGGATCACGAATTGGAGATGAAGACAAATCATCAAATCCAGGGGAATGAGGATCGACATTCTCTTTGTCATTGTCCTCCTCATCGGAAGAACTATAAAGATGTAAGTTTCTTTGTCAACTTCATCACCAGGAGTTGCACATAAATAGTACATGGAGTCAAATATAAATCACTTACATATCGTCAGGGGGAGCGGAATCAAGTTTTAACTTCAGGTCCAATGCAAGCTTGGACGGTGCAAAAACCTCCATTAAAGGACTACTGGGGGTATCATTCTCATCTTTAGAGTCAGTAGTCTGGGAATCAGAAAACAAATCCTACACCAATGCATAAGGTGAAATAGTTATAGTTAACTTCATATAAACAATTTGTCTCATGAATGATACCCATCACACAATTGTAATGTGGAATGAACCTGAGTATCATCAATAGGAGCACGAAATGCTTGCTTGGATACCTCATCAACATCCTGCAATTCAACAAAAACAATCACATGCTAATTGGAAAGTCTGTCTCAATGTAATGCAAGAAACCTTTTTTCCCATCAATAGAAAATATAACAAACTGAGAGTACTAGAAACATTCCATGAATACTTCTGGTGGCAGTTAAGATAATCTTACATTAGAGGCATACTTCAGGTAATACCTAGAAAAGATAAGTAATGATGATGAAAACATTCGGTAAACACCAATGAAAAACTTTATCACGCTGAAAAATTCATGTGCATCAGAAAGCCACGGCACTTTATGTCAAAATGCACTTGCTTTTAGATTAATAAAGTTACTACCAATGTTTAAAAAGGCGAAGCCGTGAGATGAAGCGTCAAATCGGAACCTTAAGTCTTGAAAGTTTTGAGACAAAAAGACGAAGTCTTTTATGCATTTTAATATTTTGATTATAAATAAATTATACAGATATAATCAATAAAATACATTTATATATTTAAAATTGAAATTGAAATTAAGTAGCTACATCACAACTATTTTTGTCCATGCTTAAGCATGGTTCTTTTCTCTATCACTATTTAGTCGATCTTTCTCAAAAGAAACTCATGATCAATCCACCAATCACCACAGAATCTCAAGTTTGATAAATCAAAACATTTTAGTCAATTATAATTGATTGAAAGAATAATTGAAAAGCATTTAATCAATTAAAAAGAATAAACCCAATATTTTGTCTTTAAACCCAAAGCCAAAGTCTTGTTCATAAAAAAACTCAAGCTAAACGACGTAGTTTCAAAGGTTTTTTTAACTTAAAAAGCATACACAAAAGGTGACGCCTCTCAACGCCTTGGAGCGGCTTGGGCCTTTCTCCCGTAGAAGCTATTTCCATTCCTTATGTGACAAACATCTTTTAGAGGCCTCCTTGAGGCGAAATGGTCACGCCTCACACGTCTAACACCTAAGAGGCGCGTTATTTCATTGGTTACTACCAAACATAGCTCACAAATTAGAATTAGGGTTTGTGATTTGCAGCGTGAGATCACACCAAATGCAAAGGATATGATTAGGGCTTCAATTTGGTTTAGTAAATACCAAACTGACCGAATATTTTCGATTTAATAATCTGAAACTTGGTAATCGAAATAACTGAAACCGAAAAATACTGAATTTTTGGATTTTACCGAAATGTTAGTTATTTAAACACTTATATTTGAAAATAAGGTTAACCATTTTGATCTGAGCACACACGTTACCTAAAATATGTAATTTTATACATTAGTTGTATTTCACTATACTTATCATATCTTATTTCACATGAGTATCAAAAATTTTGCTTTCTCCATACAATTGGTTCACAAAGATCTATAATTGCAAATAACCTACTAAAAAAGTTATACCACATTAGTAGACATGTTATGGTTTCTAACACTGAAATTTATAAAATCAAAATTTGTCTGTTCGATTTGGTCAATATACTTAAATACGACTATGAAACAAATTTCACCTATTTTGGACAATGTTTAGAACTTAATCAATGCGTTCAACCTTAATATGATATCACTTATTACACAAAAATGCTATTATTTAGCCCTTTATGTCTTATTTTGATTGATACTTCCGCTCATAGCCTCTCTTATGAATAAGAAAAAATGCTTCGGTGTAAAAATATTGGAAAATTTGCATCCTAATGATATGACTCCCCATAGGGAATCATAAAAATAAATAATGTTGACTGAATTGATCAAGACCCAAACGTTACAGGCAATATGTGATTTTTCTACCATAATTATTTTTCACCATATTGATCATATCCTATTTAATAATATTTTCATAAATTTTGCATCCTCTATACGGTTGGTTCAGAAAGATGTACACTTGTATATAATTAACCTACTAAACAAGTTACACCATATTAGTAGGCACGTCATGGTGTCAATGACTATATTTTCAAACAATTTGCTTCCTCTATTGTTTCGTTATATTCAGAAAATATATTTGTTGTAAAGTTTGGTGATACCGAAAACCAAAATACCGAATTTGGTAAGATTTATCTCATACAGAAAAAAGTTGGTTGGTTTTTTGTGGTCATATTTTATTACTGAAAGCTTTGGTTTTGAAGTTTGTAACACTCATTACCGATTCGAACCGACCGAATGACAGTTCCTTTTGCAGTAGTGGGCTTTCTTATTGGGCTTTATTAGTACATATTGTCTTGTGGGCTTCGTTAAGACGTGGTTTAGTTCTATTATTCATTTCTCCTAATCTTCCTTTTTTGAAAGGCTGTTCTTTTTCTTTTGGTCAGGAAATACCATGTGAAGCGGTAACAATAGTTCTTCAGCTATGCTCTTTCCGATTTGGATCAGAGTTTCTAGATGCACCTGTGCGTAAAATGATAAACCGAAATTCAGGTCTTCGGAAAATGTCAATTTTGCCGGAAACAGTCTGCCAGGCTGTGCAGTTCAAGTAAACATATAGTGTAACGGACGAAGCCGTGGTCAGTCCGAAAGAGGCTGACTTCACTTTTTAATCTATGATCATTCATTAGAATCAGATCATGTAGGATCCTCATCGTATGTTTAGGCTTCATCGTATGTTCAGGTTATTACGAGAATCAGAGATGCACTATGAAACAGCAAAAATATGTTTTAAAGCCAACAGCAGTCAATCATAAGTTGTTCTAGACTGAGAAATTTTAATGGCTAATGGAACAAATCAGATTACTATAAGCAATCACATCTCAAAATCCCAAGTACTCTCAGCTGTTAACTTTGGCACCTTGTGTTCTTCGGCCAAGTTGCAAGAAGCTGACACCTGCAAACAATAGAACACAACTATTACAAAGGCTTCACTCTCAAGTATAGGAGGCTCATCCGTATTCGGTAATCATAATAATAGTGAAGGTTGAATATAAGATGTACCAATCATATAAAAAAAACTATACGTTAAACCTAACCAAACTAAAGATAAAACTACATCCTAAGAAAACGCTCAAGGCAAGCGAATTGACAGGATGTCTCGACATTTGAAAATTCGGTGAGTAATAGACAGGTGGATTATTATTTAACATCTGATTGATGGCCACGTATATACACTTGACGCGATTGAGCTCAGTGGCATTGAAATGAAAATATCACTCAATGCAATCCTCTGCACCACAAAACACATGCTGCTTCCACAATTGAACTCCATGGCAATGAAATTACAATCACACAATTGATGTTATTACGCACAAACAATTCACTCCAATCATACCGGCGGTACCATTACAATCACTGAACGAACTTGTTGCAGCCACAATATCAACTCCTACAATCCCCTACGTGAATACAGATTAGAGGGAAAACTGTTCCTAGAATCCTTATGCACATATTCTGATCAGACTAGCCAGTGGCCACCAAAGCATATAAGAGAGCCAAATTCCAAGTGTTTCAAGTATCAATGTCAAATTTTACTGGCTTCCCTATTTTCCCAGATGCCAATCTCATCACATTCGTCAACACCCTCATCAGAAATAACATCATTGTTGTCCTAATTATGGTCAGTTCCATTCCTTGACGGATTCAAAGTATACTTGAATAAAGGAACACCAATGATCAAAGCTGGTTGCAAGTATAAACTGTTCATTCCCAACCAGTTAATTAGAATCCATATACTATCAACTAATGGAGACTATACTCAAATGACCCGATTCCTGGATAGATAAATTTCAGATAGTCTATGACTTGATAATTGGTTGCTTAACCATACCTGACTACTTAACTAGGTTCAGAACCCAAGTAAACTCAAAGTCACCAACCCAGATCACATGCTTGCTGAACACTTCACATTTCTAAGCAACTAGATAAAAGCAAACTTCAAAAAAAACGAACTAACAAAATTTTGATTACCTTGAAAGAGCCATTAACTTTGGAATTCCTGGACCATTCGAGCCCCAAGAGCTTGCTCGAAGTCTGGTAACTAGCCCTGAACACATCATCGCCATAAACCCTCCTCGAAACCGCGAAATCCCACGAGTTCTTAGCCAAGTCATAACTGGGCTCAAACGTGGTTACCCCACCGTGGACATAGCTGTACTTGAACTTCCCATTTCCGGTGCCGAGCACATGATTCGCCGACACCTTGTTGGCCGAGTTCAGCACCAGAGTCCCGTCCAAAATAGTCCTATTGTCACCTTTGCTGTGTATATAAGTCAAATTCAACGGCTTATCCGCAACCCTAATTGTGTTCATGAACTGAAACCTAAAGTCCTGCACCACCACAAAAGGCGATAATTGGAATTTGGAATCGGAATTGTTGGTGAAAACGGCGGCGTTTTGGAATTGACGGAGTGGAGAGTTGGGTGTTACCTTTTTGGGGACGTTGTAGTCGACGATGAAGAAGCCGGGTTTTTCGACGGCGAGAACGAGGCCGTTGAGGCTGGGGCCGCCGACGACGGTGGCGTCGGTGAGAGAAGCGCGGAGCTTGACATCGCTGGCGAAAACGGCGACGTTTGCGGCGGCGCCGCTCTTGTCAGTGTCGTACTTACCTTTCAATGATGCTTTCATCGGCATTGTAAGCAGAGGGGTTGGGGCGAGCGGATGTTGAGGGTTTTGAGAATATATTTTTTGTTTTTTATTTTTATTTATGTCAAGGTTGGGTTAGGTCTCATTATAGGCAGGGTTAGGACCGGTCTGATCCTAAATTTTAAGACTTAAGGTAAGATAAAATAAGGCTCAGTCAAAGTCAACAAAATTTAGGTAAGATCGAGGCTTGAATATGTAAGCCCTAGCTGCCCATTAATTCGTTAGGGTTAATAAGGTCGGGTAGAGTCGACCCTTTAAATAGAGCTAAATAGGGCCGAAATAGACTTGTTATTTTTTTTACAATTTAGCTTTACAATTATATGTAATGAACCTTATTTTTGGGGTCATATTTAATTTGCATGCATACACATTATACTTAATTATTTAAGACATATATCTATAAACTAAGTGGTTATACTCATATATCTCATAAACTATTGCTCTAAATCATCAAAATATAATCGTTAATCGACAAAAAAATCAAATGAACAAAGCTAGAAAATCAACTACATAAGAGAAGATTAGTTGTATTGTATCTAAAAAATAAAAAACATAATAAAACAATACAAAAAATAAGAAATTATTAAGGCCTAAAGGGCGGGCTTTTAGGACCGAGCCGGATTCGGCCATAAAGGGCTCATTAGGATATGGTCGTAGGGTAAGGCCGGGTTTCATTTGTTCAACCCTTACCCTACTCTACTAAAAAAGGCTAGGGTCGGCCCGCCTTAATGGAGGGCCGGGTAAGGCTTCGACCCGAGCGGGCTAGGCTCGAAGGGCCAAATAATAAGGCCTAGGTTAGGTATAGCGCCTCCCTGAAATCCTCTTTTGTTCTTTTCCAATACAAGAAAATATACTTTCTATTGAATTCCCTTCTCATGATTCTCAAAAATTCATTGCGTGAAATTATCATAGTCGTAAAAATATGATTAAATGTCAATTTATTACAAAATTTGAAACCTTATTTCTTAATTTCTCATTCCAACATTTTAAAAAAAAAATATTGACCATTTGAACTTTTAAAAAAGAATTTGTGCACATTAGGTCTAAACTTTTAAGTCACTCTTAAGAACCTATATTATTTTAATATCATTGTACTTTCACCCCTTAAACATGGTTAAAGGAAGAAAATAAAATAGATAGAAGGTTTGACTGGAACCTCATCAACTCTGATCACCTACAATCGAACTCCGGTCGTCGGCAGCCGGACTCTAGTCGTCGGTCACCAGACTCTTGTCGCCGATCACCGAAATCTCGTTGGACTTGTTAAAACGTCACTGAAATATCACCGGACCTTACCGGAACAAAATCAAACGTTCGTTAGAAGTTCTACTAGGGGCAGTATACTTTATAAAGAAATTTATTAGGAGTAGTAACCTTTATCGGGAAACTTTATTATGGATAATAAACTTGCATAAATTAACACATGTAGCTGTTTTTCTGATTTAGAGTATAGTAATGTTGAAAATGACTTATTAGAGGCAGTAAAACTTATTTAAAAGGTAATAGAAGACATTGAAACAAATAAAAGATTTGTATTATTAGGGGTAATAAGTTTACTACCTCTAGTAATACATATATTATTCCAATAAAACACATGTGATATGGTGTAATCAACATCGACACATGTGATCATGATCATTCCTGTGCCTTGTGAGAGGAGAAGAGGTTGAGGTGTTGGAAGAGTGACGGGTGAGTTTGGAAGTGAGACAAGTCGAACATTGAGGACAATCGTTGAAGGCCGGAGTAGGAATGAGACAAGGATTTGGGGTTGAAGAGTTGGGAGGCGAGAAATGTGGAGCCACTTCAATTCTGTTGGTTCAAGGTCGAGTTCCAAATAGAAGACGTCGATGTCGAGGTCAGATCAGGAGGTAGATGATGGTCAGGTCGGCTCCAGACTTCGATGAGATCGAGTACACGGAGGCGGCGTTGCTATCGGTTATGATGGTGTCCCGAGGATTAAGGGAAAGGACGTAGAGGTTGTAATAGGCAGTGGAGGCCCAAGCTTAGGGTTCTGACTAGGGATCAGGTTCGATTTGTTCCAGGGTTTCGACGAGGCTCAGATTTGGTTGGTTTTCTCACCGGAGAGAGAGAGAGAGATGGTACCACTGTACCCTTACAAAATATTCCATGTAGGCAAACTTAATGTGGGTTTGGACGGAAGTACCATATGGAGACACGTTGGTATAGTTTAGATACCAACGTGATAGTTTTTAAAGTTAGGTACCAAAATATATAATAGTCCATAGTTCAGGTACCATATGAGTATTTTCCCTTTTGAGAATGAGATGAAACCTGGAATTGCTGGTTAAATAGCATGAACGTTTGCTAATAGACTTGTATATGTACATGAAGACATATTTGTACGAGCGAGGCTGCAGTACTGCACCATAATTTGAGGACGAGTCCATGTCTCCCTTGAGTGTTCTCGTTTCATCTTTCATTCTTTTTATACCGGATATGCGTTGCTGACTTGCTGTATATAATGGATCTTTCAATGATTGTGAATATTCTTTACACTTAGTCACTCGGATGTAAGAGTGATGAAGACACTGAGGGGCCAGAAATCAAGCAAAACCGAAGGCCTACTCAGTAGTATTCTTGAAATCATAGCCATCAATATCAAATTTGATGTTACCAGCATGATGCAAGTTTAAAATACGGGTGTAACAGCAAAGAGAAAATCCTAGACTCCATAAAATTACATAATCTAAGTCTTGCATGGGCTGCAATATACAAGTGATCTACCATTACCAATCAAAAATTCACAACCAAAATATTGACATTAATTCCAGGTTACTAAGTATATCACATGATTTTAATTGGCGAATGGGTGAAACTACGGAGGTCCACATTCAATTCTGAAGTTATGTGAACAAAATCAGACGGGAATTGCCAAGCCTTTCTTTGCCATGCTATCCAAGACATCATTGAGCGCTTGACACAAGCCAACAATCTGCAGATACATGTAGCCAGAGCAAGACTAAAGTGTTGAACCAAACTAAGATATAGATAGACTGACGTGGGCAAAATAGCCAAAGGTTTACAGACAAATATGATTTAGGGCAGATTCTTCACATGTACATCAATTTCTGAAATGAAACAGGTGAGACTAACGTGACACTAGCAATGAATTTACCTGCTGATCCCATTGCTGCAGCTCTTCAATATCATCCTCAAAATGTATGACAGCTTCCACCTGTTATGGAAATTTTCAGATATTGCTTAAAACATCATATTGGGGTGGACGATGTAGTCAAACAATCACTGATGAATTTCAGCAGCTCTTGAGCAAGGTAAATTCATACCTGATCAATAGATCCCCTCATTCTGTCCTCGTATATCATTCTTGAAGCAATCTTCTCAGCCTGCAAGTCACATGGTGAATCCATTAGGAAACATAAAGTATAATGATGGTAACTGAAACCTGTATACAGAGTAGCTGTATAAAAAAAACACAAGTCTCAACAAAAGGGGTAACAGGACTGTACCTTTGGAGGCTCAATTCCCAGCAAATTTCCCAACTCCTCGAAACTTGAACAGAATCCACCATAAGTAACTGAACAGGTCTGATAAAGTACATTAAGTTGAAAATAGAAACTAAAAGCAACTTATAACCAACCTTATATTTGTGTAAAGTTTGCTGGCACTGAGAAGATTATGTTCAATCATTGCACGATCTAACACCGTAAAATTGTCTGGCAGAAGTGCTTTCTGTGAAGTAAGACACGTGATTACGTGATAATTAAGGCTTCAATGAAAAGGGCACACGTGGATCAAACGACTGATATAGAGAAGAAGAAAAGTTAAAACCTGATGCGGCTTTAACTCTTCAGCAAACGCATCGATTTCTGGTTTCCTCAAAATTCTCTCCAAATACACCTAACAAGCATAGATAACCATTATAGAAACAGTTTGAGAGTAAAATACAGATGGGTGAAAAATGTAAAGAACCAAGCCAATTATAATTTCAAAAACCGTGTGAGAGAGAGAGACCTTTTGAAGTATTGGATAAACACTCAGCTTTGAACATCGCTCATCCTGGACCAAAATCCCAAAGTATCAGCATACTGTGAATGGAAAAACACATTGACACACATACGCCACGTAAGAAATTTACTTTGTATAGAGTGGCAAGAACACGAGATCGTTGGGGTCCTGCAGCGGCCAAAATTGTACATGTGACTGCAGCAGATAGAGCTTGCTGCAAGGCTCCCTCATCAATCTCTCTGCAATGAATAAAAAGAAAAAACTAATTATCTGCAGAAAAAAAAAAAAATTTAGTGATACCAATTGTCATAATCAATATGCAGAACTTGTTTGCAAGAGTTGAAATAAATTCTTGGCATACTCCTCTCCTATCTGCCTCTTCTCAATCTGAGAAATGTCATAATAACGTAATGCTGCTTCCAAGAACTTCCTCTTTAAATCTAAAATCCTCGCATAACAAACCTGTAGAGAAACAAGGGGGAAAAGTCGCAATTTCAGTGGCCTGCTATATTTATTGCAAATCCATTCACTGAATATCCAACAATGCCAAACCTTGTACTCCAAAATCAATACTTCATGCTGGCTGCTGCTAATCAAGAATGAAGCTTTGTTAATAAATGCTTCTGCATTGACAGCATCGTCATCCTACAAAATGAATTTCATTATTATAAAACGTTTCTTTCAACCTCACACATTCAAATATCAACACACATATTCCCACTTTTACAAGCATGTTCAATATTATATATAAAAAAATTGCATTGGTCACAATGGATATTAAGGCATCACTTCAATGAGCAATACAGACAAACAACTCGAAAAGGGCATGTCTACCGGTCACAGAGCATAAAAGTCTTATTTGACCACTATCAGCACTTCAAAGGGGTTCAAAAAACAACCATCAACCAAAGATAGACTTGCTTCCTTTGTAAGTGCTGATACATACACATAATCATTGATCATTCACATCATGTATTACACAATATATAATAGAGGATACAGCCTCCATATCACTCAACGCAAACCACCGTCTATACCAGACACATCCAATGTCAACTAATCTAACTTATCAGTGGGGATTGTGGCACACAGAACAGCAGCACCAATCACAACTGAAAAGCTTAGCAGCCAGGAGAAAGCACACACCTCAAGATACAGGCGAGCAACTTGTACACACTTTGCTAACTTGAACTTGTCATCAATCACTCTGAATCACAAAAACAGGTGTAGCAGTAAGTACACTGTTATTATAGGAAAAAAACAGGATCCCCAAAAGATATTGCTCTCATACCTCATCGAAGAATCCAGATTAATTCCACTGAGCATCTGAGCTGCTTTTGACCACTGATGCTCAGACTCATACAATTCTGCGAGCTTCTCTCTTATTATCAAAACCTGCAAACAAAAAAAGAAGCACCTCCAGAATGAAAAAAAGCCCCAACTATATGGCACAGTCACAAACCTTCCTAAATGAATAAATGAATGAATCAGTCATCCTAGCAATTCCAACATTATGATTTACAAACGACACTACTCATCTCGCGCCAAGTATAAATTTCTCAATTCCACGGACAATACCCTACGAAATTCACAATGTATGCCTTCTATTCTACTCGACCCCTTGTACTAAACTTCTTTAAACCCTAGATTATCATATTAACCTAAAAACTACACAAAACATAGACTGCACTCGAAAAGTTCAGAATAAACGCTAAACCAGCAGATTATAGCTTAACAGTCGAAAAACCAAACCTGTTCTTCAAATGAAACGCTCCGAGGCTGAATCTGAGCAAGGGCATAATGGGCAATCTCCTTCTGCGATTCCGGCCCCAACTGCACCAAGTCCTGAGCAAAGCTCTGCAACAGCTGCCGTGAAACCACCAGAGGCACGTCGTCGGACAACACTGAACAGTCACGAAATATCAACACGGTAACAAACCCATACAATTTCGGGGAAAAAAGAATCGATGATAAAGCGTTAGGTAATTTTACTGTGATCGATGAACTGCTTGGCCGGAACGACGTCGTTCTTGGAGGAGAACACGGTGGAGAGAATGTGCTTGTACTGCTCGATCTTCTGCCTCTGATCAGCGATCGCAGAGGCTTGGGAGAAGGCGGTTGCCATGGCTCTCTTTTTGGTCTGTGGAAACCCTAAACCCTAATTTTGGAGTAGAATTGCTACGATGGAGTTTGGTCTGTAATTCTGAGATTATAGAGCTCTGTAAGGTAGGAGGAGAGGAAGGTTGGATTTGGTCTAAATGGATTTATAAGATATAAGTTGACTTTTAGTTTATAACCAGAAGTTGGGTGTTTGTAGATTCTCTTTTTTCTCTCAAAACACTTTATACTTTTTTAAAAAGTAGCTTATTTTTTGACTTACCAAACACCAAAACCTTTCGTGCTTAAAAGTAAAGGAGCTTATAAGTTCTCCCAAACTCAGCCTAACTTACAGCTATTTGTCGTAAAACGCAGCGTTTTGTGAAGATAGATAAACAACACATCGTAATAGTGGATGGTATAAGTGTATAACGTCGTATTTATTTCTTGTTATTTCTTTAGAAAAATGATCTAAACAGTGTCCGACCTTTTAGAGAAGCAAAGCTTTGATGTCTCACGTTTCAAAAACTTCAAAACGGTATCTCACGTTCTTACCTCGACTGAAGAGATTTTTTTTTCACCTTCTTTAATTGTGCTATATATATGAGTAGCTGATATTAGGGTTAGATAACCCCTAATTTTTGTCTATGGACTCTCCTATGTGGTCTGGGTCTTGAAATTGAAGTTTCGATCCAAATCAGAAATTCGGACTGACTGACTTTTAGTCACTAAAATGGTCATAACTTCGTTTTCAAAATAGGTATTAACGATCTGCAAAAAGTTCTGGAAAATAGACTTCAGAATTTCCGTTGATATAAGGCTCGTCTCTTGGTTCGTTGTGAACTGGTCACAATCTTCTGTCGAAGTTGACTATTGATTTCTGACAGATTTTAGGATTTCTTTTCTTGAATAACATGGACTCCTTTTTCTTTTAAATTACTCTTTGTTTCCTTCTTTTATGCTGCTCGGCTTTATTTGTGACCTAAAAACATAAAATAAGTTAAAATGAATATTGTTAAAGGAATTACATAACTAAATAAGGTCAAAAACACATTAAAAATGTTGCATAAATGACACTTATCATATCTACTGATGCGTTGTTGCGGAGTTGAAGTGGGCTGCACCTTTTGTGATTGGTGTATGTCTTTTTCATCAGTTTAATGAATGAATATGAGGTAGTTTAACCAACAATTATCAGGCTCGTATACTGATACACAGATTAGGTTTTGATTTGTTACAACCTACGTTGCACGAAAACGTCTCACGAGTCACGCTTCCCGCTTTCGAAACGAAAGCTCCCCGGAACCGCGAGGAAGCGACCAGAAGCGCGCTTCGTGAAAAAAATAGATTTGGAAGCTTGCTAGAAGCACACGATTCCCATTTGGAAGCGATTCCAATTTGAGACCGACCCAAACTTGTAGTCGTTGATGACAGAGGATGAGGTGAAACACGACAGGGCTTTCTAAACGAAGCATGACTGCTTCTATATCTCACCGGCAGAGTCGAGCTTGAGCCGCGCCGAAGCGGTTTACAATCCATGAATCAATGGATCTTGGTTGATGATTCAGGGAAAGCTAGCTAGAGAGGGATCAATACTCTTGCTTCATCTGAGCCACGTCGATCGACCTTACCGAGATCTTGCTATTATCAACGGGGTTTTGGGATACAGAGAGAGATAGAGAGAGGCTCTTTTGGTTTTGTGAGATGAGCGATAGAGGCCAGCTAGGTCGAGATCAAGAGAGAGAGGAGAAGATAAAGGATAAAAAAAATGTGTAATTTTTTTTATACAAAGTTAGGTATGTTGGTCATTTACAAATGCTTGATATTTATTTATTAGTATATAAAATATATATAATTATGTTGTTATGACGCTTCTAACAATTTAAAAAAAAAACGCTTATGCGCTTTCGAAAGCTTCGCTTCCACGTTTCCGTTTTTGTTTCCGTGCAACGTAGGTTACAGCCAACTAGTTCCTTAAAGTATAGGCTCTGAGGTCTTGTGGTTTCAGAATATTGCAATGGTGGATCAGCTTGCCAAACTAGGTTTATGTTTCCGAATAGAAGTTTTATTAGGCTTAGTTGACAGGAAAAATAGAAATTTCTTTTTCATGCAGACGAGAAATTAATACTCTTATAAACACTGAAAAATTATGTTATACAAATCTGTATAGTATGTAAATCTGTATAGCGCTATACAAGTCCACAAACACTTTACTCTTATGTTTGGTAATATTGAGAGAGATTTTCAGAAAATTCATAATAATTGGATTCGCCATCTAACGAGTAAATAATGTGATATGGGAATAGATCCATTGTACTTTTTCTTTCGATTATGATAATCCGTTTTTCTTTATGGAAACTTCGTTCTCTCTTTGTGCTTACATCCCACCATATATATGTTTCTTCCGGAAAATTTGATCCTCACTTTTGTGTCACGAAATAGGTATTTTTCAGACTAAAGATTCATGGCCTCCCTATCATTTAGTTTTAACAATTTAATCCCGTAGTTATATCATGGTCCGATTCTAAGAAAGTTACTGTCATCGAAGTTAATGTAGATAATCAAGGATGAGAGAAACAATTGAGAATTATGACAGTCTTATCCATAGGAACACAATCTGAGGATAGACAATTATTAATATTTTTGATCGCCTGTATTAACTCAAGAAACTGAAGAAAAATTGGCTGGAATTTCCCTTTTTATCCAACCAAATATCCATTCATCCAAAAGAAAATGAAATAAGGACAGTCTTATTCTGAACTATCGTATTAGGTGGGTTCATTACGTTTATAGAAGTTCCATTATTTTTGTGCCAAACACAACTAGCAAAATTCCCCTCTAATCCGAAATTTAAAAATCTTAAATTTCGTCCCTTTCCATTATCGGCTATTATGGGAAATCGATATTTTGGGAAACTGAATATTGACTCATTAATGCGAATATGAAGAAATCAGGAAATGGATCAGGGTAACGCACCAATATATATTCCCCGTCGATCTAGCCTTGTAACCTAACGGCCTGAGTTCTTCACCAACTTATATCCATCCCAAAGTTTTCAAATCAGTTTTTGCCTACCCAGTTTATATTTGATTGGTAAAAATGGAGGTTGAGGCCGCGAACCCGCCGGAGAATTCAGCCCCGATAAGTAAGATAATACTGGTGGCCTCCATCGCCGCCGGAGTTCAATTTGGTTGGGCGTTACAGCTCTCTTTGCTAACACCCTACGTCCAGCAACTCGGTGTCCCACATAAATGGGCTGCCGTTGTCTGGCTCTGCGGACCCATATCAGGTTTGCTGGTGCAACCCATCGTCGGTTACTATAGCGACCGCTGCAGATCTCGCTTTGGTCGCCGCCGGCCATTCATAGTCGCTGGTGCAACCCTCGTTGCCGTCGCCGTCTTCCTTATCGGCTACGCCGCCGACATTGGTGTCCGGTCCGGGGACTCGTTGCAGAAATCGACGAAGCCGAGAGCCGTGCTTGTATTTGTTGTAGGGTTTTGGATTTTGGACGTGGCTAACAACATGTTACAAGGACCCTGTCGCGCTCTTTTGGCAGACATCTCCGGTTCCGACACGAAGAAGATGAGAACAGCCAATGCGTTGTACTCGTTCTTCATGGCTGTCGGAAATGTACTAGGCTACGCCGCCGGATCTTTGAAGAATCTACACAAGGTGTTCCCTTTTACTGTTACCCAATCCTGTGATATGTACTGTGCAAATCTTAAAAGCTGTTTCTTCATATCCATCGCTCTGCTTGCTGTACTCACCATCATGGTTATGTTCTCCGTACGTGAGAAAACGCTTCCTAGTCGTGATCAGAAAGGCGAGGGAGGAGTGATGTTCATTGGAGAAATCATAGGTGCTTTTAAGGAGTTGAAGAGGCCGATGTGGATCTTGCTTTTGGTGACATGCTTGAACTGGATTGCATGGTTTGGGTTCTTGTTATTCGACACAGATTGGATGGGGAAAGAGGTGTACGGAGGTACGGTCGGAAAAGGGCGTCTGTACGACATGGGAGTTAGGGCTGGTTCACTTGGGCTCATGCTGAACGCTGTCGTTTTGGGAGTCATGTCTCTTGGGATTGTGTACCTGGCTCGTGGGGTTAACGGGGCTAGACAACTCTGGGGATTCGGCAATTTTCTGCTAGCCCTTTGCCTGCTGATGACGATATTGCCGTCAAAGTTGGCGGAGAAGCATCGACATGCCTTTCCCGTCGTGGCCGGAGTTGAGCCTCCGCCACCTCCTGCTGGCATCAAGGCCGTTGCGTTGCTTATATTTGCGATTTTGGGGATACCACAAGCAGTGACCTTCAGCATTCCCTTTGCCATGGCCTCCATATTTTGCAGCAACTCTGGGGCAGGACAAGGTAAAATCAATTGTCTTTGCTTTTTTCTTATCCTTTGAAATTAGGTGAGCTTAATTTGGATGAACTGGTGGACTGTTTTACAGTGCATTAACCATATCAATTTTGCATTTTCATAGGGCTTTCTTTGGGAGTCTTGAATATATCAATTGTCGTACCACAGGTGAGCGTTTAACATAATTGATGGATATAATTACCGTGTATATATATATGTATATATATATATGTATATATATATATATATATATATCTAATTGTAGCAAACACTAATCGATTTCGTAATGAATGAATGTATTTGCAGATGCTTGTATCTCTAGTAAGTGGGCCACTGGATTCTGCTTTCGGAGGCGGCAACTTACCAGCATTTGTGTTGGGAGCCATTGCGGCTGTAATAAGTGGAATATTGGCCCTGACTCTTCTACCATCTCCTCCACCGGATCGTGAAAGAACTGTTGTGGTTTCTGGCGGTTTCCATTGATCCATTTTGTTTCATTATTCATTAGTCTTTGTTTTGAACTCTATTGCATAACCGAAACAAGGGAGACATCTATTGATCGACACAGTCAGGTCTCTCTTCCTTAAGTCCCACCTCTCACTGTGTCTGGTGCATTTTTGATTCTTGTGGTATTTTGTATTGGTTATAATGGATTATTTTAAAAAATAATCTTTCATGTACACTCAAAATGTGGATTATAAATTTTCCGGTGTGCTTCTTTTTTTAGAACGGCAGTGTGTCATCTTACTGTTGTTGAACTTCAATATAGTTTGTTTTTATTTTTGAAATATGCTTGACTTGATTGCATTAGATCAACAACAAATCGACTATATATATAAATAGTCTATCAAGCTTGTCAAAAAGAAAAAAAAATGTCAGACTAACATACAAATAATGTCGGGTACACTTGGTAATTATTCTAGCCTCTTATCGCATTCTGCAATAATATTAGGGCATTTACAATTTTCTTTATCTAAACACCTAATTGTGGTACAAGAAAGACCTATGAAACTCATAGAAGATCTTCATAGATGCAGACTTTATAAAGACTTATACATGCCAATATATGCCATAACAAAACTCAAAATGAAGTTTTCTCTTTCCCTTTCGAAATAGAGCTACTAAGAATATTTATGGAATGATGATCCCTTAAAAGATGGTTCTTCTTATGTAGCATGGAACACAGTTTGCTTGCTGAAGTCTCATGGCGGATTGGGAATATTCATGTTCTAAATAGGTCTCTGCTATTAACAAGATGTTGTGAAGTGGCTTCAAATGTGTCGGTCTCAGCAAGCTTCTGACGAGATAGATTTGAGATTTAAACATTGCTATATTAATTCATTCGTTAATTCATAAACTAATCAATTAATTCCGCTACTATTACTCATCCATTAATTATCAATTAATTACCCCTAAAAATTTGATTTATGATTGACTCATGGAGGGGGTACTGTGTGAATAGAACCACCCTTAATGTTAATCTTACGTGATTAACTTACAAAATTGAATATATCAATCAGATAGAAAATATATATATATATATATATATATATATATATATATATATATATCACATTGGTCGTCGGACAATTTCAAAGGGACCGGTTCGAAGTCCTCCAATGTGTAAGAAAATATGGAACGCCTCACACAAGCGGCGAACTTGACCGAAGTAGTATTTGTACTCGTCATTCTTCCGGTTACGAATCTGGTCTAGCAAGTTTCGGTTCGAACCAGGGTAAAACCTTGGACCTGACTCGGTTCAGGTAGGTCGATGAACTCACCCTCGACTTCACGGTCCATGGTGGGATGGTACAACCTGAAGGCACAAAAAGCAGCTGCATGTGGGAGTGAAGAAAGAGTAAAATGGAATGGAGAGTTGTTTGACAACGTCGAAACCCTGTGTGCAAAACAAGTCGATGATGAGGGCTTTGGGATTTCCTAGCTGGATTAGGACTACTGACTCAAGCACCAGCGGCTTTCCTCAACGATGATGCCGAGACGGTGGACGACCCGCATTTTGTCGTTGACGAGGGAAGACACGTCGGCAGGAGGGAGGTCGACGATGTCGAGACCGAAAGGGAGGGGAGTGAAAGAGATCGGTTTGAGAGGTGGAGGTTTCGGTGGTGATGTTGAGGAAGCTGACGCAGAAACCGTGGTAGACGACTAGGCGGTTTGCAAACTCAAGAAGAGGGATGATGTTGTTTGGGCCAAAATAATATCTTTTGTGGATGGTTTTTGAATGAGCCAATTGAATCGATACCTACGGTCCAAGTATTTTGTATATATATTTTTTCCTTTATATTTGCAGATTGCATTACGGTCTATTTCCGTGATCTTTTGAGAATAATTCTTTCTTTTTTGATTAGAAGGTCTGAGATGTCTTGATCCACACGGAATAAATATTAAATATTTAGTATATAAAGGGGTCAACGACAATTGAAGAAGGAGAGCAATTCATACATTAACAAATTCTTTGCATCCTGCAAAACAAGCCTCTCTCGGAGCATCTACACAAAAAAATTCCTTGGGTTTTTTTATTCCGTTAAAGCTCTATCCGAAGGCAGTACTCGCATCTACCTCACCAAAGCCCGATCAGTTGACAGTTCCTGCATCTATCTCATCAAGCCTCATCCAGTCATCCGTGAGCAAATAGTCAATCTCCACTTCATCAAGCCCTATCCGTAGGCGAATACCCGTAAAACCATTGTTGGAGTGTAACAACTCTAGCAAATATCTTTTTTTTCATTAGAAAATCCTTTGGCGAACGTACAGTGATCTTGATTTATAGTTCTGTTTGACCACACCGGCTCAAGTAAGATTCGCCCGCTTTACGATAAGCTGAGAAAAATCATAGTCGCTCCTCGACTAGGTCCGAGAAGAACCTGAGAGGTTGGCTTGGGGCTTGATTAACGTCCGCACGTTAGTCGTTTGAGGAGGAAGTCAGAAGGCAAACGAGCACAAAAAACAAGGTTGCATCTAACCTAAAGATGCTGGCATACTTCTAAGCTTATTGTTCGGAGAAATCCAAATCCACTTTGAATAGATGTGTCCCATTCCAGGTCTGGGAGGATGGAGGCATGGTTTTCGTTCCGACTATCTGATTCAGCCAAAATCATGCTGATATATATATAGGAAAGAAAAAAAAAATGCTGATATAAGTTCTAGGTTTTCTAATATGTAATGGAAGGCCATAAAACGAAAGCGCACAATAGAGTTGCATATATTGAACAGCTAGTGCAACTGTGTACGTATAAATAAAGCTGTGAGCATCTTCTTGAACTTGGCTAGCTCGCATACAATAAATTACCTTATATTGTGTTTTGTATTAAAAGGTGATAAGTGTGACCCGTGGATCATCTGTGTACCGATATCGTCTCAACTTAACCACCTTTGAGGTGTTGGGTTTTAATCACAAAAGTCTCAGTACAATTAGGAATGATCTAGCCACTTATGAATTATATTTTATTTGTCACTTTTTTAATGTGGAATATATTATTCTTCAATATTTTCAACACGTCCCCTTAAGTGCAACCAGACTCAAAGTTTGCATGTGATGATATGAGACGAAACAAATTGAGAAAACTTTTTCAAATGACGCCCCAACCGGTGAAGAGAAGAAACCCAAATAATATGATCTATTATATTTCAATATTTTCAACATTTTGCGGTCTCTAGCCTCTAGAATTTTAGAAGCAAGTGATTCATTTTAGTGTATTTCATCACTCAAAAGAACTATTTAACGAATCATAGTCCGTGCATTATTACCTGCATATCGTGGGGCATTTGCTATAATCTACAGTGGAAATTTGGAAGGAAACATGCTAAAATAGTAAATAATAACTTTTGTACATTATTGCTTGTGGGAGTCTCGTCTTCTTACAAAATAATCAGACATGATATTTTGGATTGGGGCAGTAATATGTCTTGTTCATCTGCTACTGTACGTTTAGTGACTAAGTTGCATAATCTACTTAAATTATCTCCCTAAAATAATCAAGATGATTTGGTGATAAAACATCATGAAATGTCCAAGATCAATGAGATATCAGATCAATTAGCAAATTGTGAATTGTCAAGTCGATCAGCTTTCAATTTACTATTGCCACAATGACTTAAGAACTAGTCTAGTTGTTGACTGGTTGGAAATAATCTGAGTAGATGGTTCAGTTGCTCCTAATTGTAATGTTGATAATAATTCATAATATCTGAGTCTTTTGCTAGACCCTCGATCATTCTTAATTCTCTACGGGATACGTGGGTTTGTTACTTGAGTTCCTTAATGCTCGATTAGATCATTTGCGGGTTGTGCAGATCTTGCCAGTTTTTGGATCTTTGAAGTTTACATTACACAATGAGTGACCATATGTGCAATTATATATATTGGCAGGTGTTTGGATAACTCAGCTGGCCTCCACTACTGATCGGAATCTCTTCACGACTTCGATCACACAATAATGCATTGGTCGGTGAATATCTGATATGATGGACGTGCCGCACGAGCATGTATTCTGTCTTTTTAGGCCGCGTGTGTCTTGTCGTGGTTTTATCATGTAAACACATACATTTAGCTGGTTTATTTAGACAGCACTTAGATTGGTTATAATCCGTAATCTCGTTACAACTAAGACAAGTAGCGGCAAGACAGCAATATCAGCCACAAACGACAACAACCCGCTACCTAAACGGAGTTGTGACGCGCCCGCACGCGCGGTCTCAATATCACCTCTTAAAGCAGCAGTGCGATGGTTATAATTACACTAGTTCCACATCGAATAGCAAGTGAAATCACTACTACCAACAACCTACAAATGGTAATTATCTCTCATCTCATTAGTTACGCTTTACCACTCACATACTGTTATTATGTCAATATCAATACTGACTCACACACCGGAGGGCCAAAGACCACCCTTTGACAGTCTAAACCCTTGAGTGACGTCTTATGTTCCTATTGACAGCCTAACAGAAACATACAGATCCCGCTATACAGGACATCGATACACACGATCTCAGAAACCGCTACTTAACTGTATCAACACATCAAAAGTTACATATGCCAAATGCATGCAATAACTACTCAGAACTAGCGTCCACGAGTTACGATCAAAAGACAAACAAATTTTAAGGAATGTAATCCGTTATATTGCGTTAGGAAATAAGTCCCTCATAATACAGATGGAAGTGTAAGAAAGCTGCAAAAATAAACCGCTTATTCTAATCAACAATAGTTTAACACAATCCTTTCATTAACCAACCGAAAAGAAAGTTAGTGAGCCATGACATGTTTGTTAGATGTCATAAGTTCAAATATCACTGGCATTGTAAGGTGAAATGGGTTAAATGAGAAATTTGTAGATGTCATGGATCCAATGTTACCATAGATATTAGCTATCTTAATCTAATTTGTTATTGTAACTTTCTTTAGGGAGGATGCCAGAGAAGGATCTTCCTTTGCTCAGAAGTATGTTTCCCCTCCTACAAATGATCAAATTAATGGCGTGATTGATGATACGGTGGAAACCCTTGCCGTAGTGGTGTAAAGGGATTGTCAGGAGCCTATCAGTGAGCCACCCTCTATTATTGGTGATGATCATGTCGTGATGCAAAGTGAGATTGAACAGGCGAACCAGTTTCCACTTTTAGAGACCGAGGGTTTGGATGAAGTTTGTGATTAAGGTAACGAGGGCTTCATTGAGCATGGAGAAGATAACGAGGTTCTTGAGTCTATTCCTCAAATACATAAGAAGGAGAACACAGACAAAGAACATGTTGGTACGTGCAATGACACACTGGTTTGCACTCCTAATGTGAATTATGTTTTGGTAAAATCTAGTGTTCGTCACGTTAAATTTTACTAGGATGATTTAGAAAATTAGGAACCCCTTAGTCATCATATTTACACTTAGACAGACAAAGTGGTTTAAGTTCTTGATTTAATAAGCGTTAAAGATTCTCTAGAAAATGAGAATCTTTTTAACTCTGCCAAATCAAAATAACAACTTGAAGATCAAAAAATGTTCACGCGACCTTTACCCTACTCGTAATCGGACATACGTTGTACGTCTTGATATTTGATTTAATTTGTCTGCTTATTATTATTTATATGATGCATTTTGTTGTTTCTTGTAAGGGATATTAACTTTACGTCATCCTTATGTATCTTTTTTTATCTAATAAGCTTTTCGATTGCAAAAAAAACATTTGTTATCGTAACTTTTTCTAGTTTTGCCTACAAATAAAGATTTATGCCACCCTAACAAACGGTCGACTGATGGTTAGCGCGAGTGGTGAGCATGAAATGAAATATACTTTTGGGCCATTGTGGATGGAGTTGGCCTTTGCTTATGACATTCTTCGGAGTAGTAGACAGGGCCCGTTAAAACTAAGAGAGAAGACCCGGCCCAATTAAGAGTTGGTGTTGGATCGTCAAATAGCCGTTGGCTACGCACTATCGGGTGAGGGACTTTGGATTCTTTTACTCAACGGTAAGTAAGCACCCCACCACCAAAGGCTCAAAAGCGACTGGATTGTATATGCAACACGTAACTCATTTCACAATTTTACATCTCAACCTTACCAACTGAATGCGACCCATGGCCTAAGCTTCGGTTGGATTGTTTCCTCCAACGGTCCAACCGCCGCCACCGGCTTCCCAGGTTCCCGTTCCATTTTATTACCTGAAATCTCGTAAGTACCCCTTGTAACTGGATAGCGTGTTGATTCATGATTGATTTGAAGAATTAGGGTCTAGAGTCAGTAAAGTGGAGCTAAAATCATCCTACAGATTCACCTTTCATTAGAACAACTTATTCGACATTGAAACCACCAAGAAAGGTACTCTTGAACAAGTTTGTTCATTTTTATGGGTTCATTTTATAATTTCCCGTTGGCCTCTTTTTTTATACTAATAATGACTTATCAGTCATTATTAGTAGTAGTAAAATTATGATCATTACATACCAAGACAATGTTGGGGCATTTGGGTAAAGGACTAAAGGTGTCTCAATGCCAAAATTTATGATCTTTCAACGATTTGATCCATGTTTGACATGAAGATCATCTGGTCAACTTTGTATGGAGTCACCTTAGTTTTAACAATGATCGTATATATATTAATATACATGTACAAATAAGAGGGTGTAGAATATTGTAAGTTGAAAATCGAGGTTAGAAAAAGTAATTCATAATGAACCTTGATAAAAGTTATATTTTTAGAAAGAATTTATTGATGATAGATTAGATAGGTTCGTCCTTTACCCAAACTTGAAATGCAAGAAACAAAAGTACGTATTTAGCCAAATCATGCACTGCCCGACTACATTTTCTTGGGCAATATGTACATGAAACAGAAGAGAAAAGGTGAAACATATTTGACACCTCTTCAAGTAGCATACCCTCCACATACCAGTCCCCATTTGGTTTGCATAGACAATTAACAACAATTAAAGCATTTGATTCCAAGATGAGATCAAAAGTGCGATAACCTAATTGTGAAAGCACTTGTAGTCCTCAAAGAGAATTGTGCGATAATAGATAAGAATCATTCAAGTATTGTACTAAACAACTAAAAAAATTAAATTGATTGGTCAATAAGAAAATATTATACAAATTATTTTTCTAAATCATTTTTACATTGTTTTTTATATTAAATCATCAACCTAGTTCCTAGTATAATGATATTTGGTCGCCTAACTGAATAAATCGTTAACCATTATAAATGACCTGGTGATTCTCACCTTATTACGTATGCTCCTAAACATATATTCGAACACGTAACTTGTCAAATTAGTCAAATACTACACTGCAATGTATAGTTGAAACATTTCTTACACGTCAAATGATTAACTTAGGCCTCAAACATACTTTCTGTTGATTCAATTGTTATATGTTTTTTTGTAATGAATTATGCTCTTTTTTGCTAAGCCTCTCTTTAACGTCACTTTTCTTTTGATAAATAATTGGAAATGTAGGCAAATGGAGAAAGAAAGTGTGGGCAAATTGGGCAATTGAGAAAAGTATTCCCATCTCTTTCCAACATGGTAACCGACACGCAAGCAATAATACCGGCTAGTATGGGAACCTTACCCATTCCGGGTTCCCTTTTTAAAATAGTTTGGTTGTTTAGTCTCTCTTGCGCCCTCTCTGTTCTTCTCTCTACCCACTCCCACTTCCAGTCGATCCTCTCTGTTCCAAATCAAATACAAACTTCCACAAATCTCTGACACAAGCTCTTCACTTCACCCAAAAACGCCGTCGTTTCGAAGTTCAAGCTTGTTAGAGCTAGCATTTGAACAAAACCCATGGCAATGTCTGTGGCCACTAAGCTCCAATCCTCAATTTGCGAGCCTCGAGCTGTTCTCGGTCCTGGTGGGAACAGAGTTAGGGTTTCGGAGGGACCTAAGCACAAGTGTGAGGGACTCAAGAAGCCGCCGCAGAGGCCGAGAAAACCGGCCGCGGAGATTCCGGAGTCAGTTGTGATGAAAAACGTCTCGGTCGACAGTTCGTGTTCTTCGGATACCTCTTCAACTGGCTCATCTCCCAATACGGCGAGTTCTAGAAAGTCCGTAAGATATAAGAGCTTCAGGCCTCCTAAACTTGTCTCAAACGACGTCGTCAAGCCCGACGGTCCCCCTAAGCGATGTGAATGGATTACGGCCAACTCCGGTAAATAAATTAGCTCTCCTTTTTTTCCTGATAATTTGATCGAGTGTGGAAGAGATTGAGGAATTTTTTTAAACTATTTGCCGTAATTGATAATTAGCTTACTCTACAATGTTTACTGTTACAGGTCAGAATTGACAAAGATAAACCAACGTGTAATTTATTTTCAGTGACATAATTTGGTGGCATATAATTTTACTGTGTTGTTATGATCTTTAGCTTACTTAAATCTACTGAAACGAAATTTTGATGCAACAGACCCACAATATATTTCTTTCCACGATGAAGAATGGGGAGTTCCAGTTTATGATGATAAGAAGCTGTTTGAACTGCTAGTCCTTTCGCAATCTCTAGCAGAACTTAGTTGGCCTGAAATTCTTATAAAGAGGGACATATTCAGGTGTGCTGGTTTCCATTTCATCTGTCATTTGAGTTTTGTCAAGTAACGGTGACGCTAAGCTAAGATTTTGATATATGGTTGTTCATCTCTTTGGCAGGAATCTTTTTGATAGCTTTGATCCTTCATCCATTGCAAAGTTTGATGAAAAGAAGTTGATGTCACTCAAAATAAATGGCATCCCAATTCTATCCGAACAAAAGCTTCGTGCAATCGTGGACAATGCTATACAAGTGGTGAAGGTATTCAACGTTATTTCAGCAATGCAATATTACACTTGCATATCAAGTCCCTTTAGGGGTTTTCACTTGTTTCCAATACAGCAAATAATTCCCTTTTCACTTATAGGCTTTGATGCATTTTAATGTGTATAGATTCAGCAAGAATTTGGTTCCTTCAGTAAATATTGCTGGAGCTTTGTGAATCAGAAGGCGATCAATAATGGAGTTCGTTATGGACGCCAAGTACCAGCAAAGTCGCCAAAAGCTGAAGTTATAAGCAAGGATTTGATGAAGAGAGGCTTCCGATGCGTTGGTCCTACCGTCGTGTATTCATTCATGCAAGTAGCTGGGATTGTGAACGATCATCTTGTCACATGCTTCAGGCACAAGGAGTGTGATGCCAACACAAAGATGGATGTGAAACTTGAGAATGAGAAGCCCAAAGATATAGTTAAGTGAAGCCATGGAGAAGAAGATCACACTTTTATCCTGCCTAGACTGACTGAGCCAAACTTTGTACCTAAATCACATAAAACCACCTGGACTAGAAATTACTCTGAAGGTTAGAAGCAGCTGTAATTTTCGACTCGCCCGTAACTGTTTTCTGGTTCCTACTTTCATCTTGGTGCATGCTTAGCTCATCTGTACCCGCATTGTGTCAGACATTACATATGGAGGAGGTGGTTTCTGTTAGACAATAGATGCTTGCACGTTAAAATTTGCCATCTTCTATATACCAAAAAAATATATTTGCCATCTTCTGTCGCTATGTTTGTAAAGTGATTGTATAGTTGCTATGTTTTGGTCATATGTGCCGTGTAATAAATGTCTACATAAAATCAGAAAATCCTACCTTGTTCTCTTCAATATTACACTCGTGCTGTTTTCTGTTGGATATCTTCAACTTCATCATAAGTTTTATTTTTTGGTACATAAAATAGTGCCCGAGTGAACTACCATCCCTAACCGTAAAGAGATTAAGTTTTGATTCTTTTCACGGAGATTTTTTACCCATATGGATAATCAAATCATTGAACTCTTTATTACCAAAAGTATCACTGTAACATTGACCCAACCTCTTTTACTAGACCAAACCGAGGTTAGTGCTAGTTGTAAGACGAGACTCAGAAAATCGAAAATGAATTTTGCTACCTCATTACTCATCGAATTATGCAAATGATCCCAGCATATAATACTTGAGAAAAAAATTCAATCCGATTTAGTATTAAAGGTGCATGTGCAGGCAAGACATACATGAGCTATATCGGCTATGTCATTAACATGCCAGCCAGTCAGCCACCACTGTCGGGCCACCGGCAAGAACGTTTGACCAGGAGCTTAAAGACATACAAGCAGAGGAACATAAGTGCGAAAACGAATTGCAAAATATACGCATCCTTCCCAGTTTATGCGTCTAGAATCAAACCAAAAGAGAAAGAAAAAAGAAAAAGGGATAAAGTTCTCAGTCTTCAAAGGCCAACATTAACCCAAAAAAAGGTGAACATTAACAAGAAAGATTACAAACTATCAAAATGTACTTGATTTCCAATTGCGAATGAAGGAATAATATGACCTTAAATTGCACTCTCGAAAAATTTTAACGTCTTGCATCAACCATGTCTGGTTTAAGCAGTTCTTTGGCCCTGCCACAGAGCTGCAATGCACTTCCAAGCTGAAATTGAATGATCTGCAGACCAGACTACCAACCTACTTTTTCTGTTCTGGAACTCATAGGCAGCATGCGTTCCCAGTTGGTGGCTTAACTTCGAGGCTTACCATTGCCAAGCGTGAGCTCTAAATCATCCAATCCGACCTCATGAATCTTCTCCCCGACCCATGGCTTCACTTGTCCCCCAAGAAACTCAAACTCTGGTCCTCTCCCCATCTCCGCCATTCCATTGGCTGGCACGTTTTGCTGAAAAGTGGCAGGTTTCACAAGATTGAAGGTAGGGGAGGTTGGCCTTGCAGACAAGGCGGTTGCAAATTTCTGGAAATTCATCCATTGGCCAGATTCAACAGTTGAAGCATCAGACTCATCACATTCAAAAATGGTGGGAGGAGTATGGAGTTGCTGTTGTTGACGAGTTGGACTAGCCGGAGCAGACACGGCGTAAAAAGGGTAATTGAAAGAGGCCATGGATTGTTTGGCAATGCAGTCCCAATTGGGAATTGGTTGGCTCTTTCTCGAGTTGGGAGACGAGAGTGGAGGGGTCACAGGGGCACTGTTAGAAATCCGGAGAGGAGGAAGAGAAGGTATGGCAGATCGCAGCTGGGGAAAGAGATTTGATGAATGATTGGCATCAAAACAACGAGAGGGGCTTGGAAAAGACGAGGATGAGGGACTGGCTTGGTAGGAAGGAATTGGGCTTGGAAAGGAAGAAGACAAGGGACTCTGATTTAGAGAAGAATAGGGTGTGATTTTGGTAGATGTCCCTGGTGTATCAGCTGGGGGTGGCTTGAACCCCTGCAACACATTACAATATTTGATTCAGGATCATCAAATTAACACATAAACCCAAACAATCAGTCCTCTACACTAAACAATTTCATCCAATTCATGTCCCAAATTGGTCCGTTTCTGTAAAATCATTATCAAAATCTCTAGGTCGGCTGATTTCCAGTCCTAAATTCTCAAAATCTCTTCAGAAATGAAGAATCGAAATCAGAAAAATTTCAGTCCAATAATCAAATATGAAAAGAACCTTTCGATAAGTGGAGCCGTCTTCTTCAACAGTCCAACCAGCCTCAGCGCAGAGAGCCTTCAAGACCTCGTTGTTATCGCAGTGCTTGGGCAAGTTGAAGCTTCCCTGAGCCCGAAGCCCGGCGAATATCTTGGCCGCAATCGCCCTCCTTCTCCTCTCTCTCCTCCTGTTGTTCTCTCTTTCTCTCCACGACGGCTTTCTCCTCACCGTCGACGCCGAGGTTGCTCCGTCTGACGTCATAATTCTCCGAGCAAAACAACCACCTCTCTCTCTCTCTCTGTTGAAATGGAGAAGCTGCTCTGCGTCGCAGTGGATTTAAGCTCAGTGGAGTCGGAGATGGAAATGCGTGTGTTCACGAGAAATGCGCTTTCCCTTTTCAAGTGTAGATGAATCTCTCTCAGGGAGAGTGCTCGTTTTGGTAAAGTAGCGGTGCATCGCATCTGGACCAATAGTCTTTGTTGTTGTGGATTTATTACTGTCGGATCAGAATACTGGAATTCTTCATCAGAGAATCAGTGTGCGGAAGAAGAGACGCACAGTCAGTACGGTGTGACGGAGTACAGGGTAGGGAAGTGAGGGTTCGCCGCGTGTATGTAACAGTTTCTGATGACCTAATAATTCTCTGGTGGGTCTGGAAGTCAGAGTGGGGCCCACAACCATATAATGAATTATTGGGTTTTTCTGCTTTCTCTGCATGGAAGTTGGTTCCTGTCTGAGCTTTGGGTTTAACAATGGGCCGAACGGGTTACATAATTGGGCTTTCGAGAATTAGTTTAACGAGAAGTGATGAATGTAGCACGGAGGGTGGTGTCGGACACGCCGACACGTGTTGGAAAAAGTTGATTTTTTGACAGGTTTCTGCACACGTCACGGCCGCGCCATGTCAGCATTTCGCCACTTTATCAAAATAAAATAATAAAATTATATGATAATTTTTTGAAAGCAAGTTTACTGCGCGTTTAGTTTTTCTTTAATGGTTTGTTTTAACTGCTAGAGGTATTATTTTTTGAATAAATGACTGGTGTAGTTGTTTTTAAATCTTTATTAATAAAAAAATTAAATGTAAAGAGAGATATGGAGCCTAAATCTCTATTATAAAAACCTAAATAATATCAAAAATCTCTACAACGTACTTGTATTCAAACAAGCACTAACTAGCAAATAATACTATTCTAATGACGACTCTATTTGATTTGTCACAGCGGTGACATAATAGAAAGATTAGTAGATATGTAACACGATTACATACCATAATATCTAATAATACAATTTTCCTACTATGTTGTCGGGAGAGAATAAATCCGACCACACTTAGTTTCATCTTGCTAATAGGAGGTAATGACTATTTGACGAGACAAAAAATTCGCCGCCAACCTAGAACAGAAAAGGCACACAAGGTGCTTAGACGGGACCAAACCCGCTTAAATCTACCCATAAAAGACAACTAGTCATTAGAACAACTAAAAAACAACATGATATAAATTGAAAATATAAAAAATAAGGCATCTTGGACCCATAGTTAAACTCCAAGCCCATGACACGTTACCAGCCCAGAACAGGCCCAATTGCAGTATCTAATTCTAAAGGTCCAAACTGTTTGCATCCGAATTAACATTTGGGGCAAGAATGTAAATGTCTCGAGTAAAACGGAAAGAGTTCATGGTCTGCGTCTCGTGTTATCGACGAACCCGAGTAATACCGGGTTTACAGGCGATTTGTTGGCATATGAAGACGCGCGAGCTGGATAATTTGCCACGCATAATACTAGGGATGGCATGAAAAACCATGGATATGGTTAACCATGGATATTTATCCTAATGGACATAAATTATGGGTAATGGGTAGCATCATATTATCCATGGAGAAATGGGTAATGGATAATTGATACCCACATGGGTATGGGTATTTTCATGGTTAACCATTTACCCATATATGACTTTATAAATGTCGTTTTTTTCTTTATCAAAACTGATTAAACTTTATGCTTTTAGACATATTTATTCTTTATTTTCTTAAATATCAATTAGAATAATTTTGAATTTAAAAAAAGGATGAAATAATAAATCAAGGCGAGTGAGTTTCCCTGATTCTCAGTCTTCATCATCCCAATTTGAATTATCAACCCCAAATCTTCTTCTCAAATTTAATTCTCTTCTCAACACCACAATTCGCGTCTCTATTCACTGATCTAGATTAATCATCATTTTATCAACCCCAAGTCTTGATCATGAGTTGTAGATCACAGAAAAAAAATAAAAGAAATTGAAGAGAAAATTCATTCACATATCTTCATTGATATCCAGATCTTCTTCAAATGTGCAGATCTTCATCTTCAAATATATATATATATATATATATATATATATTTGTGGAGTCAAAGAAAATTAAAGCAAGAAATAAAAAGTCAAACGGATAAATGGTTAACCATTACCCAGTTGGGTATGGGTATGAAATATCCACAAAACAAAAAGATGGATATTTATCCAATGGACATTAACCATTTTTCTAGTGGGTGGGTATAATACATCCTTAAGTATGAAGTAAAATTGGATAAGGGTAGCAATTATCCTTAATTGCTTAGAGGATTAGATGGAATCCTTATGCATGAAAAGAACACGTGAGCATGAGGGATTCATGTCTTTGGTTATGTGTGTGTGTGTGTGTGCGTGCGCGTGTCCGTGTGTGTGCGCGCACTCGAAGTGAATAGCTTTGAGTGGAGCGTCGCGGCCTTACATGGCGAAGTGAATGTCTTTGAGTGAAGCACCACGGCGAAATTGTGTTTAAGGGCAGTTAATATGCCTACATGACACCTATATTCAAGAATCGTTCGGATTCTAATTATACAAAAGTCATTAATCATGATTGCCGACGACGACTATCTCATCATTCAAGACTTATGTGCAAAGCGAAGAGGATCATTTCGGTCAGAGGAGGACTCCGCGAGTATGTTTAATTGAGGCAATTATCTTTAATTGCTTGTGGAGTAAGATGGCTGCTGTGAACGTGTTGGATAAGGACCAAGTCTTTCATTATACCAAGCGGTGCATATTTAGTGAGTGGCATTCAGTTTGCTTTCTAAGTCTGGTGGAGGAAAGCGTATGTGATTAGATCTTCCAGTCCAGTACGCATGCATGCTTATCGAGCTACGAGATCGCTAGCATTCTCTTAGGTAGCAGAGTTATACCTCGAGGCAATTAACATTATCACCTTTAATATCGTAACATTCAAGACTTCTACAAGTCTTTGACTCAATTGAGGTCAATCTCTGTGGTCTTAAAATAAGTTTTATAAGTGATTGAAACCGCGTCACCTAAATTATGTTTGTCAAAGAGAACGAAACAATGTGCAACTCAACCGTGCGGTGACACGCCCACACTTTTTTTTTTAATTTTCGTATAATTTACTTTTTGTACTTAAATTTCAGTATTTGTACTATTTTCCTTCTAGCTGGAAGCGAGGTTAAAACACAAACCATCATGTCATCTAGTTTGCCTGGCCCAAAGAAATGTTGTGTCGCACCTCCACCACTGTCGCCTTTCGTCCAACTTTGAGCCACCCTTGAGCCACCATCGTTGTCTACCCAGCATCGGGAAACCTCAAGCCACCCATCTCTAGTCGAAACCAAGAACTCACCCAATTGGATTCGGATCTGTCACATGTCGTTGGTCTTGACCAGCGTTTGACCTGCTCCATACGACCAACAACTCCGACGAATCAACCCAGTAGGCACTGATCCGATGCAATGACTAGTTCCTCTGCGAACCCTAACCCTCCTCCAAGACCCAGCCTTTCTCTTGGAACCAACACAAAACCGAACACCCTCTGATCTAAACCTACGAGCTTCAGATACCCCACTTGCATCAGCTACCCATCTGGGCTCGCCCAACGAGTACCGGTTAAGCCAGAGGCCATTGCAGGCAGTGAGGCTGAGCCGCACAAGCACAATAGGCAACGAATGCGTTCTCTAGGGTTTTCTCTAGAGAAAGAGAGAGCAGATGACTGTTGTTTTGACTATTGCCAGTTATGCACTTTTGTCATTTTTTGGCAAAATAGTAGCAATTATCATTCAAGCAAAGAGTTTACACGACCTAAAAAATTGGGCTAGAACAACTGACAAGAACAACAAAGCTAAACTACAGGGTGGGTAAGAACACAGACCCAGAACAACAAAAACAAATACAGACGCAACAACAAGACTCAAACCAGGCGAGTCCAGATCATCCTAATCCCTTGCAGAAGCAGGGAGAAAGCTCAGCAGCAACTCTTTGCTGACCATAACAGATCGTCGCATAGTCACATGAAAACCGAAGCAATCAAACACACGATTCAACCTTGTCTATCGATCATTAAGAGCTCCCATAACAGTTTCAATAATATAGATCTCAATCAACAGATCTCCATATACAAAATCAGAAAAACCAAACCTCAAACCGCCTCCGATTTGGAGAACTTCTTCCGCCACAGATTCAACCAGAAAAGCTAGTTGATCATAAAGGTTGGTGAGATCCACGATGGGATCAAAGAGACAGACACCACAAAGGTGCTCAAACTCTTGTAGCATCACCAGGTGCTTCGTTAAAGGGCAAACCCTGTTTTGATTTGAGCTCCAACGAGCCGCAAATTCAACGGAAGGAAATTGATAAAGGCCGCTAGCCGAAATTAACGGGTTTGAGAGGAAGTGTATGGATAGATCTGGATAAGAGTGGGTTGAGATTAACAAGGACAGAGCAAGAAACAGACCAGATGAAAGATTCAATAAAAGGGAAAAACTGAGTAGCCAAGAGGAGATGCATGTAGCCTCGGATGGGAGAATAACTCGAGGGAAAACCGGCCAAAACGGTTGAAGAATAGATCCCGTAAAGGATGACACTGAGAGCATATGTAGCCACCTCAATCCATCAATCTATCAATTTAATTGCTTCCATCAATTACTATTCACTACAAATTACTTTTCTGATCCAGTTTTTATGCACCGGTACAACTCCGTCACAGAGGCAATCACTATTCATCAATTAAGTTTTTAACTTTTAAAATTTTGTATATGATAATTAACCAATAGTGAAGTGACATGTGACATTTTCCATATTTCCTTATCACCGAAATAATGGTATAGATTTTCGATAGAATTTTGGACCAACCAAAATTTGACACGTATATGCTTGTCAACTAAATAATGTCGTTGGATTTCGATAGGATTTTTTATAAGATTTTCGACGAACCAAAAATCGACGTGTGTCTGTTTGTCGGTCAAATAATGTCATTGGATTTTCTAAAAGATTTTCGACGAATGACGGTTGGACACGTGTAACATGATCTTCAAACTCTATGATCCGAAATTGACCATAAATAAGCTTCATCACACTCTATACTCACTCAACCTTCACAACTCACTTCCAAATTTTTGAAAACACAATCCCTCAATTACTTCTCCACATTCCCTGATCACTACGATGAGCTTCTTTCGCAAATTGTTGAAGCAAGGGCAACAACACAATTAAGAGGATGCTGAGATGATGGATACCATGATGACTAATGCGGCCATGTTGATGACACACCAATTTTTCTCATAATCTTCATATATTTTCTGCCACAAATTTCCTTTCGCTTGGTATCGACCGGTAATGTTACAAGTGGATTGCCGTACCCAAGAAACACATAGCTGCAAATCTTCAGAGGGAAGCTAAGTAGTCATTTTCTAAGAACACTGAAAAAAAATATTGAGGGGAGAGGGGAAGATATGAGAGAAAAAATTAGAAGTGGTGTAAATTATGAAGAATAGAGTTTGGGTATTTATAGGGGAAGAATTGACCGTTTTGTACAAACATTACCGTTCGGAAGCAAACGGTCGCCTGCTTTGAAATTGACACGTGTCGGCTGCTGATTGGCCAACGACAAAAAGCTGTCGGCCACCTTTTTTTAATTTTTTTAATCCGCGCGTGCAATGCACGCGCCAGCTTTAAAAAAAAAAGGCGGACGCCACATGCGTGGGTCCTACCTCAACTGCCTCCATCACAGAGGCAGGCGCCTCTAGCTTGCCGGCCTGACTCTCTGCTGCTCTCCGCGTGGGTCCCACCTGTTTTTCTCCCTCCATTTCCAGCCGCTGCATCTCTCTTCTCCGTCAATCTTGCAATCAATCTGCCGAATTGAGGTGATGGAGCTCCTCCAGTGCATCTGCTCTGATAGCATAAACATAAAGCTATGGAAGAGAAATAAGAAAACATGGGATCCCCCAACTCTCAAGCTGAGATCCAGATCTAAATCCAGTAAGAGAGGGAGAGGAGTAAAACCACCTAGATGCACATTTGTCATTTTACTCTCTTTAATGTTTTTTCTTATGGTCATGTAATAGATTGAATTTAGAACATCATTTGATTGTTGTTTTGACTATTGCTAATTATGCACTTTTGTCATTTTACTCTCTTTAATGTTATTTCTTATGGTTATATAACATATTGAATTTAGAACATCATTTTAGTAATGTATTAAACTTATTTTATATTTTTGTATCTTTTTTATTTATTAAAAATACATAAATATATAACTATATTTGTCGTATCCAATGCTTGTCGGAAACTCAATTTTTGAGTTTTGTCGTATTGTCGTGTCCGTGTTTGTGTCTGTGCAACATAGGATGAATATGTATGAAGCAAAATTTCATTGAAAAAAATGTATGAAGCAAAATAAAGTGATGATCAAGGATGACTGTGTTCAATGGTCTCGAATGAATGGTGGTTTGTTATTGATAAACAGAAAATGTTACAGTATCATACAAAATGGTGATAGACCACAGAAAACACATGCCTACACTCTTGCAAAAGCCTTGGACATATTGAGTTAGCAATCCTCTTACCGTGGGAGCTTAATAATCAGGGCGAGGGAAGTAGGTACTTCCTATCCAATGATCACCAGCAATTGCTCTTTTCACATTTGATTCAAACGTATCGGGATGATCCCTCAGAACCTCAGCAGCCTCATGATTCAAAGGATCTTCATAATTTGGTTGCTGCATAAAGAAATGCAGGGTTTGAGTTAAGGTCACACACAGATACAACTAGACAGATGTGGAGTTGGAGACATGGATACCGTGAATAGGTAATACAATCCATAAATGACAGTGCTTATGTTTAGGACAGGTTTCCAATCTTCGCGAAGAATGTTAAGGCAGATATTCCCTTCCAAGTCGATGTTTGGATGATAGACCTGCAGATGGTAGTGAAGCAAGTATGAGCATCATTTTCCCACCTAAAAGGCTAGACCTTATGCATTGCTATACATTATATGATATACTCTCAGCAGGTACTGAGGTACAGGTAATTGATACAATCCCAGTAAAAGTACCTTTGTATCGCACTTGACCTTCGGTGCTTCATGAGGATATGCTGGGGTAACTTCAAATGTAAAGACAAACCTGCCACCTCTGTGACCAGAAGAAAAATATGGAAGATGGAGTTTAACTAAATGGAGTTACAATAAAAGTTGCAAATTGCTAACAGGTACATTAACCAATTCACTTTGAGCAAAGCATTTTGGTTACTTGGTAAGGTAACAGTTCAGGATTTACTTACTGATAGTACCCTTCATCAGGTTCGATGGTGACCTCAAAGTTCATCAGATCATCTTGTCCATGTGGGAATGCTATGCTAATTGTATTTGGCAGATTCAACTCGGTTATATCTACAATTAGAAAAAGAATTGGAAAAATTAAAGACCAGTTGAAGAAGGCTAATAAGCGAGCAGATCATAACGATCAAATAACAGAAGATATATAGTTGGCTTGCACCCTGATCTCATAGAGTTCGAAAGATCAAAATCTGCTTACAAGGCAAAAGGCACCCAAGTCACTGCAGATGATAACTTGTTTTACAGAATCATGAGAAATTCTTGTATGCACGAGGTGAATTTACACAACATAATCTTAATTATTTATAACAATTTATAATCTTCAGTACACGACCATGTTTTTATATTATTTCCTATAATCCTGACCATATATATGTATGTATGTGAAAATACACGTCGTGTACTAAAGATGCTCTGCAGTATCATATCATGTATACAAAAAAAACTGAATTATTACAATCTAAACCATGAAGAAAAATGCTAACGAGGAATGCATGGATCGCATCGAAGAACGCTGTTGCGAATAGCATGTATTAATGTGTATAGAGTAAGGATGGCAATTGTATCCATTGGGTAATACCCACGGGTATTATACCCACCCACTAGAAAAATGGTTAATGTCCATTGGATAAATATCTATCTTTTTGTTTTGTGGATATTTCATACCCATACCCAACTGGGTAATGGTTAACCATTTATCCGTTTGACTTTTTATTTCTTGCTTTAATTTTCTTTGACTCCACAAATATATATATATATATATATATATATATATATATATTGAAGATGAAGATCTGCACATTTGAAGAAGATCTGGATATCAATGAAGATATGTGAATGAATTTTCTCTTCAATTTCTTTTATTTTTTTTCTGTGATCTACAACTCATGATCAAGACTTGGGGTTGATAAAATGATGATTAATCTAGATCAGTGAATAGAGACGCGAATTGTGGTGTTGAGAAGAGAATTAAATTTGAGAAGAAGATTTGGGGTTGATAATTCAAATTGGGATAATGAAGATTGAGAATCAGGGAAACTCACTCGCCTTGATTTATTATTTCATCCTTTTTTTTAAATTCAAAATTATTCTAATTGATATTTAAGAAAATAAAGAATAAATATGTCTAAAAGCATAAAGTTTAATCAGTTTTGATAAAGAAAAAAAACGACATTTATAAAGTCATATATGGGTAAATGGTTAACCATGAAAATACCCATACCCATGTGGGTATCAATTATCCATTACCCATTTCTCCATGGATAATATGATGCTACCCATTACCCATAATTTATGTCCATTAGGATAAATATCCATGGTTAACCATATCCATGGTTAACCATATCCATGGTTTTTCATGCCATCCCTAGTATAGAGAACAGTTTCCCAATTCTCAATTGTAAAAGAAAACGGGTGAGACCTCTTTGAACACGTAATTCCCCTGCACTTTGCTTCTTGACTGGCGCCTTCTCTTTTGCATTGTCTACAAGTTCCTGTTGTTTTTCTTTCACTTTGAATAACCTAATCATTGTTTCTGAAATGAAATTCCTGGCATGAGTAACAGTTTTGTGATCCAAACAATTCACAGCATAGAATAAAATGTGCAATCTGATCACAGTAAAAGAATGATGCGCATTGGAGCAAAAGAAAGAGAAGCTAACCTGCAGCTCGACTTGATTTGGATGATGGAAGATGTTTGAGTGCTGCCAATAATGGCAGAATCTTACTAAATACGTTCACCTTTTTCCATCTGGGGGACTATTTTTGATTTGTTGGTTTGTTTTTCTTATTTTCATGGTCGCCCTTCTCCTTCTGCCTTCACAATCAGCCTTCCAATTTCTGTTTCAAGTCCTAAAACATAGGACATAGGAGGCACATGCTCCGCAAATCATCGTGTTGGTTATTCACGACATGTCCTATGTTGTGTGATTGTTTTTGAGAAAAGAAAAGGCTTAATTGGGAATTTAGGAAAGAAAAGGCTTAGTTTGTGTTTGTTTGAATACATGTATTTTATAAACATTCTTGATATTATATCAAGACTTCATTGTAATTAGAGATTCAGGTTTTATATCTCCCTTGTATTCGACAGTTTCATTAATATATGATTCATGACAGTCGCACCTACCCTTTATTTTATTTAAAAAAAAAACTATATCTATAGTGGCAAATTGACACCATAGCTAAATAGAATATCATCTAGTTACTAACACAAGATTTAACACACATCACATATATATATATATATATATATATATATATATATAACAATCTAGACAAAGAAAATAGGAGCGAGAAGATAATCATTATCATATTCATTAATAAGAGGTTCATTATGTAGGGAATTACATAGTACCAATATAGTAATGATAATGAATACATAGTCATATTCTAACTACATATCATTATGACATTAGACCAAGACATACATTATAGAACATTCTACAACACTGCCCATTGTGTCGCGCGCCTCTATGCTGATGGTGTTTCAGATGTTGCCTCTTTAAAAACATAGTCAAGTAACAAAAACCCTGTGGGGAAAAACTAAACTTTGATCGTATGAGAAAAGAATACAACACACCCACTACTCGATCATTCACGAACAACTTCTAGTTGATCAATGATCTCTGCAAGAGACAAGCGGTGCATGCGATTTGCCTCGTTAAAAACTTTGCCAAGCAAAACCCAGTAGGACAAAAGTCTTGGTCTAAGAAAAAAAGAACACAACTACGCCCTTCATATTTGATAGTGACATGTATGTACTAGACTCTTTCTGAAGTCTGCATTTCTCCCTGATCCTTAGATAATTCATAGGAGTTCGGATAATTTAGCATATCAATGTGTTTTAACATGTCTTTAAATGTGACATTGGTAAATGATTAATTAGATCATGCCGAATTATCCTAAAAGTGATCTCTTACACTTAACCCTTGAGGAGAAAGCTAGCTCAAAAAATCAGATTTTCACACAGCATGACTTTCTTGTACTAGAATAATCGTAACTTTCTTTAGAAAGTACATATGAAAAAATGTAAACGATTTTAAAAACTGAATTCATGTAGTTTTTCAATCGTATATACACACATTTGGGTTTGTTCAAAACTATTTATAAAACTTTATCGAACATGGCCGACCTTGAGGAAAGACCAACAAGCTAGGCTTGTGTCTAGGGCCTGCTCAATTGCAGGGGCCTTCATATTTAAAATCTTTCGTACTTAACATGTATTCAAATGAATTTTTACTATAAAAGTATAAATATACTCCAATAGTCAGATTTTATCTGTAATTGCATAAGTTTCTTACCATTTGTGAGTTCAATTTGATATCTATTGACTTGTTAACATGAAAATAATCACCTTCCTTTCATTATGAATGTTTGGCTCTTAAATTTAATTAATTAGTTGATGAAAATTTTCATGATAATTATTTTTTAATTTTTACATCTAGCGCCTCGACAAGCACATGACCGTCCCTGTTGTTGAAGTTGGTTGTTCAGCGAAAAACAGATTCTCAGACAAATCTATCTTACTTTATTAAAAAGACAATAACTCACTCATTATGATAGTTGCGATCAAATGGTTAGTGTCTCTGGAACTTAGACACAGACCTTTGTTTTGGTAGTAAGTTCATTGTTTTCTAGTGAGTAGGCTTTCATGTCGGTCCTGTCGAAGTTTACCTATGAAACTGAATAGATTCTGATTTCGCTTTTGATTTGGCTTTCTTATGTAGTGATAGAATAAGCTCAAATCCTTCGTACCAAAATGATGTGCTTATGTCATTCCAATGGAGTTGCGTGATCGCAGAGTTACATTTAGTTTTATAACGAATGAGAGGTCAAGTTTTTCGTATTGTGTCAAGTATGTAATGTGTCTTATTGTACTTGAGTATTCCATCTCTTAACTGATATCTCTTTTAGAGAAAATGTTTTGACTAATCATAGAAGCATATGCATGCCTCATTTTTAAAATACATAGGACGATTGATAAGAAAAACATTAACTACACACAATCATCGAGTTCAATTATAAGACTGATTGATGTAAAAAACATCATCAATACAATCGTCGAGTTTCATTAGGATACCGTGTCTTTTCCAAGATCTTTTTCATTCCAACTTCAGATGCTTTGATACATATCAGCATCTCTTGTGCATCAAGAGTCCATGTAAATACGGAATGAACACATAAGGGTATAATTCACCGTATCCATTCCCAATCAAGTAGTTACTTAGTATGCGTTACAACTCACTTTGTACACGTGAGCGCTCTTGTGGTGTAGAGCAACTTGATTTGAGTGAACGAAGTTTATTCAAAACCTTTATGCATATCTTTGATACCATAAAAATATATTTATGACCACATTCATATGTTGTATATTCAGTTATTTGGAAACTACCACACTAACAAAGTCGTGGAATGCAACAACATCCATTACGAGATCATACCTCATTGTAGTCAATCTCAATGTGTGTTAGTGCGGCGACCGGTCTGAGAATTCCGGCGACCGGTTCAACACTTTTTCAGCCGGTTCTTGGGTCATGGCCGACGACGTTGGAATCCTGGGAAGGACTCTACACGATTGGTTTTGGGTCCAGCTAAAAACTAAAGTTTTGTGCAGCCAATATTGGCTTTTTTGTCATTTTAGGGTTTGTAGAAAAAACTGGTTGGCTATTAACTATAGGGTTAGAACCACGTGTCAGATAACGTAGACAAGAAAAATATGAGCAAGAAGATAGGAAGAAGAATCATCATCATACTCATTATCATACTCATTGATAAGAGCGAGGTCCATTATGTAAAGAGTTGCAGAGTACCAATATTAACTTCAATCCATGATCATTGTTCAATTTGTGGTCTATAATTTGACCAATATATCACAGTAACATTAGCAGTTCTATCCCTTCAGTAAAATACTACCAGCTCTATTCGATTAGTACAAAATTCCTGAAAATTATGAAGGGGTTCGTAACAAAATTCCTGAAAATAATAATAATAATAATAATAATAAAAGCAGCTCTATTCAATTACAAAATTCCTGGATTCCTGAAAATGAAGGGGTTCGTTTCCCCAAGAAACCCATCCGGATGTCATTTCTCTAGCAAATAGTTCAATGCATTGACCGCCTTTGAGCCTCGGAGCAAACCCCTGTAACAATCCTGTTTCAAGGCACAAATTGAAGGTATTTTGAGCAACTACATTGCCTACTGAAAACCAGATACATGAAGAGCAAAAGCAACTGGAAGTGGTCAACACAGAGTCTGGCTTTAGGTTAAAGGAAATAAATCACCTCCAATTGGGGGCTTCCTTGAGTAATCCCCTGGTACGCTTAATATAATTTGATTATCTGGTATACGATCCGATCCCAGTAACTGTTCAGTATTCATAACCTATGAAGTATCAACATCAAAACCAACAAGAAGATTAGTTGTGCAAAAATAACTGAAATTCAGTACAAGAAATGAAGCCAAGGCTTCTTGTTGCGGTATAAAGCTGACCTTCCCATGATAGATGCCCACAAGAAGGCACTCATATGGCCTATGATGGAATAAGTCTAAATCACAAATCAAAGAACCATCGTCTTTCACCTAAAGGAGTTCAAAGGGACCAGAACAGCATAATGAATTCAAGCATTCGCATTCATGTTAACCACTAAACAGCGAAACAAACATGCATGAGAACCTTCAACCAGAAAAAAGTAGCAACATGTGCGACTCCCCAAGCAGGAAACAGATCTTTCTCAACAAAATCACGCAACTTCTCTCTATTTGTTACCCATAAGGCAACAAGTGCTCCATCTGTGTGACAAAGTTGCTTGATCGGGATGGATAAGAAATACCGGTTTGGTAAAGTTTTGTACCTACAAATATTTGAACCCGGAACCAATTTAGTGTTGTGAATAACATCACCAAGTATATATTTATTTTTTCTTGCCCACTTAAATAAAAAAGAAACACGTAGTTATTGAATAACACAAGGTAAGGACTGCAGATAGCATCCCATCTAAAAAACAATTCTAATCTGCAATTAATCTGAATTCTGTATAGTTCAGCAGATTCACCTACCAAATTTGATCAACCTACTTCTATTGGTTATTTCCTTTTAAATAATGAGCGAAAAAAGCATGACATCGAACAATATAGGTAATTAAGGAAAACGCCCACCTCAACTTCTGCCGAGCACTGCCATTTTCCCAAGGTGGATCAACAACTATAATACTGAAGCCACAATCAGACTCAGCTGCATTGAAAGAAAACAGGTCATAATTTAGCTGATCAAGTAAATAAAGATAGAGCAACACTAGAACATAAAACGAAATGGATGTTTTTGGCAACTGGATAAGGTACTTTTGTTAGATCAACGATCATGAAATTAAGTTGGATGCATCATGATCTCATTTAAAACTAAGCAGCTCAACATTCAGAAACATTTATTGCAGATACATGATAACAAATTGCAGGAATTACCAGGAATTAGATTGCGAATCTGCCCCATATCTGACTTTCCACATGATACAAAACAAACCATATAAGATACTAGCTAAGGGCGTTGCAATATGTCTAAAAGAAAACCAATCAGTAAGTCGGCATACCATGTAGAAGGAACTCCTTGGCGGCAGAACATATCGACTGCTCAAAACTTCAGCTTCCACATCATCACTGCTCTCATTTACAACCAAGTTGTTAAACACAGGGAGAACACGTTGTTCAAAGTCTTGTGTAGCATCCGAGCCTAAACAAACACAAACTACAAAATCACTGCGAATTACTAGAAATAACATGCAAATGATCAATACACAATCCATTTATCCACAAATAAAGAATTAAAGGCCGAATTTCGACTGTGAAAAACCAACCTCTATCTTCCCCTGCTTTGTAATTTAGACTAATCTCGTAAAGAGGAGCCTGCCAAACCAACGCTAGTTCAACAAACGACTGTTCAACACCTGAAGACCAAGTTTCAGAACCTCTCAAATTGCTCATAACCTCTAACACCTCGCTTGATCTAATCAAAGATTCATGTGCCTTCACTAACAAAGGTCTCACTTCCTACAACAGGTAATTTAATCAAACAAATTCAATCACTTTGAGGTTCTACAGTAAAAATGAGCAGTAACTGAACTGTACAAAATAATTACCTGGTGGCGTCGATCGGCGACTTGTTCTCTGTCGTTGAGAGCCTGAGGCTTCTTCCGCTTTCGCTTTCTGGAACTTGAAGCGACGGTAGGCTCCGTTGGACACGTGGATTCGAATCGGCGACAGTAGTAAGCGGAAGGTGAAACCCTAAACCGGGAGTAGGAGCGGCTGAGCACTCGGACCGGGTCGATGAAAGCGGCGTTGGAATCTTCGAACCGGTAAATCCCGGAGTCCAAAAACTCGGTGAGCTTTGCGGTTGTTTTGCAGACTTCCATTTTCTGATTCAGATGTCGCCGTTTCGGCGCGCCGCTTGATAATCTCCAGTCGTGTCAAAACGGGCCCCCAAATCTAATGGGTCCGCAGGCACTCGTTGAGCTGCCCAAGCCCACGTATGGCCTGTGACAGTACTAGTGGGACAAAGCCGTCTTTTAACATAATTTTTGGACAATTTTACTTTTTTCGGGAAATAAAAATAATGACGGTTTCAAGAAGAATAGAATTTGGGAAAAGTGTCTGTCATTCATTCATTCGTATAAATAAAAGAACATATGCTGATCTGGTAAACAGTTGAATAGGTCAAGACACATTATCTTTAAACAGAAACATATTTAGGTGTTAATCGTTAGGTGTTACTATACAGTTATAGCTGTTTGATGGACGGAGGTAAGTGTGAGAGGATCCAGCACTTGAAATTTCTAAAAAGTTCAATTAAGCTTCATGTTTTTAGCTTGAATATAGTATTTTTTTTGTTCAAAAAGATTAATAAACCCCCTTTGTTTTATAACAATCTAATTAAACTTCATAATTTTTCTTAATTGTAGTCATTTCTTGTTAATCATAGTTGATGAATCATTAATAAATTAACAAAATAAACAATTATTTCAAACTTTGATAGAAAGTTTTCTATCAATTCTTTCTATTTAGGTTATATTATGTTTATAAAATCATATTTAAAATGGTTATTCATATATTTTTCTTGTTTATCTTCAAAATGCATAATGTAATATAATTTTTTGTTTGTCACATATCATACAATTTATATTTAAACCTCCTAACTCTTGAATCACTTATGTTTTTTTTTGGAAAATGGTGTGAATTTTGTTCTTGTTTTCCCTCTAAGAAAATGACGTGATTATTTAAAGCGATACCGTGATTATGAAAAGCAACTCCATCTTATCTTCCAATCCAGAAACAAATATCCACACACCCACCAAGCTCAACCCGGTCCAATCAAGACCTTTTTCTAAATTTGGAATCACCAATCGCTTCAATTCAAACCCGGAAAACGCAACAGCCCTCCAATTTCAGTGAATGCATGGTTCTCTAATCTGATGTGCTTTAACGTATGTGGTGGTTGTCTTCGATCTGGGTAAGTGGGTAGGACAAAATTGAGAAGAAGAAGAAGAAGAAGAAGAAGGCAGTGAGTGAAACAATAAAAAAACGAATTTGACAAGCTGAGTAGAGATGGTCTTTTTCGACAGGAGAAGGGAGAACTGTCTTCCACCGTGGCGAGATCTGTATTCCACTGTGGAATTGAAGGCTGGGTTGGAGAGGAACTGAACTGTCTTTTATTTATGTTAAGTCTCCAGCTCAGATTTGACAGACGGGTTGATGCTCTAAGTAATTGAAGTAAAATTATTTACAATATTTTTTCTACGTTAATCAAACATACTGATATTTTGTTCGAGAAGGATTGAAAAATTAATTAATTTCAGGAAATTAACATTATTTCAGTATTTTTAATTTTAAAAATTTATTCTTTAAAGTTTTTAATTTTCATCAATTATGACTTATTGTTAAAATTTTGATCAATTTAGATATTAAATGTTAATACGTAGTCTTATTAAAAACGTTTTAAAAGATGATTTTTATTGTTAGACGATTATATTTACATCAGTAACAAAAAGGAATGAGATGGAATGGTTTGCTATTTTGGTATGGCAAATATGGTTTGAAAGAAACAAGAGAGTACATGGGAATGAATCGGTGGGGGCAGAGGCTGTAATTGAGAGGGCAGTTTGCTGGTGGGAGGGATGAATATGGGTTCAGAAAACAAATGATGAAGGTGTGAGAAGGGAGAGGTTAGAGATAGAGGGGATGAGGGTGTCTAAAGAGTTAAGATGGAAGAAACCTGGAATGAGGATGGGAAGTGTTTAGGAGTTCTTGCTTCTCCTGGCATAGGTGCTATAAGTCCTCAGACGTGTGAGACTTTGGCTTTAGTCAATGGCCTCCACTTTTGTGCTCGCGCAGGTTTCACAAATTTGATGGTGGAAGGTGACGCTCAGAATGTGCTGGTGACTCTGGAGGACACACATGAGGATTTGAGTTTCGATGGGGGTCTGCTAGATGAAGCGAGGTTTTTAATCAGTTCTTTTCAGCATTGTAGTTGGGGCTATGCTCCCAGAGTGTGTAACAAAGTTGCACATAGAGTAGCTAAGGAGGCAGTCTCTCTACCTTATCTCATATATTGGTGGCTTATGGAGCCGGAGTGGCTCTCGTCATTTTTAGTTTCTGAAGCAAGTTCGTTTTGCAAGTTTTTCACCTTTATGCGGAGTGTGATACTCTTCCTTCGGTTTAGAGGATTTAATAAGATTACTTTGTACTCCTTTTCTTGATTATAAATAAATTATTTTATTTGAAAAAAAAAATAATTAACTTCTAAATTATATAAAATTTTAATAATTAAACATTATTGATGAAAATTAAAAAAATTTAAAGGTAAACTTTTAAAATTAATATTACCACAAATCTCACTCAATGAAATTAATCCTTAAAAATAGAAGTTTATATGAAGGACGGCACAGCGTAGGATTGTGTAGGAGGAGAAGGTCCACAAAATATGAACGGATTGCGTATCTCCGAATGACGTACCACGCTGTACGAACCATGGTTAAACTCACCCTCCTCCTCGGTCAGTGTCAGTCAGTCACTGTTCACTAGCGTCATGGCAGCCCTATAAATACGGGGAGTTGGTCCGGACCTGTTGGATTAGCGATTAAGGAACCAAGAGTCAGCTAGCAGAGATTCCCTGGTCTTCCCACAAGGCCAAAAGGTTAGAACTTTCAACTCACCAACCAGCTTTGCTTTCAAGTTCTTACCAATTCTGTATTAGATTGGTTGGTTTGATCATATCGCACTTGTATGCGGTTTTCTCAGCTTTCACTTGAAAACAATATGTAATCTTGTAGAATGGGTTTCAGCTTAAAGGGGTTTGTTCTTAGTTTCACTGAAATCTCTTTGTTCTTGAGGAAATGAAAAGATGTGTAATGAAAAATTTGAGACTTTTTTTGGGGTGTGCTAATTCTTTGTGAGTTTGCGGTAGTGCCTGGTGAAGTGAGGGAGGCCCAGCTAGTAAACATTTTGAGTTCTGTGATTAGTTTCTTGTTGCTGTGATACATTCTGAACTTGATCATGATTGTTTTAACCTATGAGGTAGATTGGATGATTCTGGTTACTAAGTTATGGTAAGTTTGTTTGGTGTTTGGGTTTCGCATGTGATTATGTGGTACATTCATAGATCTCAATTTTCATTTTTGTGTGCAACTTTCAGCTTTGCAATTTGGTGGGAGTCAAACAAGCAATAGGATAATAGTTGATCAGTGATTTGATCAAATGTTTGTTCTATTATTTAGAGAAAGCAGCTGTTCAGTGATCATCCATAGTTCCATACAGCATATCTCAGTTATTAGTTGATGGTGTTATCATTGTATCTTTGCAGCAATCATGGATTCATGGCCCTGTTGATTAGGAATGATATACTAGATTGATCACATACCTGTAATGCAATGCAAGAAAATATTCTATTTGTGATTGATGTGAGATGCTTGGGTTTTGGAATCTGTATGGAGTCTATTTGATCCATATTTGGAAAATTAAAGTCAATCTTTAATATATTGGAGCATTCTTGATATGTGATCAATCTTTCATGGTGATATCTAACTGATAAATTGGTGATTTCCATGTTTCTTTTGTTTTGAAAACTCTTCGGCGACTAATTTAGTTTCCTAATTCTGGAGTAGGCTGCCATGCGTCCACAAGCTGTCCTGCCTGCTGATATTAGTGTTCACTGTACTGATGGGGAACTCTGTATGTCCTTAGAGAAACTTTTGAGTGGATCACCACTTCCAGGAAATGTGATCAATGATGTAAACCCTTACCAATGCATGCCCTCAAATTTACCACCTGGTATTCTTCATGTCTCTCACACTAATATATTCCTTTGATCTCTAGGAATTTTCCAGATTTTATCTCATCAAGGTGATGGATTCAGTAATGTACATTTTCTCTAATCAGACCGTGTACATTGCAGGTAGTTTGTGGTACTTGATTCGCTCTAATGAGAGCAAAGATACAAATCTTGGATACTGGAGGCCCACAGAGGAGGCATGTAAAATTTTTACAGACTCTGTCATCACTGGTTGGAGAAATACTCTTGAATTCTATGAAGGCCGAGCTCCTCATGAACATAAAACCAATTGGATAATGAAGGAATACAGGATAACTTACCAGAAAGTTTCAGAAAATAACAAGACAAAGGTAATTAAAGGAGGTCTACATGCTTTGTATGATTTGTTTTCCTGATATGTTCTATTTATTTGTTCTATACCCAACCTGCCAGTCATCTGCCAGTTTGGTTGGATAATGTGCAGGAAGCCAATTTGCTTTGCAGAGTCCAGTCTGTTGGTGCTGAACCGAAACCAAACTGCAAAAACTTTGAAAAAATGGTTACTTCTGATATTGCTAATCGCTTCTCACAATCAGTTGTTCCTCTTGCCGATAAACGTACTGGAAACGCTTCCACAAGCAAGCCTCAGGTTACCATCCTGGTCACATATTTCATATGTATATGTTTCGCTAATTGGCTTCGTTGGTATGCAGTTCATTTTTTATACAGCTTTAACTTCTTGGAACAACAAACTTTGTTATCAGCTCTGTTTTAAGTAAAATCCTGATACAAATTTTATGTATCTTATAGGTGATCAAGGATAATGAAATTGGAACCTTAACTATTACAGAAAGGTTTCCAGATCATCAAGTAGAAATCATGCCTGCCATTGAGATAGATTTTCCTTTCGGAGATGACTACATAGAACTAGTGGATCTTGATAGACCAGCATCATTTTCTTCTAGTTCAAATTCAAGTTGCTTGACAATGTCATCAGACGAATGCTTTGATTCCCTGGCCTTGTTGGAAGAACTAGAACCCAAAACTAGTCAATACCAGGTGAATAAGAATGCAGGCTGCAGATACAGTATTTCTGTATCTCAAAAACCAGATGAGTTAGTTATGTGTGCAGCAGCCTCTTCCTCAGGTACATACAAAAATGCTTCAGTTCATTGCTTAATATGACTTTTTTGTCAATGTCAGAAGCTTAAAATACTTCTGATTTGGTTTGTAGGATCTTTGAACAAATCTCCTAATATAGAAAAGGTCAACAGTCATTCTTCTAAGATTCCCAGTTCAGCAGTCTGCGTTAAGAGAAAAGATAAGACTACAGAGAGACTGAGCAGAAATCAAAAGCCAGACCAAAGGAATGAAGATTTATCAAATTCACATACAACAACTCCAGGAGGAAAGAAGGCTACTGTTGTCAAAACCAAGAAGCTGAAGAAAATGTATCTCTGCTTCATGTCATGTTAGAACTTAATCCTGATGTGTTTGCTCTATGAATGAAGCAGAGGTACTTTTTCTCTTCAGCTTAAGTTAATAGACTATGATGTAGTTATTTTTGTATTACTACAAAGCATATTTGAATAATCAATTAACCTAATAGATATACTCTGGGCACAAGTTCTCTGAATTTGGAAGTCAAGCTCTCTCGAAATAGGGAGCAGCTAACATGTTGTCTGAATTTGACGACACATTCTCTTATTCATGTCAAACCATCCATCCCACATTTTTAACTGAACCCGTGCTAAAATGGCCGGGATGACTATGGGCTCTTAAGGGTGTGAGTTCATGTGTTCGAGGGCCGACAACTTGTTCGGTGTTGGCACTGATACGCTTCTCGGCACATAATAGAGAATAGACATTTTTTTTAGTAGAGAATAGACACTTCTTATTATTCATGCATCCCCACTCTAGGAAAGAGTCTTGTTATTGTGACAATAATTGTAGTGTCCATGTGTATGTGTGTATCATATGCTCAGTATGTGATTTCGATAAACGAGAAATATAGAATTCAAATAACGTTTGCAGTACTGTTCACCTACTCACCGGAAAACATTTGGTCAATAACCGTCAGATCAAGCGAATTCCATCAAGTGGTTGAGATTTAATGACACTTAATTAAACAAAATTCACTATCTTTTAATTTAGTATTACTTGGTTTATCGATGTATTCTCCATCAAAGAAACCCGGGCTTCTTCAGTCCAAAAAAAGAAGCACAGACTTCATCGAAAAAAAACTCATAATTGAAGTCTTCTTTTCTCCGATTATATACGTACATCTTTCTCACAAAATCCATGAAATTAGATTTAAATCCAAAATTGATTCACTAGAGACGGTGACTCCACGGGGAAGCATGTCTTCTTATCCTCTCTTAATTAAAAGCTAACTCTGTAAATCTCTATTCATATATTCTAAAAGCTCTAGAATTGTCCTGCTTCAAAGCTCAAAATTCTAGTAATTTAGCATCAAATCTACTTGAACTAGGACAAACGTGGCATGTGGATCATCATTGTACCGATATTATCCTAACTTAGCTACCTGTAATGTGTTTGATTTTAACTACAAAATGTCTTGGTACAATTAGATATGATTCATCCACTTATAAGTTATATTTTATTTGTCTATTTTCTGATGTGAGATCTTTCTTTTCCAACAGTCTCCCTCACGTGCAACCTAACTTTTTAGGTATGCACGTGTAATTCATTTAGTCTAATTCCACATCGGAAATCAGTATGTGATTTGTTAATTATGATTTTAATGATGGTGATTTGTTTATGATGCGATTTGTGATTCATGTTTGGCTATTTGTTTGTGGTGTGATTTGAGATTTAGACCTAAATTTGAGTTCATTATGTTGTGAGGCTTTCCCTCATTATGCTGGAAGAAGTAATTAAATAGGACTCGTTTTGATACCAATTTGAACTGAGACAAGCGTGGTCCATGGATCACCATTGTACTGATATTGTCTCAACTTAACCACTTTTAAGGTGTTAGATTTTAACTACAAAAAGACATCAATACATTTAGATACGATCTATCAATTTATAAGTTATATTTTATTTGTCTCTTTTTTATGTGAGATATTTCATTTCCAACATTTTACTCATTAAACCCAAATACTCCAATAACTTAGTTCGTCAATTCTCCAGTGAAACGAGTCTGAATTTCTACCTAAAATTTGTGAACTTGACTTAAAACGGGAAGATGAGAAGACGTGCTTAAGCGTCAGGTCTTTGTCTCCAATGAATCTATTCTGGGTTTGTAGAAAAATTTATGAATTTTGTGAGACGATGAGAGAAGAAAAGGAGGAGATGAGAAGAATACGTCTCTAGAGGGAGAAGATGAGCTGATGAACACGTCAAGGAGAATAATTAACAACAATTAATTCTAATTATAATATATAAGATAATAAATTTAGTTTAATTAAATAGTCATTAAATATCAGCCACAAGATGAAAATTGGCTTGATCGACGGTTACTTACTAGATGTTTCCTGGTCAGTAGGTGACCAAGTGAACTTGACTAAAACAACATTTGTACTTAAAATGCGTTATCAGGTGATTGCTATAATAAATTGCTTGCAGCTTACTATTGTTCAAACAAAAAATGAAAGAAAAAAATCTCAATTTCTTTTTTATTATTGTTGTTAGTCTGACCCTTTCTTTTGAAATTTGTTTTATCATTACTCAGCTACTAATGTGAAATTACATCATGAGAAGTTGATAAGTAGTTTATTTATGATAGATTTGTTTAGATTATTGTAATCTATTTCCATTAAGAAATCAAATTTCCATCAAAGGTGGTTTGCTTCCTAACTCTTCAAAAAATTTATATCATTTCACCAAGACTAGTTTTGAATGCCTTCAGGAAGCTCCAAAAACCAAAAGAAAACCTTATACAAATGGGGGGAGCTGGTAACGTAACCGGTACCCATTGCATCCCTATGCAATTTCCTTTCACCAAATCGCCACACAAAGACTAATCCTCACCTTGACCGCAATTGACTCATTTCCGCCGCCACACAACACTCCATTATATTTCTCATTTTTAAATTCCGTTGTACAATATTTTGGGTCCGTCCCTTTCGGGCCTATGAGGCCAGAAGGCCCACCACCGCTCATCTTTATGATCATCACACATGCTCCTCCTGTTACTCGATCATATCACGGCGACTGGAAGATCTAACGGCCATGATGGTGGTCCTACTAAATAGACGGCTCGCATTGCCTGATTATGGCGGGAATTGTATCCCTAAAACAAGGGGTGGACATATTCAGATCGGATCGGTTTTTGGTCCAAACCGTATCTAATCTGAATTATTCGAATTTATAAAACTTCTATCCGAAACTAAATTTTAAAATCGGATCAACTGGAAACCGGATCGGGTTGGATCGGTTTTGGATTTAACCCGAATTTAAAACAATAAGATGAGACATTTTAAAAAAAATTATTATTTTGTCTTTTTCCCTATAAAAATTAAAACGTATATAGTTCTTTTCTCTCAATTATTATTTTTTCAAGAATTTACAGTCATGCTTAAATTATATGTCAAAGTATATATATATTTTTAATAGTATACTTGTTCAAGAATGTGAGTTCATATGAGTGTGTATATAAATACGTATAATTTGATAAATAAATTTTGTCTTCTTAAGGTGACACATAATAAGAAATATATTGACTAATAATAAAGTAACACGTATTAAAAAAATATAACACAAAATATAAAATATTCGGTTAATTCGGACCGGTTTTTAGGCTAAACCGGAACCAATCCTATTCAAACCGGTTCGGACCGGTTTATGTTATTTTTTGACCCGTTTTAATCGATTCAGTTATCTGGCCCGGTTTTTCAGATGCTTTTTTTCGGTTTTCGGTTTTCGGTTGAAAACCGGATATTTGTCCACCTCTACCTAAAACAGGCAGATACGTGGGTGTTAATTTTTGTGGACGGCAAGTAGAGCCTTCCTCGTTGCGGGACCCGCCCCGAGTCTCCGTTGGGTCCGACCAGATTAAATTCCGGTTTCCGTTACGTCTCCCGGCCAATGAAACGTCTCATTGGTCCCTCCTTTTTGCTGAAGTTACCGTAAACACCTCAATTCTTTGAAGCATCAATACTATGGTAGTGTATCAATCCTAGTTCCATTGAGTATTACGTTTTTTCGGTCTGATTAATTAATAAGAATTATTTGCTAGTTTGATCAATATTATACAATAAATTCTTGAAACCCAAATAAAATAACATAATCCTTAAACCCTAAACCTTAAACTCAAACCCCTAAATTGTTAACTCGAATCAAACCGATCTAACATTCGAAACCAAACATATTCACATAACATCTCAAATTCATGATATGAGATGTTATAGCTTTAGCCAAATCTTTCGATAACATTATTTTCTCACATACTTTTAGAAAGACTAATTTTCTTCAGTTGGTCACTCATTCTCCTCTCCGATGTGTTGGTCTGATGGGATTCATCCCTAAGCTCAGATGACTTTTCTTATAGGTTCTTCTTCTTGTATTGGTCATCTGATGGGCTTTTCGTTGTAATTTTTTTTCTCTTCAAAAAAAACATTCATATGCACCGGCAAAACTACTATCTTGAAAAAAGTGATAGAAATGAATATAAATCTTGAACAATCGATATTGATCAGCATAATTATTTAGGTTTAGAGCGATTCAATTTCATTTTCATTCTAAATTTTATGATGATGATGATTATTATTATTATTATTATTATTATTATTATTCATCTCATGCAAATCAATTAAAAAAAATTAAATGAAAAACTGAAATAAATTTAAATTGAGGGGTAAACGGTAAAATCAAGTCTGGACGGGTTGGATGAACATAACACAAAAATGAGGGGCATAACCGTCACGACACTGTTGACGTGAACATTCCACCCCTATCCCATTATATATACTAGTCTTCGTGTAGAAGGATTTTGTTCGCACCTGTTAAATATTTGGTTTCTTTGTTACTGTCTATAACCCTCAGTAGATAATGTATCTCAACTTTAAGACTTACTAATCATATTAATTATATATTTATATTGAGATGCAGATAATTTAAATAACAAATCACTACACTATACATGTGAATTTTGTAGTTTGATTAATGTTATGTAACAATTATCTGAAACTGTAATAAAAATTACACAATTGATTGAGATGAATATAAAACTGAATTTATATTAACAACTAAAATATCTAAAATTGCAAGTAAGGAACACCCATCAGTTCATGTAATAAGCTGAACTGAAAAACTAAATCAATAGGAAAATTAATGGTTGTCATAAACCCTAAAGTCACACGCCAACATTCATATGCATGGTCAAAATTAATATTTTAAAAAGTGATACAAATGAATATAAACTCTGAACAATCGATACAATTATTAATCGATTAAAATACCCTCAACACAATTATTTAGTTTTAACGTTGATCCAATTTCTTTTCTATTATTATTATTATAGATATGTTATTAAAAACACCCAGTATTTTTTATTAACACACACATCAATCTATTATTATTATTATTAAATGAGTGACAAAACTGTAAAAAAATTATGAGGGAATATTTTTCAATTCGTGTAAGAATGGCTTGATTGTAAAAAATAGAGGGGTAGTTTCGACCATTCACTATCACATGTCATAAGCTGAACTGATAAACTAAATCATTAGAGAAATTAATTGTTATCCTAAACTCTAAACTCACATATAAACATTCATATACATCGTCAAAATTAATATTTTGAAAAATTAATATATATATATATATATATATATGAATATAAATCCTAAACAATCAATACAATTATTAATCGATGTCATAAACCCTAAACCCACATGTCAACATTCATATGCATCGTCAAAATTAATATTTTAAAAAAGTGATATAAATAAATTTAAACTTTGAACAATCGATACAATTAATCGGTTAAAATATCATCAACACAATTATTTAGTTTTAGAGTTGATTCAATTATTTAGTTTATTATTATGAATATTGCTATTATGGAGATGTTATTAACAACATCCGGTATTTGTTATTAACACACCTATCAATATATTATTATTATTATAATTAATATTGTTATTTTTAAATGAGTGACAGAACTATAAAAATATAAAAATTAAGGACATATCTATCAATTCGTATATAAATGGCTTGATTGTAATAAATCCATTCACTATTCACATAAACAGTGACACCCAATCCGCTTAGAATAATATATATATATATATATATATATATATATATAAACTGGGCATATCAAAAGATAGTACTCTATATATGGTTACCATTCTTATATTGATCATCTGCTTTTAGGTATAGTTTACTAGTGCTGAGTATAAATCTATGTGAACTCATTTACATAGATCTAAAAAGTCTAATAATTCAAGTAACTATTAACCGGCCGGACAACTCGCATTTCATCCAATTATAAATTCAATCTTTGAAAATTAGTGGACACTTGTTTAGCACTCTAATAGGCTAATTAGACATTTGAATACTGATAAGATGTAAGGCATAACACACAAAGTGCTAATTAGACTAGCTGTCTAATAGGTCATAGCTCTCACAAACTTTTTTTTCAACCCTCATCGAGTGTGTAATGATATTTTCTTCATTCAAAAATTACAGTTACATATTGAAATGATTTAGAAAATGATGTAACAGTTACTCAATGAACGGTTCAGTTACTCAATAGCTCATAGCTCTCACTAATTTTTTTAACCCTCGTAATGACATTTTCTTCAATAAAAAATTACAGTTACATATTGAAATGATTCAGAAAATAATGTAACAGTACTCAATGAACGGTTCAGTTTCGATTACCTCTTTTTCCCACTTCGAGTACCAAATAGTCTTGTAAACATAAAATTTCTCTCAACTTAAAACATCACAAGTATTTTATAAAAGGAACGTAACAAGTTAATAATTTTATAAGTTGGAGACCGCAAACGAAACAGAGAAGTGGTAGTTTGGTCATTCCGGTGTACACCACTATCACATTGACTACCGGTCATCTCCCAGTAAACTTCCGTTGAAAACATCCAAACCGCTGGTGGTATTGCATCATGGCCGCAACCTCAGTTTTGCTTTGCACAGAAAAACAAATAATTTAGGGACAGAACTCACACACCCTACGTGGTCCGTCCTCATTGGTCAACCTCAGGTCTCCGGGATTCATAGCACGCACCAATAAACAATACCAGTCACTCTCATCTTTCCCTCTCTCACTCTTCTTCTTCCTCCTCTGTGCTTCTTCTCTGCAAAAACACTTCAATTCTGCTCCATTTTCTCTACAACTTCTCTCCAATTTCTCCATACACGTGTCCAGCAATGCATGATCTTCCTTTTAAACTCAATTTCCACTCCTAACGCCGTCGTTTTCGCCGAATAAACCTCGCTCCGCTAAGAAAATGCTTCAGCCAATGGAGAGCTCCGTCAACAATGGCGTCTTCTCGCAGTTTCAGAGCTACGGCGACAGCAGCGAGGAGGAGCTCTCTGTGCTGCCACGTCACACCAAGGTGGTGGTTACCGGCAATAACAGAACCAAATCTGTTCTCGTCGGCCTCCAAGGCGTCGTTAAGAAGGCCGTTGGATTAGGCGGATGGCATTGGCTGGTAATTAACTTGTTCCCTTTGTCCGATTCTGGAAAATCAGTTCTTGCATTCAGTTTTGTTTGCATTAGTATTAAGAGATTGGTTCAATCTGTGATTGATGCTATTCTCTTGAGTTTCAATCATACTGATTATTCTTATAATTTCAATGCATTTTTCTGTAAATTGGCTGTAAATTTTGGCACGAAATCTTTCAGGTGATTCTAAATTTGAATCAGGAGTATGAGTTCTCATTGCATGTTTAATTTACTGCTGGATCTGCAGATTTGCTAGGTTTCTTGCAACAGTGGTTCTTGAATTTGAGAGTTTTGATATTGTTTTGCTTGATGTGAAGTTGATTTTTATAGATGAAATATACTTTACTGACTTTATCTCATTAATTTGAGTGTTTTCCGTTTAATTAATAACTAAGTGCTAGTTGTTGGATTTAAAAGCTGGAGTTTTATTTGTGTCAATATTAAATTTGCAGTATCACAATTTAACAATTTATTATGAATTTATGAAGGAGGATCTCTGTTTTATTTAATTTTTGGTGGCTCACTTTTGTGTTCATCATTCTGGGCATGTTGCGGATTCAATGGCTCTATTGATTACATTCTTAATGTTCATAAAAAATATTCCTTTTTTTTCTTAATTTTTTTTCTTTCCTTTTTGAACTGTTGCTGGATCCTTTAGATGTCTCCATTGCTCAAGGTTCTTGCATCTGCAATCCTCAATGAGAATTGGTTCTTTTGGAATTGTTATCAAAGTTTGTTCCTGTTTTTTTTAGATTTATCGCCAGTAAGGTTTCCCTCTCGCCTTTTTATGGCAGTGGGATTTTTATTCTTATCTGAGGTTTGGAAAGTAGAATTTGAACTTCCAGAAGCATTCTCTGCCCCAGTTCCATCAATAAATTGAGATTATTATATAATTTTGATCTGCAACTACCATCTTTTATAAGGAAATAGAACTGGATTTTTACAGTGGTAAAAGTTGCCTGCAAATTTTGTTAGTCTTTGGGGATTTTATTAGGTCTATTGATAAGAATTTTTATTGATGATTCTAAACAGGTCCTTACGAATGGCATAGAAGTGAAGCTTCAGAGGAATGCCCTTAGTGTCATTGAAGCTCCTACTGGTAATGAAGAAGATGACCTTGATTTTGAAACTGTCCATTGGAATGGATCAGACATGGGTGAGTTTGGTTGAACCGGCCAATACTATCTCATCCTTGTATGTGTTGATCTGCTTTTCTAAAGTAGGGTGATATAATTAGTTCTGTGTTTATCTGCTTTTCTAAAGTAGGGTGATATAATTAGTTCTGTGACTTCAACTAATCAAGTATGCCTATTGGCTCAGTTCTGTTAGTCTCAATAAGGTCCCTAATGTCATCATGCTTTGGTTAACTTATTTTGGTTAAATGTGGACTTGGAACAGCATGTTCTATATAAAAGTGGCAGGGGTTGGCACATAGGATCCGTATTGTTATTCACCTTTTCTTTTTTATGTCTCTAAAAATTAAAGCTTTAATATTGTCTCATTTCTCTATCACTACTCTTTCTTTTGTTTCTGGCTCCACTGTGCTTTTCTCATTGTGGCTCTATTATTGTCTTTCCCCAGCTTCTGATTATACTCAAAGATCTCAAAGATCAAGACATAGGGTACATAAATCATGTGGATCATCTCACAAGACTATATGCAGATCTTTCTCTAATGACTCACAATCTAAGGGTTCTGTTTCTACTCCTCAAGGATCAAGTTCAACAGTGAGCAGCATCCTATACTCTTTTTGAATTTTTACTATACTCTTCCATAATATTTTAACTTGAAATATCTCATTGTTCAGAAAATTGACCTTGGGAAACTGGGGATGGCTGCTCTGTGGAGATATTGGCGACACTTCAATCTTGTGAGTGCTTAACAGTCTACCTTTCAAGATTGAATGATGGTTTTGTATTTTCAGTTGCGTATTTTCTTATGACTGAATGATTTTATAGGTTGATAACATACCAAAACCATCGAAAGAGCAGCTAATAGATGTTGTTCAGAGGCATTTCATGTCACAGGTACATAAAATTGCTGGCATTGTTATTCTTTTTCTGGTTCTGAGTACTTGAATATGTTAGCTTGGGAACATGAGGACAATGTTACAAAATGTTGGGATTTTGTTAAGTTGCCAGCTAGAACTAGGTCATTACATGTCTATATCCCATCATTAACGGTTCAAAAATATCGTTTGCTCTATTGGTGTAGCAAATTGATGAGTTGCAGGTGATTGTGGGGTTTGTTAAGGCTGCAAAGAGAATGAAGAATATGTGCAAATGACTTAGAGGACCATTGATATAGTCGACGCATGCTAACAAAGAGACACTGGATGTCCACTCCCCTGATCTGATATATTAACTTCATGTATCTATCAAGGGGCTTGTTTATGCTTACATGTCTGTTAATGAGCTGTAGAGGGATTTAGTATTTACCTTTCTGGTAAAAAAGGAGCATAGCTATTTGTAGATATTCAAACCGATGGAAAATGGGAAGGACCTCTTGGTAGGAATTAAGAGACCCTGTGGCTTAATATGCATCTAAGCTCGGTTGAAATGTATGTCAATGCTGACTGGGGAAGTGGGGGTTTTCCGAAATGTATATGTTCTTTAGTTCTTTTATTCAAAAATCTACAGTGATCTGTGTTTTATAAACTTGTAACTTTTTTTTGCATCAAAATTTTATTGAATAAAATGATAAAATCTAAGGGGTATATATAGCCAAAACCCTTATTAGAATAAACAACAAGACATGACAAACTCAAACATAAACAACAACTGAGCAAATTGCATCACATATCAAGACGCATAACAACAGTACTATTAAGTGTAGGGTAAGGATCATGTGAATTCTTTTTTATCATCACTTTTTTTTGGATTTCAGGAGAGACTTAAGAAGATTTACAAAATAAACTTCTCGTAACTTCAAACAATGACAATTCCAAACGAGACGTTAGAGAGGAACCAGATCCATGTTTTACTACTTTGTCACCATATATCCAACGAATGCTGACATTAAAATTTCGACTTGAAGGGTCAGTTGTGAGTTCTTCCTGTTGAAAACCAAGCAACAAATTGATTACAAACCCACCATTTTGCTATATGTGTGACAAACGAGGCTGAACATCGGTTATGCATAACTGGTAATCCGAACAAAGATGAGAGCAGGTGGCAAGTCATATTCAACTAGTTTCTGCTTGACAATTCAAATGACTATGGTTGGCAACGGCAGACATCTCCTGTTGTCAAGTCACGTACTTTCTAATCGGATGCACATGGCTCCTAAGTTCTAATTGGGAGAGACATGAAGGTACATAAAATTAAATTAAAAAAACAAATTGTTTGGAACCTTTCGAATCTCTACAACATGTGGGAGCATGGTACGTATCAATTTCCTAGCATTACAATTTAGTCGATCATAGTTTGTTGTTGTGGAATTGAAAAATCCATCTTCCTAGCAAGTGATTTAGACTGAGGTCGGGGGTCCCTTAGCCTCAGGCTCAGGTCATCTCTGCGATCGATGGAGCAAACACTACCTGTATCGGAACCAAGACACAAGGTAGGCTTGAAAAGACCAAATTCGAACCGTTAGAAGGTTTCAATTCGGATCCCTCGTCGGCTGAAGAGATTTGAAGCGGACAGGGAAGACAAAGTTAGCTGAAAGGTTGGGCCGAGCTCGAAGAATCTATAGGCGTAGTAACGTTGGGCCCAGCTGAACAATTGGGACAGATCTACAATTGTGAAACAATAACCAGTATTCTAGCCCAGTTCAAAGGAAGAAGATGAATGTGTAGTAATGTATCGTGTCTCAGTACATCAAAGGAAGTATAGTTGATGAATCGGAACATTAATCTACCAAATAATTTCTAGTTTTCTCATAACAAACTTGGTAGAAATTACGATGATTCCTTCCCTAGCCTACTTATAAATCTGAAGAATGATAAAGGAAGAGAGCTAGTTTCATTTGGTCAAGGATTCATTTTTAGATCCCACAACGCGGGACGTCTTTGATGTTCAATCAAATTGCCACTAGTTTCTAGAGGCCAGAACTCTTCGTCCCCTAGAAACTTTTGCCATGTTAAAATGACTTGAATCATTTGTGCTTAAGTGAATTCATTGGCCAATTAATCTAACACTAATTGTGCTCAACACAGCTAGCTTTATCTCGATCCATCAACCATACGTGTATTTTAGTTAGGTTGTGATCCATTACATATGACTAAATATGAATATATAAGATGCCTGGGGTCTCAGTCGATCCGTTCTCAATTTTCTTGCCAAAGAATTCATGAACCAATTATATATGCTCCAATCAAACTACATCGTCAGCATTTCCTTTCACAGAAATTAATCTCCTTTCCAATGTTTTATACCTTTAGCTTTAGGTTTACTTTGGAGCTAGCTAGCTTGCTACTTTTCATGCGTTTAGCTTTACATGTTGAATTATATAGGGATTGAAGGCATAACCCATCTCTAAGTGCTTCGAAAATGGGATTTGGCTGGTTAGGATTTCTAATTTAATTTAGATTTTATTTACTTTTAATTTATAGGTTTTAGGCTTGTTAGTTACCTTAGGGTTTATTAATTTGCTCCTATATAAAGATCTTTCATACTAATAAACTTTTGAGTTTTCTCAAATTCTTCTAGCGGATTAGAGAAAACTCTCTTGAATTCATGAGTGAGGTTTGTGGATTAAGGTCTATTGTTGGTGGATTTCAACACATCTATATATTTCGCTGCGTCAAAGTAGTATCTCTTGTTATGATACGGAGGTATTGATCTTATATGCAGGTTTCATATGTACCTAAAAAAACAATTTGGACTTCACCAAACTATAATAAACGACTAAATTTAGCACACCATATTGTTGAATCCTGGTTCCGTCACTGATAACGTGTGTGTATATATACAGCCTCTGTATTTAGTTGTGTCAAGTTACTCAAGTGCAAAAGAAGAATTAATCCAGAAAACCAGGAACTGGTCGATCATGTTGTTTCTAGCTAGATAGCTCCTTTTGATTTCCATACGTGAACAAAGCGAATTGAAAGCATACCCATACACATTACAAGTTATCTAATTTGTGTAGCCACAAATTTCAGTGCCATCAAATCATATTCCCCAGCTCCATTGAGAGCATATATGCCTGCTCAACTTGATTCCGGCCATCAAGAAGCACATCTGCTGTGTTTCTTTGATACCTTCTACTTGGATGCTGCTTACGTACAAATTTCTTGAAAATACACTAAACAAGATCTTGTTTCTAGATCAAGATAGTATAAATGTACGTACTGCGTACGTAGTGCCATAGTCATTCTCATATGCATATTTGTCATCCAGCAGTATATAAATTGAACCAATTCACCAACTAAGTATGCCTAATTACTTTTGTTGGCTGAGTTGAACACAGTTGAGCCGACCATTCTACACTTCTGTATATGATCGATAGCTTTCGATCTAGTGGCCGGTGACATGTATTTTGGATTTAGGCACAAATCATAATTAAAAACCCAAATGATTGTTACGAAACGAGTGGCATCATATCCCACTAATTACCCTTCACCCTCGATCAGTGATCAGCGTGGTAATATATACACACACAAACAGAGAGCACTCATGAACTGAAATATCTTGGTAGTCTTTTTTTAATATCAAATAAAAAATCGACTAAATCATATCCTTCACCTTAAAAGATTTGAACCTTTCTCAACCGGGCGAGGTTAATGGAGCCCTAAACTAGAACCCAAATGACCTCATTTAGTCGATCAGATTGAGTTGTCATGGAAATTTGACTAAAAATTGATGATTAAATAGTCAATAATTAATTAGAGGAATAGTTTTGGAAAATGGAAACCTTAATTAGCTAGCTATCCCATCGTCGCAACGTACGTGGAGTTCACTGGCATAGTGGCCTGAAAGGTTAGTGGTGATCATTCTCAGTGGACCTAGTCGGAAAATTAAGGCTTTAATATTGTCTCATTTCTCTATCACTACTCTTTCTTTTGTTTCTGGCTCCACTGTGCTTTTCTCATTGTGGCTCTATTATTGTCTTTCCCCAGCTCCTGATTATACTCAAAGATCTCAAAGATCAAGACATAGAGTACATAAATCATGTGGATCATCTCACAAGACTATATGCAGATCTTTCTCTAATGACTCACAATCTAAGGGTTCTGTTTCTACTCCTCAAGGATCAAGTTCAACAGTGAGCAGCATCCTATACTCTTTTTTGAATTTTTACTATACTCTTCCATAATTTTTTAACTTGAAATATCTCATTGTTCAGAAAATTGACCTTGGGAAACTGGGGATGGCTGCTCTGTGGAGATATTGGAGACACTTCAATCTTGTGAGTGCTTAACAGTCTACCTTTCAAGATTGAATGATGGTTTTGTATTTTCAGTTGCGTATTTTCTTATGACTGAATGATTTTGTAGGTTGATAACATACCAAACCCATCGAAAGAGCAGCTAATAGATGTTGTTCAGAGGCATTTCATGTCACAGGTACATAGAATTGCTGGCATTGTTATTCTTTTTCTGGTTCTGAGTACTTGAATATGTTAGCTTGGGCTTGAGGACAATGTTACAAAATATTGGGATGTTGTTAAGTTGCCAGCTAGAACTAGGTCATTACATGTCTATATCTTGCCAAGTCCAGAGCGATTTTGCTATTTGATCCCATCATTTAACAGTTCAAAAATATCGTTTGCTCTATTGGTGTAGCAAATTGATGAGTCGCAGGTGATTGTGGGGTTTGTTAAGGCTGCAAAGAGAATGAAGAATATGTGCAAATGACTTAGAGGACCATTGATACAGTCGACGCATGCTAACAAAGAGAGACACTGGATGTCCACTCCCCCTGATATATTAACTTCATGTATCTATCAAGGGGCTTGTTTATGCTTACATGTCTGTTAATGAGTAGAGCTGTGGAGGGATTTAGTATATTTACCTTTCTGGTAAAAAAGGAGCATAGCTATTTGTAGATATTCAAACCGATGGAAAATGGGAAGGACCTCTTGGTAGGAATTAAGAGACCCTGTGGCTTAATATGCATCTAAGCTCGGTTGAAATGTATGTAAATGCTGACTGGGGAAGTGGGGGTTTTCCGAAATGTATATGATCTTTAGTTCTCTTATTCAAAAATCTACAGTGATCTGTGTTTTATAAACTTCTTGTAATGTTTTTTGCATCAAAATTTTATTGAATAAAATGATAAAATCTAAAGGGTATATATAGCCAAAACCCTTATTAGAATAAACAACAAGACATGACAAACTCAAACATAAGCAACAACTGAGCAAATTGCATCATATATCAAGACGCATAACAACAATACGATTAAGTGTATGGTAAGGATGATGTGAATTCTTTTTTATCATCACTTTTTTTTGGGATTTCAGGCGAGACTTAAGAAGATTTACAAGATAAACTTCTCGTAACTTCAAACAATGACAATTCCAAACGAGACGTTAGAGAGGAACCAGATCCATGTTTTACTACTTTGTCACCATATATCCAACGAATGCTGACATTAAAATTTCGATTTGAAGGGTCAGTTGTGAGTTCTTCCTGTTGAAAACCAAGCAACAAATTGATTACAAACCTCAGTGCATCACCACGCTCCACTATATATAGGTTTTGGTTCCCCTCTGATTATGCATGCTTTTAGCTTAGAAATGCATGTTCATCATCTGTCAAATAATCCACACTATCTAGGAATGGGAACTGCGCGCTAGCTTAGCTTAGCAAGAGCAGCAACGAATCTTAACCTATGGAGATTCCCATCCCTAATTTGTTTGGGATTTTTGTATGGTGAATCATTGATTCTCTTATGTTTCTGCTTCATGAATCATATCGATTCGATAATATATATATGAATCGAGAATTCTCTTTCATTTTCTTGTGCAACTAAGAATCTGATCAGTTATATTCAGCTCCATGCATCCAGCCACTTGATTATTCAAGAATAAAGAAATTATTCAAAAATCAAGAGCTACGGTGAATCGAATCGTAATCCACCATAAGGATTTGGTAGCACGCCATGTCATTTGTACTCTAATTAGGCATTCGAGTGATGATGTTTATTATATATGATACGTAATTAGAAGATCGATGATATAGAGCTTCTCGATCATGCCGTGTGCTCATTAATTGCTCAAATATAGATATAGATATATATATATATATATATATATATATATATATCTTGTTGCAAATATCTAATTAGCTACGAAACTAATTTTGTTTTACTTTGCCGACTACTGCATACCAAAGCTACGACTGATCAATCGATGATGGATAGTGTTGGTGCCGAATTTTAACACCAACAAGTCAACAGAAGTTTTGTTGAAGTCCAACGTGTGAAGTGGTGGGGTTGTTCTCATATAGTGGATCTATCTTCCGTTACGGTTGGTTTTCCCACAAGCATGGTCTTGGTCATCCATCTCTGATTACTGGTGGTACTTCTCGATGGTCTAGGATCGCGTCTTGGTGGTCCATTGCATGTGGCTAGAGGAATGACCTTGATGATCTTGTGCATCTGACTTCCTTCAATGAGATTGGGCTCTTGATCGTGGACATCAACTCTTATGTTGAGCAGGGGTGATCGATCATGTGACATTCGACATCCTTCACTCGATGATGAGCTTTTTGCACTCGATAATGACCTTCATTCACTCGATGGTGAGCTTTCCGCACTCCTTTTGTTGATGGACTTTCTTCTTCATTAGGGTGGGCTTCCTTCATTGGATGATGAACCTTCACGCTCCCTTGTTGGGTGATGCTCTTTACTAGATGATGAGCTCTCACACACTTTTGTTAGGTGAAACTAATATTCTCTCCTTGGACTTCGTCCACACGGTTTGGGCTCACTCCATTGGGTGATAGACTTCCTACACTTGAGAGTTGTGTCCTTTCTCCTTTGTTGGATGAAGTCCATACTCTCCTCTTGAACTTCCTCCACTGAACGTTGAGCTTTCTCCACTTGATGATGAGCTTACACCATAGTGATGATCTGCAAAAGTGAGAGAAGAAAAGTCATCGGAGAACCAGCCTAAGACCGACCAAACACTCTCTGACGCCCAAATCAGTAGAGTGTTTGAGCAATGAATAAAGATATGAGAAGTGTATGATGCTTTGGCATTGTGCTGAAGTATCATTGACATGCCAAAGCAGAATAAGAAAGAGAGAGATTGTGCACTTTGACATCATTTAGGGAGAGAAGAAGTAGAAGTCCTTCAGCCTTGAGAAGACTTGATATTTATAGGAGAAGAGTTTGCTTATGTGGAAAAGGAGAACATGACTCTTCACCAAACTTCTTACACTCTGACTCCTGACACGTGAAGGTATGTGTATGACAAAGTTGGTGACTGATGTCACCTTTTGGTCATGCATTTAGACTGTAGCCATCGTCAGTGAGCAACACATGTCCTAGTGGGTGAGAGCTGACCCTTGGACTACTGTTCACATGCCCATAACTGATGTTGGAACTTGACACGTGGAAGAGTTGGTGAGAGTAGATCAGCTTATTATTGCATGTCTACGTGTGCCATGAGGGTCCAAGCCTTAGCCTTGAAGGTTGTGGCCATGACAACTAAGGGTCGAGACTTAAAGCCTTAAAGGTCGAATTCTTGGTCTTGGAGGTCGAAGTATCGACCTTGAAGGTTGAGGCTCTAGACTTGTGTTAGACTAACTAAGGTTAAGTCACGATATGTTTTAGTCTTGCCATGTCAGATGATCAGTCATGACATGTCAGTGGTCATCACTTGGTGATTATCGAAGACACTTGGTGATCGTCCAACGTTGAAGATTTGAAATACTAAGTTAGACACCTTAAAAGTTTAAGTACGTTGAAAGGTCAGAGTCCTACGTGGTTCTTTGACATTTTAACGCGTCCTACAGTCAAGATTCGTTGTCGAACCAAATTATGACATCAACGGATAGATGATAGAAAATATTGCCTCTAAGTTGCTTAACGATTGAGCTAGTCATGCATGGACGACCCTTTGGCATATATACGTAAGATCAAATAAATCTAGTTATCTATTGTATATAACCGAGAAACTTGTTCTTTCGACGTATTTAAGTTCAAATGAATATTCGACAAACTTATCGCTGTGTACCTATGCAAGTTCAAATCAATACACCGACTCATCACCCTAATATAGGTTGACAAATAAGATGACCTGACTTGTGGACTAAGTTCAACGTGGTCGATCGATCACTATTCTTCTTACAAGTTGAATTGAATTAACCTTCACTTGGATGTGCGGACATACAAAAAACCATCCTTTATTTTTCAACAAGACCTACTCATTTACTTACAAAAACATAAATCAACTAATCTTTAAAACCCAGCAAATTTGAAATATTATCACCAATGCAGCTAGTCATACGTGTATGTAACATTGTAACTCTGCAACTCCAGGCTGCATGCCGTTTTCTGGAGCATGAAGATGAAGACACAGCAAACAGCTCGGAGTAGAAAGCTCGAAGCAGTAAGGCAATTGGCAGACATGCACAGAGATATGCGGACAGATGACTTAGCGAGATCGAGGACATAGGTCACAAGTCTAACATGCATGGATCACAGAAAGCTAAGCCTAATTTCCATTGACGTCTCACTTTGGCTTTCATCACATATACTCTCTCTCTCTCTCTCTCTCTCTCTCTCTCTTTTGGAGTCTTCTTCTTCGATCTGTATCTAACTGGCCGGGTGCTATGTAGTTAATGCATGCCTACGCACATATCAATATTTGCTGTTCTTCGTTAACATCATTAAGCTTACGTACTTACTTTAACGCCAATTCCTCACTAGCTAACTGATTGCAACATTACAGTCACAGTTAATCTTCTGTTTCGGTGTAATATATCACCGACAAACAGTTAATTTTAAGCTGTAATTAAGCATTTACATTGTCGAGTAAATACCGGAAATGTAATTATAAATAAAACCAGACTCGCAAAAAATGTACACTTAGATCAAATCAGATACTCAGATTATATATTTCCTAATATTGGATAATTATTTCCCGTAAAAAAATATAATGTAGTGTAATGAATCTTCTTAACTCGTCATTTTTAATGTGGGCTTCTACCTCGGATATCTCTGTCTTGACTTACCACCATGTTTGGAGTTCGAAAACTGAATGACGCACTCTGATTACGCTGAATTTACAAATGTGGCTAGGAGAGGGCTGCAATGCTCCTTCGGTCAGACGACGGGCCCCGACCGAGATTAGTCCTTAGGCCTAGGAAGCCTTTGGGATACCCAGCTGAACAATCTGAGAAATTCCTCATAGGGTGTCAAAAAAAACTCGTCATTTTCAATGAGATAATTAAAATAGAATGTGATATTTAAATTTTCACCCATAGGTATTAGTTAGGGATTATGTATTTTATTTAAATGTTCACTCATCAGAGCGATTCCGGTTCTTGAGATCTAGGTCTCACTTGGCGGCAACGCTATACTTTTGGGCATGGCGGTGACTATGCAAGATATGGTGGCGGCATGGAGAGCTTTCTCTGTGGTGATCGTGTTGACGGCGGAGTGGGGAAGCTTCTCCACGGTGATAGTGTTGGCGGCGGGGGGTCTTTCATGGGTGCCCCAGACCGAGTTGGTTTTTAGCAAGGATATATGTCGTCGACGAGGATGGTGATGTCGATGGTGTGGGTGAAGAATGCACTCGGGATCGGGTCTTCTGCAATCCAATCCTTCAGGCGCAATCTCAAAACCCAGAGAGGTGGTGAGAGAAGGAGGAATGCTAGGTCGACTGCCCATGTTGTTAGGATGACAATGGTTGTCAGATCTAGAGTTGTGAGTGGCCGCAGAGATATGACAGCAACGGCGAGAAACCCTAGAGTCCATCTAGGGTGGACTGACGGTGGGCCAGACCCTGAAGTTTGTGGCTTGCAAGGTTGTAGGCTAATGGTGGTCTTAAGTGTTGGTCTTTGGACTTGGGATGCTGGACCAGGGCTGAGAATGAGTTATGCTGCTAGGGAGGGTGTTTTGGCACCCTTGGTTGTTTTTTAGTTGATTTTATTTTTATTAGCTTTCTTTTCTATGTTTGAAATAGTAGCGGCTAATGCTTATTTTTTGTTTTCATAAGTCATAGGTTATTTGTCGTTTTTTTATATTAGCTTCATGTAAAATGAGATGGTGCTAACATATCATATCCTCTAACTTACTATTATAAATATGAGAATATATGTATTTATGGTGTCACTAACCTTTGAGATTAAAATAAAATATCATTATTAAAAAAATTGATTCCATCGAGGAATCTCTTGCTGTAGCTCTTAAAAAAACTCTTACTTTAGCTCTTAAAAAAAGATGTCTTGCTTTAGTATCAGTAGGATTAATTAGATTTCAAGTTGCAATTACCAAGAGATTCTTTTTGTACGCACCATCCAACTTTTTTTTGTCAAACTTTGTACGCACATCCAACTTTGAACCACGAAGGATTCACAAAAAAGAAGGAACTCCGTTTACTTTGGACCCCTATATGTACCGAACAACTCATCTTCTCTACTCTCATATCGAACCCTCAGTTATCGGAGCTCTTCTTACTCTCTCTCTCAAACTCTCTCACTCACAAATGGCCCTCAGAAAAGCGCTAGCCAGCAAGCGCTCATTTGACGCCATTAGAGTCACGTCACTGACGCCATTGTCCGTCGTTCAGGACCACCAAACCATCGTCCCACCTCATGCAGCGCAGGTGAACTTCCACAGGGAGTATCTCACCTCATCGGAGAAAGCCGAGAAAGGATTTTTCCGGCGATTATTGCACCACTCTGCCACCAGAATCCCGGAGTTCTTCTCCCTCCCCGTCGGAGAGAAGCTCCGGGAAAGGATCAGAGGCGTGAGGGTGAACGTGAACAGGAAGGAAGATCGGCTCGGCCTCGCCGAACTCAGCCCTCCACCGGTCAAAGGAGACGATTCGTTTTTTGGAGTATCTGTGAACGATGTGAGGAAGATCATGAGGGTGTCTCAGGTGGAGAAGCTGAAGGCGAAGCTGAGAGAGATTCCGGAGAGCTCAGTTTCGTACTCGGAGTTTCGCCGGATCTGCATGGAAGGCTGCGAGAGCGTGGAGCAAGCAGCTGAGTTTGCGAAGCTTCTAGATGATTCCGGCAACGTCATCGTTCTCGGAAATGTTGTGTTTCTCCGGCCCGAACAGGTTGATAATATTTTTCCTCGGTGAATTTTTGTTAGGAGGAAGTGTATTTACCGAATAACCCTTGTTTGTTGTGGCACTGCTTTTTTTGGATGAGGTTTGTTGTGTCACTTTGGTCACCGGGATTTGCTTACGAAATCTGTTTTGTTGTTTTGCCCCAAAAACCGTGGAGTTTTCTAGGGTTTTTGGGTCTTCTAATTTCATCAACGACAAGTCTAACCTATGTTCTATTCTTACAGGTTGCAAAATCAATTGTGAGCATAATTTCTCAGACCATAAGCCTGCCAAACGATCCAAGGAGAAGAGAATCGGAACAGCTAGAGAAGCGAAAGGAGATGATAGACCAAAAGGCCAGGTCCTTGGTGCGAGGCGAACTTTACTGTGGGCTGAGCTTTATGTTACTCCAGACACTTGGGGCCATAAGGCTCACCTTTTGGGAGCTAAGTTGGGATGTGATGGAGCCCATTTGCTTCTTTGTGACATCCATCCACTTTGCTCTGGGCTACGGCTTCTTCCTCAGGACATCCACCGAGCCCACCTTCCAAGGGTTCTTCGAACGCCGTTTCAAGACCAAACAGCAAAAGCTCATGGCGGTCTACAACTTTGATGTTCACAAGTACAACCAGCTACGGAAAAGGTTTTATCCGAGTTCCGATAAGCCGGCGTCGTTTGATCATGTAGAGACAACCCTTGTTGGTGATGTACATTGAGGACTAGTTGTGGTGCTGTATGTCCTAGCAGGCTTTAGCAAATTAGGTAATAAACTTGAGCCATTAGAATCGAGGCCATTAGAATCGAGGAAGGAAGTAGAAGAGGTATTGGTCTTCTATAAAAAAAACAACCAGTTGTTTCGTTTGCACTCTCATGTCCATGATGCTGGTTCATATTCAACGTGTGACATGAAGGGGTTCAAATTAAAAGGGTTTCATGCCCTTGCGGGAACTATTATTTTTCCTGAGGGGAGTTTGAGATCCTTTGAAATGATCTGGTTCTCTTGTATTATGGACTGTACAGTAAATAAAATAGGATTTGTGTACAAGTTGAAGTCAAATTTGTTGCCACCTTTGTCGCTTGGACTGGTAACACCATTAAAGATTCATCAACTGTGAAATTGACATTAGTAGGTGGATGGTCTGCAAATTCTGGTTAGTATTTATGTTCCTGCATTATGAATCACTGTAATACGAAGTTGATATATAACTTCTAGTCAATGGCAGGAGAAGTACTCGTAGAGAGGAAACTGAACTTTAAGAAAATGGCAGAGTTCCTTAGGGTCCAAAGATCTTCCTCTATTACGGTAGAAGCTAATAAATACTTCAACCACAAAACCAGTCAGAATGACCCCAAAGACATGAATGTTGTCTAAGCCAAAAGCAAATGCTTCCCTTTCCAAACAATTCCAACAAAACGTCTCCCCTTATAGGTCCACATTTCAAATGGAGAGATTGATGTTTGATTAACAACCATTTGAAATACTTGTAAGTTCGATAAAAATCAAATCGAAAACAATATCAAACATCTACCATCAGGAATCAGAACATCACAAAAATCCACAATGTGATCTCTGGCCTGGGACACAATAACTTCAAAGGAACATTACAGATATACAATGACTAACTCAATGAAACAATGTTTATTATTACTAGCTAGGAAACGGCCGGTAGAAAATGAATAGCTACATATGTTTACTCCATTTGCTTTCAATCAAGGCCTCGTAATTTCTGATAGCAGAATCCAATGGAACATCACAAGAAGGCATTTGAGCTGGTGGTGGAAGCATACTAGTCTCAGCTGTGCCCCCGTCCTTGATTATAAACGCGGCCTCCATACCCCATGTCATGTGTCTCTCTACATGACAATGCCAGAACCACACCCCTACAACAAGAACCAAATAGCAAGTAATTGGTAGATTGGGAGAGGGAGCTTGTTAACTTGGAAAGGTTTGTATATCATCAATAAGTACCAGGATTATCAGCTACAAATCTGATAGTTAGCCATCCGTTTTTGGGAGTGACGAAGGTAGCAACATAAGGAGGATCGACCAAATTTTAGCCTTTAGGGTCCTTCACCGGATCAAAGGGTCCGAAACCGAATCCGAGCACATAGAAACTATGCCCATGCAAATGCATTGGATGATTCACGGCGCCTCCCATCACATTAGTCCCTTGGAACACAATCTCAACCGTTTCATTGTAGTCTAGAACCTTCACCTTTGCCCCTTGGGCTGTCAGCACAGTAGACATCGTCGTCCCTCCATCTGTGAAATTAAATAAGTTGGTGGCTGGTCCTGGAAATCTGTCTCATAAATTGGATTGCTTATGTTCCTGCAATGAAAATAAATGCTCAGATTAATTAAAACTATAACAAGCTAGCTAGCAAGTACTTCCATCTGGTGTTCATAATCATCGTTTATATATAATACCTGTAGTAGGCTTGCAAGATATAGTCTGTAGTTGGATTGAACCAGCTGATGTTGGCAAAGCTTATGTTTACGCATGTTGGACCTAAATCTGGAGCACAGTAAAGAGAGTTCATGGAAGCTGTTATGAACATTCTTGTAGTAATTTCACTCTCCTTTGGGACATTATCGGAATGTTCGGGTGAGGCTAAGCTTCTAATCTGATTGGTAAAATTGAAGGCTTCTGCTTGTGACATGTACACGGGAAGGTGCTCGGGAAACAAAGGAACATCGGTAGTGGTATAGTTGCCATTATATTGAAGGATTGCAGTAGCATTCATATGATCGAAACCGGTGTCGGATGTGGTACTTAGGTATTGTCTACCAGCCATGTAATATAGCCCCGGAGTAGAATTTGCAAAGAGCAGCACATCCATTGTTTGTCCTGGAGTTACAACTATGTATCTGGTGTTGATCGGTTTTGTGTAGGCTCCGTCTAGTCTGACCACAGTGGGGTTATGCTCAGCAATAGCAAAGAAAAACTCTGCATCGATGTTACTCATCTTAGCATTCACCAGGAGAAGATACGCCTTGCCGTGATCCACTATAGATTGAAGATAATGCTGATTTGTAATCAAGCAAATTAAGAGATTCTTACATTTTATTTCTATATTTAAATGCCTAATTTTTCAAGATTAAATCTGATTTTTTTCTTTCTTTTTAGGAATATTAATTGGCAATACTTATAGAAGAAATTATAAGCATGAATTCGAAAATAAACAAGGAAGGAAACAAAATTCAAATCGGCAACTATCAAGCAATAATCAGTTGATTCCATTTGAAGAACAAACAATGTAGTCGGCCATATTTCAAGCCAAATTCGAAGACTTACTGCATAAGACATATATGAAATATTATTTGATTAAATTGTGCTATTTTTTGTGGCCATTGGATCCGATTTAAATCAATGGTGGAGAGAAAATCAAGGAGATGACATGATCACTATATAAGGAGGTTCTCTATATCAAAAAAATGGTCGTTCATTCACATAAAAATTAGAGAAACACACAGCCATTTTCGAGCAGCCTCTCCCTCTCTATTGCCGAGCCTCTCTCTCCATTACCGAAGCCTTGACATACGTTCCTCTTATGCAGCAGCCTTGGAGCTTGAAGCCTTAAAGCTGGAGCACTTTCTAGACATCTACAAGCTTCTTGAAGACCTACAGAGTGTAACCACATCTTTATTTTGTTTAGTTTACTTTGTAATTTTTAGACATGTTTTCGATTTTCAAATTCTGGATTTGGATGTTATTTCGTTGGTTTTATTGTTAGTAAATTCATAATTTTAGTAAAGCATGTTTAAGGCTTGTTCATGATATTTTAATAATCTGATTCTGCATATTCATAAGATTAAAAAGTGTGCGATGTTGTTTGATATACCATATGTTAGACTGCATGCTAACTAGTGCCATGATTTATGCTAAGCTTCGTAGATAAGTGTATATCTCTAGTGGTGAAAGTTATGTAACAATAGCTGAATTTGTACACTATGCAATTTTTGTTATGATGTTCATGATATAAAGTTGTATTCAATCTCGTTCCATAAAACTTAATGATTTGCATGTTTGAAGACAGATACTTTTAGTATTGATAGCATCGACATGTAAAATGCCCTAGTTCTAGACGTTCTGTGCTAAGAATAAAGTAAATGAAACAATAAGGTGCATGACCTCGTAGGCTTGTATTATTGAGATTAGTATTGATAGCATCGACATGTAAAATGCCCTAGTTCTAGACGTTCTGTGCTAAGAATAAAGTAAATGAAACAATAAGGTGAATGATCTCGTAGGCTTGTATTATTGAGATTGTTTTTAGTTTTTTGAATTTGCATGTTATCAGATTGTTAAAGTTGAAACATGATCTTTGATGTGTGGTTAGAATTTGAGTTTCTCTCTAATTAATGTGTTGAATGAATCGATCACTTATACATATTAGTTAACATTTATTTTCTGTTTTTAGGATGTTAGAAATCAAACCAAACCCCTAATCACCTTGTACCATGTGTAAATTTGTAAATAAACTTCTGTAAATATTTGTATTTGTGTCTTGTAAATAATTGTTCTGTAAATAAATATTTGTTTGTATAATTGTACTAATTTTTAGCGTAACCATGAATACAGGAGCGCCCTTTAAGTCCCTGGATTGATCGAATCCTATTTACCAATGATATAATTGACACAAAAAGGTTCTTAAATTGTAACGCGTCCGGTGACGGGCACGTCAAGGAGGTGTTATTTTTTACACCGCTGCACGAAAAACATGAATTGCACCTTCTATTTCTTAAATAGTGTATGTACCTCCTCAAACAGTACATGCACCTCCTCAAATAGGAGGAGCAAACCATGTGTACCGCTGCATATGCTCTAACAAAGGGGGTGCCATCATGAATTTTTTTCTCAAATTCAGCTAGATTTCAAAGGCCTAATACATGTAAAACTAAAATGTTGAGGGGGTGTCATGACACCCTTTGGTCTCAATGTACCTCTGCCCATGACATATGCCAGCAGAAACTTCTCCAGAAAATACAACCAAAAGGTCCAGAAACTAAACTTTCCGAGTCCATAAATGAAGATCAAGAAAATTGGATATAGAAATAGAATGCACATCGGAATGTTGTTTATAAGGGTACATCAGTCATTTACAGAAAGATTGATCAATGTTCAAGTTTTTTTAAGAGTTTAGAATTCAGTAACTAGGAGGTTGTGAGGCTAGCCCCACACATTTTATTATATGTAAAAAAGAAAAAGAAAAATTCAGTGTTCAAGTTCAATCACGATGAGTGGATGAACTAGTGAACAGTGGGGAACCTCTGGTTTTCATGGTTATATTCTCAATATGAGAATAGACATAGTCCGCAACATTGCGCTAAAGTTCTCAATAATTCATACATGATATCAGATTAGCATATTTGCAAAGTCTAAGATAATAACGAAGTAAACCCACAAGCAAAATAGAAGGTTTTCAATTAAATCCGGAAACATAAAAACTAGAAATTAGAGATTCTTCTGAAAATGTAACAACACACAAATGTACCTAGACCCCAAAACCATGGTTCCCAAATTGATCACAGAAATCAGTACCGAAACAATTATCGGGTGCCATCACATGAAGTCGATGAACAGGAGGGAGTGATGTCCATGCAATAGTCCCACTCATAATCTTCTTGTGATGAGCCCTATCAGCTACCTTGTTCCTCAAGGTTTCCAATGCCATCATGTACTTCTGCCTCTCTTGCTCCTCCAACATCACCAAATCCACCGGCTCATCCCACCAAAACCTCCCATTAACCACCATCTTCTTCTTCCCATTCGCTTCGGCTTTCGCCTCCGTCATCTTCTTTTTGAACTCCTCCTCCTTCTGCTTCTCCTGGCACAATTTGTTGATCTCCGCCAGGAGAGCCTCTTGGGCATTATCGTCAGCTCCTACTACAGAGTTGAGCCCATTTTGATAGCTCTCGATCACTGCATGGATTTCGGGGTGCCCATAACAGAAGACCTTGTTCGCACTAGAGAACACAATGACTGCCACATGAGCGCCACATAGCACGCTTAACTCGCCGGCCTTCTTGAATAGACCGGCGCGACGCTTTGAGAAGGTGACTTGTTTGTTGCTCGTATTTTCTATCTTCTTGATCTCGATTTTCTTCCGGCCTTGTGTTTTCTTGAGCATGGTGTCCATCAAAGATGATTAGCAAATTAAGGTAATTCTATACGAATGAATAGAGTAGTATGTATATATACAATTTTTAGTTGTTTGGCCTAAACTCTTGGTTATTAGATAAAAAGATCCTTACAACCTTGATTTTATCAATTACAATCCTCGTAAGAGATTCTGATATAAATGTTAGCTTGTTAAATGAGAAGCTTGTGTTAGCTGGTGTCCAAGAAGAAGGTTGAATCGAGTCAAATTAATTAGTGACATGCAAATTTTACTCTTCGCTGTGGTCCTCCAGAGTAATTTCGATTCCAAACACTTCACAATCGATCAAGCAGTTAAGTTGTCGACACAGCAAAAAAAGTAGGAATATTGAGACGAGCAGTCTAACACACAGTATATCTTTTCAATTGAATGCATGACAATCGATCATATTACGAGTTAAACACATAATCTCAGATTATGTATTAAAATAAATGGTTTTCGATGTTATTTATATGAGAAAAGCAACAGATATAATTAATATGGTAAGTAGTAATATGATATTGTTAATGTGAATCTTTGCAAGTTATTGAACACCAAGTAAATTAAAGAGAAAATGTTCATTTACTATAATTTTTTAGACATAATTTCTCATTCGAACAGTTTTTAAAACGATTAACCATTTCAACTTAAAAAAAATTGTGTCTATTCCAACAAGACTCATAACAACTCTAAACAACCCATAATATTTCAATACGCATTCTACCCTCACCCATTGAAACATACTTAGAGAAAGAAAATAGAAGAGAGAGGAGACATGAAATTTTTTTTAGCTTTTGTTTTTCTGTTTTACTTATGATAAATTATCTTCAATAGTTATTAGGTTTTTAATCATTGGTAGATCATATTTTTTTTTGTAAAATTATTTTTCACCTTATATGAATGCATATGCTTGCACACATATGTATAATAAAATAAACTTTTATATCACATGATCAATATTACACTCATGTACTTTCTTTTATTGAAATATTACTCATGTATTTAATATATGTAAGTGTTTTAATAAGTATGTAGTAAAATTAAAGAAAAAATAAATAAAGAAAGTAATAAAATACAATTAAAAAATTTAAAAAGAATAAATATAATTTTTACGTGAAAGGATATATGTATCATTTAATATGTCAAAATAGAATAAGATCAGATTTATAAACATAAAGGTTCCTTATTATTATTATTATTATAGTAGTGCAAAGCGAAACTGTTTGGTGTTTGTATTTGTGTTTGGGAGGTGGATTATTTACCTATATTAAATTAGGGAGAGATTTCGGAAATGCCGAAGAGGCAGCGATTTTGCTGGGTTTTCAAGCCGATCGGAAAATCATCGTCGCCGGAGATTTGATGGGATCGATGCGCTTGGTATTAGAGCTGTTATACACATTTCATGGAGGCAATGTTACGGTGCACTCCATGTCTCGCAGTCAGCTACGATTCGGCGTCGTTGTCCTCCTGGTCAGCTCTCACCACACTTTAATTTTATTTGGGGGTACAAGGTTCAAGTTTTGGTTTTTGGGATTGAGATTTTAGTTTAGGGCTCTGGGATTGTGAATTTTCCATTTTTTTTCTGGGTAGGAAACAGTAGACTAGGGCTTTCATACTTTGAAATGGGTTCTGGGGGTAGCTCTCTACTTTCCACTTCCCTTTTTTGGTTAGTGCTTGGAGAAAGCTTATGCCTTTATATTGAATATTGAGAGTGATCTGAGGTTGGGTTTTGGGGTTTGGCGAATAGGTTGTGTGTGAGGTTTTGAAGCAGATTTGAGTTGATTAGTTGAAGCTAGTCTATAATGTGGCAATCCTTTTATGTTCTAAATTCAGCTGATAAGAATTTGCAGGGTGTGTCGTATGATGTATAGAATGGTTGGTGTCTTTTTCTGTCTAATACTTGGTGCATTGATTTTGTTTTGAGGCCTAGTTTTTGATATGAGTCTCTTTTGGGCTTTGCTTCAGATTGTTTGCTATTTATATGGTTGGAAGCTAGTAATGCGCATTCTCAAGAGATCGTACTGGGAGGGCAGGGCTCAGAGAGGTCATCTGAGAGCATTGTTTCTCACTCCTGCATCCATGACCAGATACTCAAACAAATGAGACGACCTGGTCGCAAGGTGTACACTGTTACTCCACAGGTGTATGAGGGTTCTGGTAGCTCAAAAGTTCTTCACCAAAAAGGCAGGGCATTGCTTGGAATTTCAAAGCAGTCTGTACAGCAGAAGGATGCAAAACTGCCCATTAGAATATATCTAAATTATGATGCTGTTGGTCACTCTCCTGATAGAGATTGTCGGAATGTTGGTGACATTGTGAAGGTGAGCTCAGGACTAGATTGGTAACTCTAAATGTTTACATGATCCACATTTATGAGTAACTGATATAGAAATTGATTCCATTCTCCTTCTCTTATCAGCTAGGTGAGCCTCCTATTAGTTATGTTTCTGGCTCTCCTTCGTGCAATCCTCATGGAGATCCTTCAATTTCTGGTGACTGCTGGTATAACTGCATGTTGGACGATATAGCTGGGAAGGACAAAAGACAACACCTTCGGAAGGTAAGAATGTTAGACCGTACTTTGTTAGTTCTCCAGTCTATTTTTGGCAGGCTCTTACTTCATATGACTGTAATGAGTGAGTTTTTCTTAGCAAACATGTAGACGTTAGTTCATAGTAAATATAATTTGAACGATATTGATGACTTGAAAAGTGTCGAATAAACTCATATGCCTTGTAATTGTGCATTAATCTTATTTGTAGAGGTATTTAAATGCAGGCTTTAGGACAGGCAGCAGACTGGTTCAGAAGAGCCTTAGCTGTTGAACCTGTGAGAGGGAACTTGCGGTTGAGCGGATATTCAGCATGCGGTCAAGATGGGGGTGTACAGCTGCCACGTGAATATCTTGAAGGTAACTACATGCAAGTTTGCTGTTATTTTCGAAGCTCATTGCTGATGTTTGGTTGTTAGTTGCATTGTCCTGTCACATACAAGTATATAATAAACATCGGTGTTGATGTTTGTCAGAGGGTGTTGCTGAAGCAGACCTTGTTCTTCTGGTCACAACAAGACCTACCACTGGTAATACCCTTGCATGGGCAGTGGCTTGTGAACGTGATCAATGGGGGCGTACAATTGCAGGTATTCATTCATTGACACTGTCTTTAATTGGATTGCCTCACCTTGCCTGCAATAACAATCAGACTGACACTTCCTCTCTTTTGTCCTGGGTAGGACATGTAAATGTTGCTCCTCGTCATTTGACAGCTGAAGCAGAAACTTTACTTTCTGCCACTCTAATACACGATGAAATAGTGTGCCTTGTGTGCCTATGATGGGTTTCAAGTTTCTTAGTTGGACATGTTGAGTTTAGTATGCGAAACGTTAATTTGATCCTATTGTAATCGAGTGGCATCAGAAGAAATTCTGAAAACATGGTGACAGAAACACGATATGTAAAACAAGTCATCAAGTAGATTCACGGCAACAGCCAAAATCATAAAAATGAGCATTCAATCCATAATTTTCTGTAGAGTCAATTCCTATCAATTCTGGCCTTGGTTTCTAATATGGGAAGGCCAGGTTCTAATTCTATGGAAAGAAAATATTCTAGGACCGAGTCATCAACAAGGAAAGGTCCCCGTCATTCGAATATGGTCTAGGGTCCTTTTAAGCCCGTATTTCTGCACTGCCTTCTGACCAGCCCTATATCCGTCTCCATATACTGGGGAAATGTCTGCTTCGATCTGGTGTTTAAAGAACTCCCCAAGCTTCTTCTCAAACTGAGATCGCGCACCCGTCTTTGATGAATTGGAACTAAATGAAGATGAGGAGGTAGATGCAAAATTCCCTTCTGAGCCAGACATAAGCTCGGCATCTAGCCACATGTGAGCTACAACCTGACAGATACCTTCTTCAACATCTTGACTAAGAGTCCGGTAACCTGCAAGAAACGTCAGATATTAAACCATTGTTTTTCGCATTTCATGTTTACAATTATCGTAAGAGAAAATTATACAAAAATAAAATAATAAATGGACTTATCTGAAATGTACCTTTAAGCCGCAGCCATGCATGCATCATTTCATGTGCTAGGATAGACCCAGTCAGCAACCTATATGCAGAAGAGTCCAGTTATCATCCTCTCATATTAAGTATCCTGAAAAACTCAGGAAATGCTAATACATGAGGTGACAGAGGCCTGCATGTCATTATGGATTGAAGATGTACCTTGGAAGACCATACAAGATTAGAATTGCTGTCACCTCACAGACACGAGTTAGTTTGTAGGGCTCTGTTATCACGTCAGTGGCTCGGTTTCCTGCCCCAAACTTTGGCCGCCTTGAAATCTGGTTATTTTCAGAAAATAAAACCAACACGGTATCAGTTTGATACGCAAGCCCTACAGAAAGCAAACAAATATATTTTGAAAATCTCTTACCGTGCTAATAGTCTGTTCCTCAGAAAGGCAGAGCCCTCTGGTCTCAGGCAAGTGATAATGGCCCTGGAAATGACAACAGTTAATATAAGTCAGAAGTAATATTGCAACACTTCAGAAGAACAAACTTCAAAACTAGATGAACACATAAATACATGGACAAAGATGTAAGTGTAACATTTGAACTATACTTTCTTAAAATTATCAACAGACTTGTGCCCATATTTCTATGACCAACAATGTCAAAATATAGCATGATGTCATGCTCAGCAATTAGTATTATAAGCTTCAAATGACAAGGTGTTGCTCTTCAAAGGGACTTGAAAGTCATCAGAGACAATCGGAAATGACCCATATTAACAATGTCTGACTTTCCAAATCCAACCACGGCAAACTTTCTTGCTTATCATACTAAAAACTATTCAGAATTGACTGCCCTTACATTTCTTTCTCCTATTCTTGCTTCATTTAGTGCTTCCCTTTCAACCAAGAGTAATGGAACTTGCTGCTCCACTTTCATATTCAAACCTTCGTAGAACTCCTGTATATCAAGATATAGGGGTTGGCATTCGCTGGTATCCATGACTGCAGAATCCAAACACTCGAGACAGAGCTTCCGACCATCATTTAGATTTATATATCTTGTGTCCCTTGCCTGCAGATAGTGTACATATAAATCTTATTTCTCTCGAATTTTCTTTGTTTTGAAATAATCTGGTTAATTTTTTCTTTTCAAAGAACTTTGGTGTGAAGTGATTTAGTTCTACTGACCTCCATTCGCTCACAGCTGCAACACCGAGGAGTATTATCATGTTCATGAGATGGGCAATATTTTTGAACCCAAAATGGATGTGCCCTATATTCAATAAGACCAGCAGGGTTTGTTGGAATCTGTCAAAAGATATATATATTACAAAAGACGAAAACTCACAAGTAATCAAGTAATTGAAGGAAACAAATGTTAGATTGGAATCTTTAGACTATATTGTTTGAAATAATAGCAACTGCACACTCAAACAAAAGGAGGCCTGCCAAACATATCCAATCCCGTCATTTATCAATGTTGTAGGAATGCCAAGATGTATGCAAATGGACTTGACATTCAATTTGAGCTGGTATATTTTAGGTAGATCAGCATTCTTATGTATTCATAAAGAAAAGAAAGGCGCTACCTAGAACTAATTCTTTGGTTTTATAAGTTCTGATATAACCAATGGAATATGCAAGTATATTGGGATACTTACAAAGTGCTTGCAAACATCACATTTTGGATGGTAACTCTCCTTATAGCAAGATTTGTGGTATGGGTAATTCCCAGCTGTAGAAAACTGCATAAGATGAAAGATAGTAAGCTCATTTAAACAGCCAACAATAAGCCAGTGCTGAAATGAAAGAAGAAGACCTAAGCCTCCACATATGCAGAAGAGTATAAATTTAGATCTACTTTATGACGTACTTTAATACATTCAAAACTTAGGGATTTTAATTTAGTTTAGCTTTCTTTTGATTTGGTATTGCTATTGTTTATTGTGGGATTGCTGAATTATCCCTACATTATACCTCGTAATCGGAAATCGGTAAATTGCATGCACGGCACCGGAAGCATTCTGGATGCCAAACTGCATTCAGGCAATTCAAATATCGTCCAAAACCAATCTCAGCATTGCAACCGGCACAAATCCTACCAAAATGAATGAAAACTCTCTATGATCACATTAAAGTGAAGGAAAAAACTACACCAGAAGAAATGAAATGATGCATATTCCAATGTAAAAATAAATGTGAACTTCCACAAGAAATTATCACTGCATCAACAGGCTGCTTGATGTTCAGTGGTTGATGTAAACAAATGCACAACATTACCAACTTCTTTAATTTATAATGAATAGCTTGTTAATAACATCCCAAGTTTCTTTGTTTCCATTGTGTAATGATTAGGGTAGAAAATTTGTATAAATGTATTGCCATGCTATTAAGTATTTTGACTAAATCAGAAGCCTTAGTCTACTCGCAACAGAATCAGATCAAGAGAAATTGATACCTGGACCCGAATGGATAGTACATGGGGAAAGGTGAATATGTATGTCCATTGCCATATCGAGGAGGATATGCATTTCCGTTTTCATATGGAGAAGGGTATGCATTTCCGTTTTCATTTCCATATCGAGGAGGATGTGTAGTTCCATTTCCATATTGAGGAGGATATGAATTTCCATGTCCATATCGAGGAGGATGTGTAGATCCATTTCCATATTGAGGAGGATATGAATTTCCATTTTGAGGAGGATGTGTATTTCCATTTCCATATCGGGGAGGAGACTCCGCATTCAAACTTTCTTGTAAGGCTCTGGCAAGTTGCTCATCTTCTTGCAACTGAGAATCAAAATCTAACAATGAATGTAAAATTCTGATTAGTACATAATTGACCATTTGACAGAATAAGGAAGGATTATCAATAATCTTCATGCAATACAGATTTCAAAATGCTGTTGGACAGATATATCATATACTCTTCACCCTAAATTGCAATACTCTTGTTCATGGCTAAGATACAGAAGCCAACAAAACCCATAGAAAGCTGTGAAACATATAACGCCTTCAGGTTCACAGAAAGAAAAGAATAATGCAATTCACTCACCAATCACATTTTTTCCTTTCTGATTTTCTTCTAAAAGAGATAGTGCAATAGCACGGTCTATATCTTCATTTTCGTTCTCTGGCCAGATGTCCTACATTCCCATAACATGATCTGTTAAAAGACTCTAAGCAGATTAAAAGAAGACTAAAAAGAAACATACTTTTCGAACTAAGAGCAACAAGCTTATACATGTTATTACCCCTGAGCAAGAAGGACCATCGGTATTTGGATGCTCTCCATAGTTCTCATGACAATTCTCTTCCGATATTTTGTGGCTGGAGCCCCCTTTGAAAATCTTGCTTAGCCAACCCATACTGTGTAATGTTATGTGCTCATAGTCAATTAACTTCTTAAATGCACAAGAAGTAACTGCTATATGAAAACTAAAACAACAGATGCTGTACAGGTCCAACACAATTCTGATCAGTTTCAGTACAATCCATAACCTTTGATGTAGTATGGACTTCAAAGCAAACAACAAAAGAAAATTAAGGCATGGATATTGGAAAAACTAACATTGCACTAGATGCAAAAGAATGATGGCATGCAAGACCTCTTCAAACACCTAAAATTCAAGAAACTGGGTTTAAGAAATGTTGCACTGCCAAACCCATCAACCGGGTCTTCAATGCCATTCAATTCATCTTCAATAAACATACAAGACAGACTAACAGAATCAAGGCAATTCACCCAACCACGCATTTCCGCAACCCCAGAATGTTCCAGCTAAAACTTGCAAATTCTGAAACTAAAGGTTTCTCAAGTCTATTATAACTAAACAAGTAAACAGCTAGATACATATACAGGTGAGGCAAACAGAGATTCTTCCAGTTCAACATGTCCATAAATTAGATGATATATCAAGTTCAATCTCAGGTAAAAGAAAACAAAAGAAAGGCAAGAGAATCAAATAGTGGAGAAGTGACTCACCTTTAAGTGCAACAATGGTGAGAGAGGTATAGCAGAGCAGACCCAGATCAGATAAGATCCCCACGTCGATCAAAAGCAACCATTTTTACAGTTCATCATCAGAAACTCTTTCACATAAAAAAACTCATCCAAGCTCTTTCTTCACTTTCTGTCTTTTTTTTCTTTTTTGGGTAAGCAAAATATTCAAGAAAAGAAACAAGCTTTAAAATTTCAGAAGGAGAATCTGGAAGAAGAAACGGGGAGGAAGACAATTCAATATCCCATGAAACATATAAAAGGAATGCCCCAAAGCTATGAAGAGTGTGTATTAGAACAAACAAAGAATGCGTATGAACTGTAGGCAAAATTCAAAGTCAATCATTTGAAATCAGATCACCAAAATAAAAAGAGGCGCAAGACTCAAACTTTAACTGACTATTTGTTAACCCAAACGGGATTGACGAAGCTTCATCAAAACCCAGTTGGGCAATCAAGATTGAAGAATTCTCAAGCCCCACTCCTTATTTTTAACCGTTCCACCAGAAACACAGAAACAAAGTTCTTTAACCCCGGTTAGTAATCCAAAAATAAAGTAATCGAAAAAAAAAATCCTAAAATAATATTTAACAAAAAATTTATTAATTTGTCTATTTTGTATTTTTGTAATTGTTAAAAGGTTTGGGCCTTTGGGTTTAGGCTTTAAGCTTAAATTAGCTGAAAAGTTGGATTTTGTGAATTGTGATGATATTTGTGATTTGAAGAATAAGGTATAAATGTAACAAAAGCAACCGAAAAAGACGAAAGAATCTGAAAAAAAGAAGCTGAAAGTTTTGGATAAAAGAAGAAGATTCCAAACTCACATATCCCTCCCAATAGCAATTTAGGCATCAAAGAGTAAAAAAGATAAAGGTAAATCCACATACATAAACAAATGATCAGTTTCTCATATGTAATGCATGATCTTATACATAGTTTTTTTTACTAGGAGTGAATGTGGTTGTTTTTCTTGTATATAACTATATTGGTCGCTCTCACTGCATATTTTGCTACCTCATTTTATTAGTGACCTTTTCATTGAAATATGTATTGTTTGACCTTGTTTAGTTTAGTTTGTCCCTAATATTTCAAGTGTGAATATGCAAAAACACACGTCAATGTCGTTTGCCTTCATTTTGTTTTGTTAGTTAACTAGATTTGATCATATCAATCCATCGGAGGTTTAATGTACCATATATTTGTCAAAGCTTTGTTTTGTATGCTTTTTTGGGGCAGACGGATATGACTCAAATGAGGGCCAATTGGTCATAATAATTGATTGATTAAGGGTGAAGTAATTGAGTTTGATATCTTTGCTTCTACTTATTTAGGAAAGTCATCAGAACAATGATATCATGATCGGGGTAATCATAGAAAAAGTCTTTGTTACATTAAGCACATAGTTTGTACGAGCTAATAATTGTGCTCATGATGTGTTTGGTGATTTGTTAAGTTTCAAATATATGTGAGCTTTTCAGCTGTGAATTTCGTTCATGGATTCGTAAGAGTGTAGCGTCGCATGGAACTCGTCGTCTATATCTTCCGCCGTCTTGAACAGAATCCGGTCGGTCCACGACGGCACTCGTCGTAGTTGCTACTTCTAATGTCGTATTTTGTAAGTTGGTTTGAACGTTAACGTCCTCTCGCGGAATCCTTTGAAGATTTCTCCTCTCTCGGCTTCTTGTAGTAGTTGATCGACATTACGTTAGTAGCTGCATCAAGTTAAATGTGTGCGCGTTGAAATCAGTATACTGTATACACTGATGTGGTCGTTATTCATAATTTGGGAGAGAAGTAAAAATGAAGTTTAGGATCTTTACTTCCTGAATATCTTTGTTTAGCACATATCGTACGGAGTGATTTTCAATCCATTGTATACTATAATTGAGATCTCCTAACCAGACGATGATTTTGGCCTTTTGGGAGGTGAAGCATAAGGGTCTTTTTTCAAGGCCTTGGAGAAAAAAGATTCTGATACGCTCTTGAATTCGGAGTTCCTCTTCCCCACATTGCTAGCATGAGCTACAATACATCGCACACAAATACATCATATAAATATTTGCTCTAACAAAACCAGAAATAAGAACAGTGAGACATATCTGCAGAAATGGAGTAGGTACCAGAGAAATGGCCAGAGATGAAGACCATTGGAATGCATTTATAGTTGATGCCTTTATAGTTACCATTTGGTCATTTACATGCATCAACTATAAAGGCATTCCAATAGTTATCAATTGTGCATGCATATAAATGACCAAATGGTAACTGATTACAGAAACTAGCTAGCTAGATTACAATATGTGTGTATATATATGCAAGTGATAAACTGATAATGACCCACGTCGTCTCTCTAGATCTTGCTTACCTCTGAGGAACAAGTCTGAGCCCTTTGCCCCAAAGACATACAGGTGTATTGATTTCATAGTGGCTTCTCCCAACAGCCTATTTCATATCAGAAAACTTATAGTTAAGTACCATACATATAGATATACGTAGACAACAGCAAAATTGATGAACGAAATAAACGTACGTCCTGGCCGTACTACTGGATCGACTTACATGTGAGAGTCGCGAAGCGCTGTTTGCAACGGTCGTTCAAACAGTTTCCGGGGCGCTTCTTGCAGACCAATAACCAGAAGATCGAACTTGCGATTGTTCCGGGCAACCATCATTAAATCTTTGTAGCATAACTGGCCCTTCATGTTCCACGTAATCACGCAAATGCATAGATCGGTATAAGGTGGGAAATCACAGACGTAGTTGTCCGCCCTAACCCTCTTTATTCCTTCATGATCAAAACCTGCAGAACTAGTCGAATCGTTCGAGTGCTTGGATCTTACAAATTAATTTAACTATTAACACCCTAAACTTTGAAATAACTGATTCATCAACATATGAAAGAAAAAAACTCTGGTACTACCCTTCACTGATATGCTTAATGGAGCTGGAATTTCCCACATTGGTCATTTCCTTATAGGTTCATATCCCTGTATGGACTTTCCTTTTCTACAGATAGCTCCAAGCTGTTTCGGAACTTACAGATCAAGTGCTGATCGAACTAGCTAGTCATGCTAGCTCGATTGGGAAAGAAGCTATTTATATGCAAGTTTTTATTTGAAGGAAGCTATTTATATACAAGTTAGGGAGCTCGATCGAGATAGAGAAAGATATTTAACTTGAACTTACAGAAGCGATCCATCCATGCATCTATATAGAAACTAACTAGGATTAGATATGTGTGGCGCGCGGTATGCCATGACTGAGCTGAGAAGGGAAAGTCAATCTTACTAAACAGAGGTGTGATTTTTGCTTGTTAGTTTCTCCACGAGTTAGGTTAGACGACGTTGAAAATACACAATTGTACAATCAAACTTGAGAACGATCGACCATGTATAAAAACTCCACGTACGTCACTCTTATATCACCAGTGCTACGAATACATACACGTGCAGGTTTCTCTAATAAAACGAATACAGAACAAGCGAATTAAGATCAACTTTTATTGAACCATAGAAAGCATAAGAAAGATTAGTAATTATACACATGTATTTGATGTGTATTAGTGTTAATGGTGCAAATGTGCACACGATTCATCACCCAGATTTCAGTAGATATTTTTACAAGTCAGACATGAGCCATATATAGACATGCCTTCCCTTGGTTCCCTTAATGCTTGCCTCGTGTATAATTACCACTCAGAAAAACATCTGTGTACGGGCCTAATTGGTTAGGCCAATAGTAACCAAATTTTACCACACCCAGATTTTTTTCTTGGGTCGAAAGATTCGTCATGTGAAGCCCAATAACAAGACCCAATACTAAAAGCCCAATTAATTTTGTTTCTAATTTTGACCCAATCAATGCCCTTACTCCTCTTTTCGTGTTTCTCCAGCCTTGGTTGCTGCCAAGATTATACACTGGTCACTGAGCTCTTACCTCTTCAAATCTACTGAACCAGATTCCACACCGCACCGCGTCTGATCCGATTGCGCACATATGCCTTTGGGTTTATTCAATTTCTGAACAAAAGCCGACAGATATGGAAAGTGTGGTTGTAGGATAGCAATGATCATTGTATAAGCTTATTGATTTAATATTTTATTAAAAAAATACTTTTATGACTGGAATATGTCGGGAACCACCCAAGTCCCATTGCAAAATTGATATGGAGCTGGATAGGCTCAGCAGTTTACCATGTCATATCATAGACCACATTTTGTAGCATTTGCCTGTAAAGGAGGCGGTGAGGACGAGTGTTTTGTCGACCAAATGGAGGTACAGGTCATCTACGCTCGGTCGTCTTGTGTTTGATCATCAGTGTGTCTCTGCTCGGAACCAGACAACCTTTGTGAACATTGTGGATCATGTTCTCTTGCTTCACACTGGTCCCATACACATGTTCAAGCTTTCAAACCGAGACTTCCTTGATACCAGTGACATTGACCGCTGGATTCTTTATCTCACAAGAAGCTCTGTCAAAAAGTTTGTGCTTGAGATTTGGAAAGGGGCTCGTTTCACAATGCCGTCTGGTTTGTTTTCTCTGGAGTTATTCAATTGTTTGCTAAAACCACCCTCGACGTTCAAGGGCTTCAAGAATTTGAAGAACTTAGATATTCAGCATGTTACATTGTCCCAACGTGTGTTTGAGAATCTGATTGTTTCATGTCCTCTGCTTGAGAGATTGACTTTGATGAAGGTTTCACTGATCTCAACATTGATGCTCCTAATCTCCAATTCTTTGACTTTGGAGGTGCTTCTGAAGATGTCAATTTTGTGAATACCCTAAAACCAAAGACGGTCCCCTCGTAATTCTGGCAATTTGCTCAAGTTTTTTGCTCAGATACCTCGTATTCAGAGGCTTGAAATTCAGAGTCACTTTTTAAAGGTAATCAAAGGATTCTGCAGCATTATGCTTACATGTCATGATCATTTACATGCTGTAGGGAATTTAGAATATTAATTGACTCTTGTTTCCCACCATTATTTGTCTGCTGGTATCGAGTCAGGAAAGCTGCCTAGACCATGTCGAGATCTGAATTTCCTTTCCTAACGGATTAACTTCAGTGATTGGGAGGACCATTTTACTGCTGTGTTCATCTTGTGAGGTTCCCCTTCTCTGCAAGAACTAGAAATTTTGGTGAGCTTTATTGTATTGATGCATGCTAGATTTTTGTGTTCATTAAATCAAATTGGTCCAACTTTACTGGAGTTGAGTTCAAGAGACCTTTTGTGTAATATGTTTAAGATTTTGATGCCACACACTTGTAGGTCCGCCTGGATGAACAGCCTGCTGCTGGAAGAACCAATTTTCCGCAGATGACGACTGCTATCGTCCGTTTGCCCAACTATGACTTGTGAAAATTTGCGGCACATCTAATACTCAACCTGAGGTAGATTTTATCGAATATCTGCTTTCTAATTCACCCCTGCTTGAGAAGATGACCTGCTTCTGGAGACTGTGTTTGGGAGCTGGTAAAGGAGTTGGTCCGATTTAAGCGGGCCTCAGCCAATGCAGAGATAATTTACTTGGAACCATGATTCATCGAGTAATTAGGCAGCTAGGAGTCATTGCTCGCAGAAATGAACATGGGTACAAGTCTTTGTGATGTAGGTCCTTCTAATTCCTGAACAATGTCTCGTAGATACTAATTAGCAATAACCTCTATATGGTATTTGAGAACTCAAATGTGCCTTCACTTACAGGCCATTAATATGCATAATGCATAAGTTTTGGAGACGTTATTTGCAACTGTCAAGCAGCCAAGTTTACACCATGCGTTATCAATATTCTTGATTACTAGCATTACCTTCTGTGCATTTTGTAATGTCAGATGTATGGTTCATTCTCTTTACAGAAGATGTCTGCGTAGCCAAACCATCGGCAAAAGATTAGTTGTTGATTCAGCACTATATGCTGAGTGCACTGATCGTAGTCTGATAGTTTCGATTTTCTAGCTCCATGATTCTTGTTGCATCGTTGACAAATTTTAATTGATCAGGATACCATATTGTTCTTATGTGGGAAGTAAGCTGATGGTTTTTTATGTGTTCAGCTGGAGAAAAATGGATCAGCAACAACGACCCGGCTGAAAGGAAATGAGATCTTTGTGGGGACAAATTTTACCTATTAAAGAAGAGTTATCCATTAAGAACTTTTTGTTGATAACTTTTTTGTTGAGGATTAGTTGAGGACATTCTTCTTAATGATTTATTACATTCACTTTTCATTCACATTTTTTCATTTCAACTGTTCTGTTTATAGGTCTATATAAGTAAATCACTTTTACAAATTTTCAGCTAAATTGGTGATCATAAAGGCATCGAAATAGATCAAATCAATGGATGGTCTAAATATGTCAAACATGAACCGTTTAAATTTATAATCAGTGATTTACATTTATGAACGCCTTAACGATTTTCAATTTGTATGAAAATTTGTAGAGATGATCTACTCATATATATCTACAAACTAAACGGTCGAGATGTGAATATACGATCAAAAATATGGTAAAACGAAAAAGTCATCAACTAGTCCTCAACAAGAAGCTCTTTAATAGAACCCCCTCACTTAAAGAAGGGGAAGAAATCCTCAGACACGCTGCTCCTCCTTGGCAGCAACTCAGATCCGGCGCCTCTGCCAAAACTCAAGGTCTGGGACGGCTGAACGAGGCGAACGGTGGTAGCGGTGAGCTGGTACGCGCTGCGGTGGTCTCCAGGCGGAGCTCACAGTCGAGACGAGGGAGGAGAGAGAGAGATCGATCTCCGGTCAACCCCCCCATTTAAATACTAAAATCAACGGTCCAGATTGAATTATGGAAAGTTATCATGAACAATAAATAGATATTTTGATATTTACTTTTACCGTACGGTAACAATACGTTATCCCGAATAACTTTCGCACAAGAACTCCGATTAAATCATAGGACATACCTACGAGTTCGTATTAACGTCCTCTACAACTTTCCCGAATGAAGTTTCCCCAAATTCTCGGCTTATAGTAAAGTCATCTTTTTACAGTAAGGTAATTAACATATTTACCTCCGTAAACTAAATAAATCCATGTTAAACAGCCCGTAGCTCCGGAAAATATTCTGATCATACCGGAGGACTCTTATTAACATAATCTACCATTCGAGACATTAATTCTATTTTTCCCCAAAACCGAGAATATCTTGATATTAAACTCGAATATTAATTCGGAGAAAATTAACAGCGCGGTTACAACCCTCTGTAACCCGCTTAATCTCGGTAAAAATGTAAATTTCAGGACGGGGTGTTACAACCTCTCCCTTAAAGAAGGGGAGGGGATCTATTAAGGACCTTCTTGTTGAGGAATTTCTCCTTAATGATTTATTACACCCATTTTTCAATCACATCTTTCCATCTCAACCGTTCAATTTATAGGTCTATATAAGTAGATCACTTCTACAAATTTTCAGCTAAATTGGTGATCATAAAGACATCGAAGTAAATCAAATTAATAGATGGTCTAAATATGTCAAACATGAACAGTTCAAGTTTATAATCAGTGATTTACATTTATCACTATTCCCAATTTGCTTTCCGGGCAAATAAATTCACATGCATATAGAATGAATTTTAGCAGTCATGCATGTTCTTAAATCTTAATGGAGTATGGCAATCGATCACACAGACATGGTTTTGGACAGTGATCTGAACCTCAACCTACCCTTCTAGTCAAACCTGAACTGCAAAGTTAGTTAACCACCCTCTTCAATCATCATAGATTGTTACTGAACGAGTTTTCAACACTATGCTTTCACTTTTACAGAAACTCTTACTCTGAATTACTTGGTAAAATTGTAAGAACTGCAAGTGTAACCTAGAATAAGACCCTTGTTGCGTCGAGGAGCTACGATTCTTGACACCAAGGAGGAAGAAGTGTGTAAACGGCAACTCTTATTCTGCAAATGGCAACACATTTCTTCTTCAGGTAGAAAGATTATTTGTTGGCAGCTACCAATTCTGCTTATGAAGGAAGTTTCATCTTTTAACGGTTGAGAGACAAACCACTATCCCAATCTAATACAGTATAATACTACCTAACAATGTAACAGAAAACGTGCACCCTGTCATGTCCAAAAGTTAGTTTCAAAACGTAAGACATTAACGACTGTTCAAACACTGCAGCTGTGACAAAGGCATTCCACATACCAACCTGGCAACCCAAAGAAACACAGACCCCTATTTTTCCAACCACCGAATCTCTTCCCAACTAAATAAGACGTGCACTTGGTAGAAGACCTCACTCTCCACCAAGTCTTGAAACATCGCAATACTTTCATCACTGTTATGTAGCTAGCTCTCTCAGTCTCCATAGCCATGGCGGCCGTAGTAGACGACACCCCACTTCTGATCAGTGACCACATCGGCCATGAAGACGAAAATGAACTCGGGTTTTGTCCCAAGTTTAAGGTCGAGTCGAAGAAGCTATGGCAGATTGCTGGCCCTGCAATCTTCACCGCCTTATGTCAGTACTCGTTAGGTGCTCTCACTCAGACGTTTACCGGGTTCGTCGGTGAGCTCGAGCTCGCCGCCGTCTCCGTCGAGAACTCCGTCATTGCTGGCCTTGCCTTCGGTGTCATGGTAAGCAAATCTACATTTGTCTTTCAATTGTGTGGTTCATGTTGTCACAACATTGTTGTGCAAGGTGGCTGTGTCTTAGTAAATGTTCTAAAAATTCATGTTAGAAAACCGATTAATCTCTCGATTAATCCATCTAGACGTTAATCATCGTTAATCATCGGTTGTCTGTTCAACTAGTGCCTAACGTTTTTTAAAAAATTGGTCTTACTTGTACTATTCCACTAAACACCAATGTCCTTGCTTTCCAAAAAATATCCCTTCTTTTCTCTCTTTTTATTTTATTTTTGTTGATTAGTAAATTTAGTGACTGGAGGTTGATTAATTACTAATTATTAAGTTTTGCACTAAACACCAATGTCTGTTGGAGAAAATTACAGCTGGGAATGGGGAGTGCATTGGAGACGCTATGTGGGCAAGCATATGGTGCCGGTCAAATTAGAATGTTGGGCGTGTACATGCAGAGATCATGGATCATTTTGCTGACTACATCTCTATGTTTGGTTCCAATCTATGTTTGGTCTCCTCCCATTCTTGAGTGGATTGGTGAGACCGACGAGATATCTGAGGCTGCAGGTTAGTATTTAATATTCTCTTCTTTCATTTTCAAAGTATCTTCTTCGATGTGTTCATTTTTAAAATATCATATAACATTTAAGTTGAATTTATTTATATGCAAACATGTGTTAAACTTGAGTTGTAATCGTGTAACATATTGGTTAATGTGTTGGATCACAACAATGCTCCCCAAATAATGCATCAAGAAAGTTCAAATTCATAAGACTTTTGTGTTCTTCCAATAAAAAAAGTAGCAGAAAAGCAAAACCTGAAAATCTTTACTCAAGATTAGGGCTGGGCATGAGACATCCCATCCCGAAAATATATTATCGGGACGGGATTGTATTTTTAAAAACATATCCCGGACGGGACGATCCCGTTTGGTACCGTGACGAGACCAGGATCCTATAACGATAGAAAAAAAAAATTAAAAAACATAAAAGAGATAAATTGATCCTAAATTCTTGAAGAAATTTTATATCTATTTTTATAAAGTTAATATAAACACATCTAATATTGATGCAGGTTTTATTATGTATTAATGTCTCACACACACACACACACACACACACACACACACACACATATATATATATATATATATATATTCTATGGTGTTACTTTTTTATGGTATAATTGTCATAGTTCTAAATTCTTAACTCTATATAAGTACAAGACGAACAAAAATTATAAAAATGAAAAGTGAATCAACAACCAATTAATTAAATGCTAGTAATTTGTATCTAACTAATTAAGTAAGAGCTTGGGAAAACTCTCAAGTTTGAAAAATCAAAGGAGCTCCAGTTATCACTACATAGCTTCGTTGTGACGACCGATATCTTTCATACGATCATCATCATCAAATGTGAATGAATTATTTAACCCTTGTTGTATGAAACTAGTACTGTGAATTTATATTTATGTTTTGGACGTCTCATTGAGTGTTTTTGAGTTCATTGTAAGATATTATACACCCTAAAAATCAGACGGTTATGATCGGATACAAGTACATTTATACTTTCGGAATGGTCCCGTCCCGATCTCGTCCCGTCCAGTTTCCAAACTATCAGGACGGGACAGTACCGTCATTTTAAAATTTTGTCCTGTCCCGCTAATTTTTGGTACCGAACCGGAACGAAATCGAGATTGCGATACTCTAATCAAGATACATAATCTAATGACTAAATATCCATCTCGCTCAAAAAGTCATTCTATTGGGCTTCGTTGAAATTTTGTTCTTCACGTAATGGGCCATTCCAAAATACTTATTCTATTGGGCACTGTTGCGCAGGGAAGTTTGCTCTATGGATGCTTCCACAATTGTTCGCGTACGCGCTCAATTTTCCCATACAGAAGTTCTTGCAAGCACAGAGGAAGGTGTTTGTGATGGCCTATATATCAGCTGGTGTTCTAGTTTTCCATACATTTTTCAGCTGGTTGATGATTTTGAAGCTCGGGTGGGGATTAACCGGAGCCGCGATCACACTCAACACATCATGGTGGCTCATTGTCATTGGCCAATTGTTGTACATTTTCATTACCAAGTCGGATGGTGCCTGGAGTGGCTTCTCCATGCTCGCTTTTGCCGACCTCTATGGCTTCGTGAAGCTTTCTCTAGCTTCCGCTGTTATGTTATGGTACATTACTATCTCCAAGTTTTGTTTTTGTTACCTCTCGTTATTAGTTTTCGAATACCATAGTAAATAGTTTGGTGGTGATTGCAGTTTGGAATTCTGGTACCTGATGGTGCTTGTGGTCATAACTGGACGGTTGGCGGATCCTTTGATCCCAGTTGATGCCATCTCTATTTGGTAAAGTGCTTAGCAGAAGTAAACTGTGAATTCAGTTTTCATGTCTTTTATGTTTTAATGACCTCATTTCTTATACTTTTGAGTTATATATATGTACAGCATGAACATACAAGGATGGGATGCCATGATTGCACTTGGGTTCAATGCTGCAATCAGTGTAAGGGTGTCAAATGAACTTGGAGCTGGAAATGCCAAGATAGCGAAATTCGCAGTGATAGTGGTTTCGATCACTTCAGTGTCTATAGGAGTTGTTTGCATGGCCATAGTTCTTGGAACAAGGGATTACTTCCCTAACCTATTCACCAGTAGTGAGGCTGTTGCTGAGGAAACGACCCAACTTGCAACCCTGCTTGGAATCACAGTGCTTCTTAACAGTCTTCAACCAGTCTTATCAGGTAAGATAGAAACAAAAACATAGTAAATCTTGCATGCAATTTGATGGAAGTTGTCGAAACTCAATCAATTGAGTTGCTTTGATTTGTTTCTGAAGGTGTTGCTGTTGGAGCTGGATGGCAATCTGTTGTCGCGTATATCAATATTGGGTGTTACTATATTGTTGGATTGCCAGCTGGAATACTTCTGGGATTCACATTTGCTTTTGGTGTTGAGGTAATAACATCTGAGCAACTCCTTAATCTATAGCTCATTGCATAATATGTGCTGAGTTATGAATTACCAGTATATTGATCCTCCTCCCTAATTGAATTGTGGGCTTGTTTTTCATAGGGTATTTGGTCAGGAATGATAGGTGGCATTTGCTTGCAAACCATAATCTTGATAATTGTCACTTCTATAACTAACTGGAACACAGAGGTCAGTGCTAGTCTTACTTTCAATCTTCAAATCCGTTATTTCTAGCCTCGCACATAGTACTAATTATGTTATGATTTATGGAATATGCAGGCTGAACAAGCTGAGAGCCGTGTCCTCAAGTGGGGAGGAGGAAGAAATGCAGAGCACTGAATCAAAATTAATCATTGATGCATCATTGTCTGCTTTCACAGATTTTGATGCTAAAACTCATTAGTAGTGGAGTGGGATTGGACAGTAGTATTAGTATGCTACAACTTTTTTTTGAAAAGAAAAGGAAAATTACTACCAGAAGCCCCTCGTGCACCCAGTTTAGGAACAATCTAACTGAAAAGCGCTATAAGCTTGGGGAGAGTAACTGCCTACCCAAATCTTCGGGCATTGAAGACCATGCCCCGTATTAGCAAGAGCATCCACCATAAAATTTGCTTCACGAAAAATATGGGTGAAGAAAATGTTGTCAAACCAGTGAGCAAGATGCAAAATATCATGGATAATTGGCTTGATTAGTATGCTACAACTTTGATCTGCTACTATCTGCTGATCATGTCCGAAACTCAAATCGATCAGTAAAGAACTTGAGCGGATAGTAGTGACGTAGCTAGCGATTTTGTTGTATTTAGGAAAGGAATGATGAATGGATTTTTTGTACCAAGAAGTGGTTTCCTAGTTCGGAAGCATTTCTGTTAGATGGTTGCAGCTGCCATATCAGTAAACTTGAAATGCTATTTTTCACTCATGAATTGCTTGTTTTACTAGAAAGTTCAACCAATTTCTCTAATGATATTTATTAAAGGGATCTTAATGTACCTTACTTAATTGCTGCATATTCATGCAGAAAATCCTGCAGCAACAAAAGTATATATGATAATCATACAGAGAAGTAGATACCTGTACTTAAAAGTTGGAACCTATATAAATATCCCCAAGGCTGTCCGCCAGTCCATAATGCCTGCAATGAAACCTCTAATTCTCTGTTTGGTTGGCAGGAAAGTCAAGATAGGAAAATGAATTCTCGAGGATAATTTGGAGGATAATGATCTCGAGAATATAAAATCTTTTCCATTCCATATTAGTATGGAAAGGAAAATAATTCATTTCCCTATCTCGACTTTCCTGCTAACCAAACGGTGCCTTAGAGGTTTCATTGGAGTCAAAGAAAAAACCTAGCTCCGGCAAACAAGGGGAAAAAGGGTTCGCGTTACAGATTCACTGCTTGTCTGGCGGCACCTACACGCCGATGTTGGCCCCACGCCTCGTCGACGTGGCTAAGGTTAGCTGCCGGATGGGCGTTTGAGGGTGACCAATTGGTGGTCTATTCCTTGCTGGTGGTGGTGATGGTGGAGGATTGAAAGGGTGGTGCTTTCAAGGAGGCAGACCAATACGGTGGCGATTAAAGGTTGCAAGGCGTTGTTGTTTTGTTGGGGAGGACCAGTCGGCGTTCATGAGTGCGTATTGTGATCCGGCTGCGGGGATGCGAGTTTTTTTTTCAGTTTTTTGTTTTGTTTTGATAGTTTTCTTGGTTTGTTTGTTGTCCCTCCCTTTTGGACGAGGGCGTCCCTCCTCTTTAGGTGAGGGCGGTAGGGTTTTGGTTGATGTGGTTTCGTGATTTTGGTTGAGCCATGATTTGTGTCATGTTCATAGACTATCAGTTTAACATCTGTATTGTCGTGAGGACCAGTCGACGTTCATGAGTGCGTATTGTTATCCGGTTGAGGGGATGAGAGATGGACCGGCTGGGCTGCACAATTTGTTGAACACGTCGCACGACAGTCTGCTGCAGTTCTTGACTTTGAGGTGTGCATGCCGATCTCACTTTGTTGTGAATTTTAGAGAACAAGTGGTAGGGTTTTTCTACATGGTGGGTTGCAGTGGTGATGTTTTTTTGTGGTGGCTAGAATCGACGACGTCGTCTGCATTCAGGCTACGGTGTTGTGTTTGGGACGGGTCCTTGGTGGGCTATCCTTGTGGTCCAATGGGTGTGTGTTTGGGCCTAGTCTAGGGTTTAGTTTAGTTTTTTTTTCTTCAGTTTTTTGTTTTGTTTTGGTAGTTTTCTTGGTTTGTTTGTTGTCCCTCCTTTTGGGGCGAGGGCATCCCTCCCCTTTGGGCGAGGGTGGTAGGGTTTTGATTGAGCCATGACTGGTTTCATGTTCATAGACTATCAGTCTTAACATCGGTATTTTCTTGTTGTTAATGTCATTGGGAGGTTGCCCCTGCATATATGCTGGTTGTTTTGGTATAGTGTGTTGGTAAGGTTGTTTGTAAGGAGGTATCGAGACTTTTGGATAAGGTTTGGAGTATGTTGCATTTGGGTCCATTCCAACTCATGATATGTAGTCGCTGATATGTGGGTAGAGAGTAGTGTGGGGACTTGTTGTGGTTGTAATATTTTGGTTTGTTTTAATAAAATTCTTGATAGTTTCTTTCAAGAAAAAAAGGAATGAACAAGATTTTGGTATTTCCAAGTAGGTGCTTGTTTGATATTGTAATTAATTTAGTAATTTATTTACATTCATATTACATGATATTTAATAGCTTATGATAATGAGATTGAAAGCTTTAATTTCCAATAGCACTCTTATGCTAATTGCATATGTGATCTATTTAAAGGAATATAGATTTTTTAGATGGCTAATTTTTGTAATTTACCTTAGATGCCTAGATGGTGAGAATGAAAATAGAATACCACCCATTACTAGGTAATTCAATTCAAACTTTAGGAAAGAGTCAATTTCCAATCGCAACTTATTTTTTGTTTCCTTTCTAATCTTTATTTACAACCAAGCAACACATTTAAATGAAAAATAAAACAAATTCCATATCTATACCATGATTTTCTACCATATAAACTAGGCCTAATAGGTATGAAGGCCATAGTTGCCAACATGAATCGGAATCGTTCAAGGACTATTGAATACCAGGGAGGAGTCCATCAGACCATGACAATCCTAGCAAGAACAGTAGACCTCTGTTTACTCAACACATACATGCATTGTATCTCCAAAGTACAGTTGTAAATTCTAAGACTTGACCACATTTAATCAAGTTATCCAGAAATGTACTCTGCTTGGCTACACGACTACATCAAAACAACTAGCTATTAACACACACAATATTAGCAAGTTTGGGTTTTCAGAAGATACAAAGGAGCAGATTTACCAATTATTGTGAACACTGTATTGGTAAAAATTAAAAGTCAGTACACACTACCATGAAAAGTAAAAAAAAACAGGTAAATCAGGTCCACCGTGGAAAAGAAGAGGAAGCTAAAGAAAGAAGAGCTTCTAATTGATAGGATCACTATATAAACAATGTCTCCTTCCGATTCCCTTAATCTCATATACAACAAGAACAGAGAAGAAAAGCAAAGGGGAAAAAAGACTCCCTCTTTTTTGTTTCTGGGGGTTTTGCTTCCCCTAGAAGCTTTCTTTTTTCCCTCAAACATTTCTATCTCTCCGTCACCGGAGTTTTGCTTCTCTGTGATTCTCGTCGGTGATCGGGCGATGGAGGACAGCTATTATGTGAGCAGCGAGGACGAAGGCTATTACGATGAGGAGGATAATGATCCCGAGAATAATTTGGAGGAGGAAATTATGGCCTACGTTGAGAGCGAGAGTCCAAAGTGTGAGGTTTCATCCACCAAGGTAAATCATTTCTGATCGAATTCTGATTCTCCGGTTGAAACTTTACCTTCTGAGTTTTTGACAGCCACATTTCCAGCCTTTCATTTCTTTTTCAGTTTTTCTTTCAGGATCGTAAAAGTAAATTACTGTTGTTTTGTATCGTAGCGCCGGATTATTGTGTGGTTTATGTTCCGATTGAGATTTTATTTTCATGTTGATGATGCAGGTGATTTCAAAAGAATCTCTCTTGGCTGCACAGGTATTTTATTTATTTTATAATTATTAGCTGTGTTGTCATTATATTTCGTTTTCTGTAATACTGAAATTTTGTTATTGAAATCTGTAGAGGGGAGATGTGCAGAGGGTGATGGATGTGCTGTCACTGAAAGAGTACCATGCTCGAACCTTGCTTATCCATTATCGTTGGGATGTTGACAAGGTGCTTGCTGTGTATGTAGAGAGGGGGAAGGAGTTACTATATGAAAAGGCAGGTGTGACTATGGAGGAGCATGACACATCTCAGCTTCCGCCTGAGGTTATGTGTGATATTTGCATGGAGGAAATTCCGGCTGGTGAGGTCACGGTTATGGATTGCAACCACTGTTTTTGTAACGCATGTAAGTACTCTGCTTGATCATTTTCTGTTTTGCAGAATTGTGTAAGAGCATTTCATTTGTTTGGTGATTAGCTCGGGAAAGATTTTCTTGAATGAAGTTGATAAAAACACGTTTCGTTTTGAATTTGTAATTCAATAGCATTTGAATCTTAAACCTATTTGTAAATGAGATTGGTTTTCACACAAAAAAACATATGCACACTGGAATTTTCTGTCAATTTCTTCTTAATGAATCTGGGGATATGATTTTCTGTTGAGGAGGTTATGGCACATAGTATTGTAAACATTTTTGGTTGAATCAAACTTTTGTGAAGGAAAAGAAAACCGCTAATTGCCTACCGTCTATTGTTTGTGGTTTTGTTATAATTGTACGTGCAAGCCTGCTTGTATTTTCGTGATTCCTTTTCTTTTCTAATGGAATGAGTTCCATCTACCATTGTGCCTTAGGTTGGACAGAGCATTTTATTGTAAAAATAAATGAGGGTCAAAGTAGGCGCATCAAATGCATGGCACACAAGTGTAATGCTGTTTGTGATGAAGCAATAATCAGAAGTCTGGTCAGTGCAAGGGATCCTGATCTGGCAGAGAAGTTTGACCGTTTTCTTCTGGAGTCATATATTGAGGATAATAGAAAAGTGATGTGGTGCCCGAGCGTTCCTCATTGCGGAAATGCTATACGTATTGAGGAAGATGAATTAATCGAGGTTCAATGTGCATGTGGAAAGCAATTCTGTTTTAGTTGTTTATGTGAAGCACACTCTCCGTGTTCATGCAAAATGTGGGAACAATGGTTGAAGAAGTGCGTGGATGAATCACAGACTGTTAATTACATTTCAGTCAACACAAAGCCTTGCCCAAAATGTAATAAGCTGGTGAACAAGGATGGAGGATGCAATCTAGTTACCTGTATCTGTGGACAACCATTCTGGTGAGTGTTCATACTGTGCATCTTGTGTAGTTACTTCACCCTTGTGTCTTCTTAGCATTCAAACCAGGGGCAAGATCCTTGTCCCTGGATCTGCAATTTTGCAGTTTTTCTTCCTTTTGTGATTTGCATGTTGATATATTGTTTTAGGCTCAGTGGCTATTTTTGGACTAAGCTTTCCATCATCTTTAAACTTCCTTAATTTTGCCCCACTTGGGACATAGAAGTTGATCAAGTAAAGATGTAATAATGAGCAGTATTAAAAGACAGAATATGGTCTCATACAGTGTTCTTTTGAATCAAAATTGAGCTCCTATATATCCATAACTATTTATTTGGCAAACACAATTTTAGCTTATGTGGGTTAGCAATTGGTTTATTCTCACTAAAAATTTTATGTGCAAAGATGTGATATGTGTGTTCAACAATGTTTGCATTGGCTTTCACTTATTTGCTTTCTCGTTTTCTTTCTTTGACAGTGTTAGTAACAATATTTGAAGTTGATAAGTCTTGTTTTTATCAGTTGGCTCTGTGGTGACCCAACCGGTGCGGATCATTCATGGGATTCCATTGCAGGTCATGAGTGTGGACGATTCAAAGAAGACAAGGACACAGACCTTGAGCAAACCAAGGACCTATTCCGTTATACTCACTATTTCAACCGTTATCAAGCTCATAAAGATTCTCTTAAGCTTGAAGCTACACTGAAGGAAACCGTAGAAAGAAAGATAAAATCTTTGGAAGAAAACTTATCGTCTTCTAAAGATTATAGCTGGGCAATCAATGCGATCAACAGAATCTTTAGGTCGAGGCGAATTATTGCGTATTCCTACCCATTTGCATATCACATGTTTGGTGACCTTTTCAAAAAAGAGATGACAGTGGAACAAAAGACAATAAAACAGAACTTGTTTGAGGACCAGCAGCAGCAGCTTGAGGCAAGCCTAGAGAAGCTTTCTATGTTTACACAGGAACCTTTTGAGCATTATTCAGAGGAGGAACTTCGCGATTTAAAATTGAGGATGATGAATCTTTCTTCGCTTGTTGATAAGCTCTGCCTCAAATTGTAAGTGTGCCTTCCTCTATATTAAAAAGTTGAGAAGTTTGAAGTTTATGGTCCTGAAAGAAAATTATTTTCCTATAACTCATAACCGATGACTGTAGAGTCTACAGCTCATCTCTATGTGATGCTCACATGAGTCAAACAAATGGATTATTTGCAGGTTTGAATGCGTTGAGTATGATCTGCTGGGCAAACTTCAATTCTCAGTTCACAGAATTGTATCTTACAACTCGGACGGAGTGGAGAAAGCATCAGAAATTAACAGTTTGTCGGGATTCTGAAACTGGCTATGGCGTAGCCAGAAAGTATACAAAGAGGGGTCAATTTAGACAAGCTAATTATGTAGGAAGAAAATTTTACTTTGTCAAGAGGCAAAATAAACCAAATAGTTTACATTACTCTTATATACAAGTAAAAATCTGGACTACAATAAATAAGGGTCATTTGAACTCTCTAGTCACCATGTAGAGGGTTCAAATGACCCTCTAGCTTACATTACTCTAACGGTATGGCTATTTATACAAGCAGGTGTTTTCCATGCTTCACATATATCCTTGTTCCTGCCTATAATTTGTGTTATTCTTTTACCAGAAAAGAACTTGGAGATAAACAACAGTTCTCCTACTCACAATTGTAACTATAGAATTTTGTCCTCAACCGCCTTTGAGAGTAAGTTGAGGCTTGTAATTGCTCCTGGGAAAGAACTTCTGGAGACTCTGCAAACATCTAAACATGTCCTGCATATGGTGCTGAAATAGTTAGGACGGTTGAGTTCACAGCTGGTAAATTTTGCAAAAATTATAACCTTTCGACCTTTTAACCTCCTCACAGTTAGAAATGATTCGTCCCTAGAAATCAGATTCTTTTGAAATAACCTCAATCTTAGTTGTTTTGCCAAGAAATTTACTGTAGATAGGATTGTTAACCAAGTTGTATACATTGAGAAATGAAATCATGACTATAGTTTATACATCTCATACTACTGGTAATTTGTTACCCTTTTGTTTCCTTATCTTTCGAGTTGATCATAGACAGTATGCTATGGAACTGGCACTGCACAGTTATACAGACATCTTGATTTCATTTCATTTGTTCAGAGTTCAGACCTTAAATCACAGTGCTTCCTTATTCTAGGCCAAATGAAAATAGGGAGTTTCTATTCTTGGTTTCAAATCAGTAGCTTTAGCTGCACTTCGCAAGTTAAGGGTGTCCCTAACAAAGTTACAAGCTCAATCCTCTGAAAATCATGGTACATTTCACAAGATCTCCCAATACAAATTAGTACAGGAGCCTAAAAAGTCTTCCACAAGAAGCCATATATTTCAATTAAAAAATAAATAAATAAATAAAAACCGTGAATATTCATCTATCCTTCTGACCCGTACCCGCCAGAATTCGGATCCAAGTGTACAACGACAAATTGACAGGTATATATCGTATTTTCGTCGCTCATTTTCGGTCTTGGTCTTATTAACACTCCGATTGAGATCCAGATAGTACAGCACCACCGTCCATGGCGAAATCCAGCGCCGACGACCAGGAGCTCCGGCGAGCCTGCGAGGCCGCAATAGAAGGCACCAAGCAGTCTGTCGTCATGTCGATCCGCGTCGCCAAGAGCCGAGGCATGTGGGGCAAAACTCACAAGCTCGGCGGCGACATGGCCAAACCTAGGGTTCTTGCCCTCTCCGGTACTCTACTTCTCTCTCTTCTTTCGAGTGTCTGCACCGTAGTTTAGAAGAGAAGCTGAGCTTAATTTTGGTTGATTTTAGGGTTTTCTTACTGTTTTTGAGTTAGTATAATGCGAGCGGATCAATGTAGATAGTCATAATGTGGTTGGATGAGTAATGTGGTTCGAATTGAAGATTAGCGTATCTTTGAAGCTCTATAAATGCCTGTTGATACTGAATTAGAGATGAGTTTAGTGTTTCGAATTAGTGGAATCCTTTGAAACTACTTCTAGGAGTAGTGTAGCTAGAACAAGATTTTCTAGAAGAATTTGTAGTCTGTCAGTCTAAGCGGTAAGGGGACTGTGTCTTCTATTCTAGGGGTTGATGTACATATTTTGTATAGCTCCTGCATGGATAACATGAAGAACCTGCTAAGTATTTCTGTGATATTGATCGAGTTTGCTATCTAGGAGCATAATTGGATAGATTGAGTGCCGCAGTTTGATATCAACTGGTAGGAAACAGAAGACTTGTCTTTTCAAGCATTAGGTCATAATGATTATACATTTATTGATTACTATTAGCTACATGTATAGATGCGTATTTGAGTTGGTCATTGATAATGTTAGCCATTTGGTGGTAAAATGGCTGTGTGTGACCAACATGTGTGCTCTATGCAGTAAAAAACAAAGGTCAACTGACTAAAGCTTTTTTCGAGTCTTAAAATATTCCACTGGAGGAGTTCTTGAGGTAAACTCCATTTTGTTTGTTCTCTTTTGGATAAATTTTAAGATTCTTAAACTTATTGGGAAAAAGAAACTTTTGTTTAGTTGTTTTCATATTTGTATTTAGCTTATTTTAATACAGAGGTTTTACGTTTATATTGGGATGGATTTTGTCTACTTGGGTCCTAGGGGTGGATTGACTGATTTCTAGGCCTGTTTTGTTTCATCTGCCTTCCCTGGGATTTTTTGTTCTTATAATGCTGAGGGGTTTTCACCTGCACAGAACCTGGGGATGATAACTAGTGTCATATTTGACGAGGACTGTTTCTTTAGCAGATGAAAGTGATTTTTTAATTACAGAAGATTGTGAGAGAAACTGTAGTTAATCTTACAGGTTCTAATATATAATTAAATTAAATATTCCAAGAAAAGATTCTGGCTCACCACACCTAAAAACAATGTCTACGAAGTTGGGTTGATTAGCAAGTTGCCATGAATACGAGTTCTCAAAAAGTTCCTTTTACTTCCAGCCTGCAAAGTTATACAAGCTAAAGCATCTTTCAAAGGTGGAGGTTTTAACAAGCAACCCTAGTGGATGCACTTTTACTCTGGTAATGCTGCACCCTTCACTTGTCTGTCAAAAGACTATATGCTTATATAGAAAATCTGTGTAGAGGAAGCGGGTTTTTTTTCCAATTGAGGAAATTAAGAACCAACTTCTGAATATTTATGTAGGCTTCATATAGTTTGACTCTATTTCTTGTAGGGTTTCGATAACCTTAGGAGCCAAAGTGTTGCTCCTCCTCAATGGACCATGCGAAATATTGATGACAGGTATATCATGGAAAATGATACCTCTCTCTATGGTATAATTCTTTCTTTAATGAAACTGACTGCTCATATATATACTTCTATGCAGGAACCGCCTTTTACTGTGTATTTTAAACATATGCAAAGCTGCACTGGAACAGCTCCCTAAAGTTGTTGGTATGGATGTTGTTGAGATGGCTCTCGGGGCTAAGGTATATATGTTTTTATACTCCTGCAGTTTTTTAAGATTGCATGATTTTATATTTGAGTTTTCACTTCCTGGTGAATTTGTAATATACTGGTAATACTTCACGTTGAGACTTCTGTCACAGTAATTTCGTGTTTCTATCTTGGAGAAATATATGCATGGTGCTTATGTCACTACTAGAGACTGATTAATTCTTACATTCTCTAGTGGCCCTAATATTGGGCCTCCTCCCTGTTGTTAGCTACTTTGTCTTATTACGTATTTGCAAATCATTTATTCTCCTTATTGTAAAACAAACACAGGAAAATACACCAGCAGTTTCTAATCAAAACAACCAGCAAGAGGGACATGCTGCATCAACAGTGACTGGACGTGAAACGAAAGTAACGGTTGAGAAAGAACTTGTCTCACAGGCTGAGGAAGAGGACATGGAGGCACTTTTGGGAACGTATGCACATTTCATTGTCTTTGTTGTGACGTTGAATAGTTTGTGCTTTATTTAGGTTGTCTGTTTTAAGATATTAATCTTTGGTGACAGAAGATTTGAATTTGCTGTGTTTGCAAATTTCGGCAAATAATATATACAAGCAAAAGGTGGTTATAATAGTTTGAGGTTTGGGAAGATCTTCTGCAATTTCCTGAACTGTGCTTGTACTTAGACTGATTGAACAAGCTTTATGTGACACCTGCTTAATTTATGATGTAAGGGATGAAACAAGTTGGTGGTCCTTCTCTTAGTGAAATGTATAGTGATGTACATATATATACATATATTGATTTTAATAGTAAATTTAGCCAGTTCATGACAATTTCTAAGTTTGATGATCATTTATATATGCTATAAGCCAGTTCAAAAAAAGAAACCAGTGTTTGAAGTTTTTTGGATATTTGTTCCTATTAGGGTTGTTGCTAGCTGCCTTATTTTTTTTCTTTAATTTGTTTTATTCAAAGTTAATATTATTGCAAATTGCAACTATGTTCATATAGTTTTGGCTTATTTTGACTTTGGGCATGATATGCAGTTATGTAATGGGTATTGGTGAAGCAGAGGCATTTTCTGAAAGGTTGAAAAGAGAGCTGCAGGCTCTTGAAGCAGCAAATGTGCATGCCATTTTGGAATGTGAACCTCTGATGGATGAGGTAAGCTTTTTCTCTGTTCATTTTGTTTAGATATGGTGGCATTTCTTTTTTCCAAAGTCATTTTAAGCCTCTTTTCAAATTTTCTTGATTTGTTAACCTTCATTGTTCTCAAATGCTTGGTTATATTTTCTAAAAAATTGACTGTTTTCTTCTGTTCACATTGTTCACGTGTCCTTATCACTACCATTGCATCATGTAGTAATCCACATGGCTATATATTGAGATCGATTCATTTCATTTTTGATTCTCATCCATGTTTAGGTCATTTTCTCTTACATAAATGTATTTCTATCTTTATAGCTTTGTTATCTACTTGAGTTGCTTGCATAATTACTTTACAAGTTGTCTCTGAAATTGATGTGAAAACTCTTCGTACCTAATTCTAGCACATTGGTTTCGTAGGTGTCCGGTGTGTTGAAGACATGAGATTTACTATATATAACATCATTTGTGGTCCTGTAGGTTTTGCAAGGGATTGAAGCAGCAACAAGTTGTGTTGATGACATGGATGAATGGTTAGGCATCTTCAATGTAAAACTCAGACACATGAGAGAAGACATTGAATCGGTATATCTTTGATATGCACTGATCTTCATGGATGACAATTTATTTGTTTTCTATATTTCACTTTAGGACAAGTACCTCTTCTTTTCTATTTCCTTCATGGATGGCAAGTTCTTCTTAAGTTGCTCTTTAATTTTTTTTTCATGTTCAGATAGAAACCCACAATAACAAGTTGGAAACACAATCTGTAAATAATAAAGCACTCATCAAGGAACTTGACGAGCTTCTTAAAGGCTTGCATATCCCTACGGAGGTAAAATGTCCATCTTGATTTGAAGTTTAGGCTCTAAAAATCTTTTCAATGGCTTTCCTTGGTGTAGTATTCAACATGTTTGACAGGAGGTTCATTTGACGAAGCACGTATGCTTCAAAACATAGAAGCATGTGAGTGGTTAACTGCTTCTCTACGCAGTCTTCAAGTACCCAGTTTGTATCCTATCTATGCAAACATGCGAGCTGTATGCATTCTATGTTTCTCATTTGCTTCATTTGTTTTTTCCCAAAAAGTGTGGGGCAACATGTGCTGTGACTTCAGACGCGACATGTTTGGGACTGTTTTTCATCTTCCATGATAATGTCATCTCAAGGCTCAATTTCTCTTGCAAAACTTGGGATCGCTTATCTCTGGTTTTAGTTATAGTAAAGTGTATAATTACTTCGGGTAGCTCCGGAGTTGACTGAAAGTATCCTGTTGCAATGGCTTTCACTTCGACAGTATCCAATGATTTAGAGTCCACGGGTGACCAGTCTAAGGTGTTCATGTGTGCAAAGTTTGGTCTTGAATGAGAAATTGTCTGTTTGTAATAAGTAAATTTTTAGAATTTTGGCAACTTAACATGTCAGAGGTTTGATTCAAGGTTGTCTGCTTAGGTGGATGATATATGCTTCATTTAATGAATAAATCCGGTCATATTGAGGGTTCATTGATGATAATCCTAATATGATATCTATGTTCCCAAATTGTGATTTTATTGGATGATAATATTGATAAGGTGACTGAAATTGATTGTTTGCAGTGGCATTTAGATTTTCTTGAAAGGGAGCATCACCTAGTTTATATGCACTAGGTAGTTTCTAGGATTCTGTCGGACAACATATCACTTTCCTGATTTCACTGATAAAAAAATGTCAATATATTATGGTTTCAGGAAGACTTTTATGCTGTGGTGGACTGGGCGTACAAGATTGATCCTTTACGCTGCATATCAATGCATGGGATTACGGAGCGTTATTTTTGTGGTCAGCAAGCTGATGCAGCAGGGTTTGTGCGTCTGCTGTTGGGTGATCTGGAATCAAGAGTGTCAATGCAGTTTAGTCGTGTAAGTTTTGTGTCAAGAGGCGATCATGGTCATGTGCTTTTCAAGGTTATGAAATGAGTCCACATCATTTATTTTCAAATGCAGTTTGTTGACGAAGCATGCCACCAGATTGAAAGAAATGAGCGCAATGTTAGGCAAATGGGTATCTTATCATTCATCCCAAGGTAAACTGGATTTGCGTTGCTTAAGCTCCTACGGTTAAGGCAATTTTATATCCTCTTTTTAGGGTCGGTTAAGGAAGTCATCGGTTCATCATATTGAGGTCTGCCAACGGATTGGTTAAACGTTATAAAAATAAAAGAGGAAAAAAAGGAAGAAAAAGAAATTGGGAAGAATTTGCATGTTTTCTAGTTAATGAATGCAAAGTTCCAAAAAAGCTAGTCAGGTCTCACCAGGCAGTGACGTATCACACGCTTTGCTGTTTTACATGTTTGATACTTGTTACACGTTGTAGTTGATTTTGCTCACTTTGAGTCTAGATTTGCAACGCTGGCAACGCGAATGGAGCAGTATATCCTGGGACAATCTAGGGAGTTAGTTGATCAAGCATACACAAAATTTGTAAGTTTTTTTATTTTATTTTAATTATATATATATATATATATTTTATGATAACATAGAGTTTGTTGTGGGTGAATTATAATGACTAGTATAATCCAAACCAGGGGCGATAATGCTATTATTTATCATGATTTAGAGAGGAAGGTGTTTGAACTCAGTCGTTTGTTTTAGTGGAGTCCTTTACATCAAGGGGTTATACAACAATTGTTTATGTTGATTCAAGCATGTACAATCAAAATATGTGATAACCAGAAATATGCTCGCATATATTATGGGCTCTTTTTTACTTCTTCGAAACTTAGTGTAAATTTGAAAGACCACCTTCTTCGGGCTCTTTATTCACAATACACTTAACTCTGCTGGCTGTGTGAAATTTAATGATGCGATCCATACTAAAAAAAGAAAGATGAAGATATTTGATTATTACCACACCTGTTTTCTTACACAAGGTTGCATGCTTGACAGGTTAGCATAATGTTTGTGACTTTAGAGAAAATTGCACAAACATCCAAAATATTCCAACCTTTTCCTCTTAGAGAACTATGCTGCATTTCAGAATAGGTAGTCCTCTTTCTCTTTTCTACTATTCTCAGAATTCTATTTTTTTCTTTTCCTTTTTTTTTTCATTTGAATTCACTTTTGAATAGAAGCAGTTTGGTTGCAGCTTGTATGACCTAGCAAATGTTGTTCCCACATTGGCCAAATTTTATCACCAAGCAAGTGAAGTTTATGAACAAGCTTGCACAAGCCATATCAGTATGATCATATATGCTGTAAGTTGTCCACTTTGGTAATGAATCTTGTATAATTTTTCTTCTTCATGCCCTCCATTACAAACTGTTATTTCTCTTTTTGTGATTTTATATTGTTCACCCAGAGATTAAAGCCACTTAAAAAACACAATTGAACCTCATTTTGTTCTCTTTGACAGCAATTTGAGTGGCTTTTCCAGTTTGCTAAAAAATAGAGGATTTGATGTATACAATTGCTCCAGAAGAGGGAGGTTAGTGAATCTTGTGATACCTTTTAGGAAGAGTATCTAAATCTTTCTTATGCCAACTCTAAGAATGAACTGTTACACTTTGTGTATACTATTGTTTTGAGAAACAGTTCTGTGCAGTTTATTAGTGTGAGATGTATTAAATTGAGACCATTCGTATTGTAACAGAGATGAGAGAACTTTTGGCTTCCATGTAAATTGAGAGTTACCGTCTTGTATAACTATATTTTTCCGTAGGCATGTTGAGGATGAACTGTAGCTATGTAATCTTTTGTGCTTTATTTTTTGTAGAAATATTATCCCATAAATTGGTTTTCCATCATCTCCTCTTGTCAATATAGGTTGAAAACATGTGTAATTTATTTTTTTGGAAGGAAAACATGTGTAATTTTTACATGAGATATATTGTCAATATACTTGGTTCACTTTTTGCCGATCGTTCCCATGAACTCTCACGTTCCCATGCTTCCTTCAATCTTTCGTAACCAATATATTTGTACTTTCACAATTTCTTAGTTCACTAGAAAGATTGCTCAGGCGTTGCTCCGGGACTTCCGATCGTTTCTATCTGTGATTACTGTTATACCAACCATAAGCTCACTGTCTGGTAAATATGGCAGCAATGCCCTGTTTGCTATATACTAAAACCCCTTCACTTCTACATAACCATGCGCAACATTGACAGAAGTTTAAGAAAAAAAACTTGAAGTTGACCAACAACAAGGTCGAAAGTTTAGAAGGAAAAATGACTTGATGCTTTGTTCGTCTTTATATATCTAGAAAGTATTTACAGAGTTTCATTCCATGTTTTGAAACTTCAGCTGATTCTGAATATCCAACATCTTCTTTTAATGATCTCATTTCAATGAAGAAATGACTTCAAATATGTCCACTCTAAAAATGCTCACATGTCAGTGTCATACAGTATCAACAATGCCCTTTCAGCTTCTCAATCTATTTTTCTGCTACCAAACAACGAAAGAATCTTCATTATTACACCATAAAAATTGAACATGACAGTTTTTTCTATCATATTGGTGTTAATAATGGTATGTGAAGGATATATCTATATATATAGCGGGATCCCTTTTTTTGTTCATATATATGTATACATCCACAATAGCTTAACATTCTCTGTGAAATTGTTCAAGAGGGTTAACTTTAATAGCAAAGTATAATGTATGTAGAGACCATTTTACCTATGCTTGTTTACTATTCAATTGAATATCATTCAAAAAAATCTCATAACCTGTGTATGCATATAAGATTAGCCCTTGCTTTTGTTCGATCATATTTATAAGTTTCTAATCACAAACTACAAATAAGACTCGTTATTCGAGCATCTTCATTATTACAAACTACAATTAATTCCTTCTGACGCCTCTCAGCTACCTGCGCGCATAAGGATGAGCATGTGTAAGGTATAGCACTAAGCAATAGAAAAGAGGTAATATTGACCCTTTAATCAAAATACCATGAAAGGCATGAAAGTGACGGACTTTCAACAGCTAAAATTACCAACTGAGACTAAGGGAATATTACTCTCTCTTTTTTCTACTAACAGTGATAAAATGTAAGAACATCTTTGAGATAAATAATGACAGTCTCAAAAATAAACATAGCTCAACAATCAAATTGAAGCATATCCGAAAATCTGAATCAACTGAGTGAGGAGTGAGGAATCTATCAGTACATCTTTGAGATAAATAATGACAGTCTCAAAAATAAACATAGCTCAACAATCAAATTGAAGCATATCCGAAAATCTGAATCAACTGAGTGAGGACTCTATCAGTTTCAAATTCATAGATTCAATATCTGAAAACAAAAAATCAAACTAAGAATCCTTTCATACTTATTTATTTCAATTTCAATTTTTTAACCACTCAATTTCACAACACTCCTATTCATTGGCGGTTAGGAAATCAATCTTCAATATCTTTCATATTTAGAATAGATGATCTGCATATATTAGCTTTCCTTATTGTATAGCTAACTTATATCTAGATATTATAAATACTAGTGGATTCCTAACTTGTAGGAATAACTATAGTTCTACCAATATATGTATACGTTTTGTATTAATGGAACATCAACTAATTCTATTCTGTCAATTATTCTCTTTTACATGGTATCAGAAGTAAGATCTTGATTCTTGGTCGTGCCCATCCTCTCTTCAGTCACCATGACTGACGTCAACGCTCCAATCTTTGCACCGAAATCAAGTGGTGATGCTCTCCCTCCACCGAAGTCAAGCGGTGATGCTCCTCCTCTCCCTCCACCAAATAGTTCTGGTTCATCTGTTGATTCCTTCAAGGCAGACTCTTCAAATTCCTATTTGATTCATAGTTCAGATCATTCCGGACTGGTTCTTGTTTCCAAGCTCATAAATGGCGATCACTACTCTAGTTGAAAAATGGCTATGATTAGAGCCTTGAATACCAAGAACAAGCTCGGATTCATCAACGGGTCCATAAAGGCTCCCTCAGAGGAAACTTACCCAGAAGGTTACGTGATTTGGTCGCGGTGCAACGATATTGTCCATTCTTGGATCGTTAACTCTTGTGATCCAGAAATAGCAGAAAGTGATAATTACTATCCTAATGCTCATGAAGTTTGGGAGGATCTCCATGAGCGTTTCTCTCAAGCGAACGCGACTCGCATTTTCGAGATACAATTGCTTCTCATCGTCAAGAATAGCTCTCAGTTTCTGCTTACTACATAACGCTAAAGAGATTTTGGGATGAATTGGCCACATATACGGACACAATACATGGAACCCAAGCAGAACAACAACCACTGATGCAATTCTTAATGGGATTGAATGAGACTTACAGTGCAATTTGCGGGCAAATCCTATTGATGAACCCTCTTCCTACTGTTCGCCAAGCATATGCTGTCGTCTCTCAAGAAGAAAAACAACGTGTTCTCTGCGTTTCACACACCACCAGAATTGGATTCAAGTGCAGCCATGGCAATAAGGAATAACAATAGACCCAATTTGTTTTCGGTAAGAGGAGGAAGATTTGAGCGTGCTGAAACTCGTCTAGAAGGAAGTCGCTCTTCTTCTGCATCTATAGAATGACGCACTTCTTCTGCATCTCCAGATATGGGCCGACCAATGGGCCGAGGTAGAGGCAGGCCTCAATGCGTTTATTGTGGAGACCTGGGCCATTGGGTCCAAACTTGTTATCAACTAATTAGGTATCCACCAGACCATCCTAAGGCAAAGCAGAATTCTACCATCGATTCACGCAATTTTCAACGCAGAGCCTCTGCTAATCAAGTATCTGAAGTGACAAATCAAGATGAAGAGGAACCTGTAATCTCATTCTCAGAATTTAAGCAGTTCTTTAAAGCTGTTAACAAACAGCGTGAAGCCTCTAGTTCCAAAGCCAATGCTGTGACCAAACCAGGTTTGTCTAAAGTTGCTTCCTGTTGGATTATTGACAGCGGAGCGACTAATCATATTACTTCATCATCTCAATTATTTCATGCAAATAAAAAGTGCCAATTACCGACAGTTTTATTGCCTAGTGGAGAGAAAGTGAATATTGTTGCAAGAGGAACCTTGCCTCTAAATACCACATATTCTCTATATGATGTGTTATCAGTGCCTACATTTAAAGTTGATTTGATGTTAGTCAGTCGTCTGACAAGAGGTCTGAATTGTTTAGTGACTTTTTCCCCTTATTGGTGTATTTTGTAGGATCTGGCTACGAGGAAGACGATTGTTTTGGGTAAACAACGTGGCGGACTATACTATCTGGAGGAATTAGCGATAAAAAAGCTGGTCACCAACCCTTCCTCATCCTCAAGCCGACCATCCTGTCACCTCCTCACCACTCCAACCGTCGAATTGTGGCATAATCGCCTCGGTCATGTCTCATCTCCTTGTTTCAATTACATTGTCAAGAACCTTTTAAATCTTTCTATTCAGTCTAATAATGTTTGCCCCATATGTCCTTTGGCAAAGCAGAGCCGTTTACCTTTTGGTGTCAGTACTATTTCTTCTACAAAACCTTTTGAGATTATTCATTATGATATTTGGGGTCGTTATAGATATCCCTCTCTTTCTGGTGCGCATTATTTCCTTATTATTGTTGATGACTACACACGTTTCACTTGGATTTTTTTAATGCGACACAAAGATGAAGCACAACCTCTTAAAAGTTTTTTAGCTACACTCTCACTCAATTTGACTGTCGTATTAAGACCTTTCGCGGTGACAATGGTGGTGAATTTATCTCACTTCGTTCCTTTTTTCAAGATAATGGTGTTGTTTTTCAACATTCTTGTGTTTACACGCCTCAACAGGATGGGGTTGTGGAACACAAACATCGACACATTCTCCAGGTGGCTCGAGCTTTAAAATTTCAAGCTCAACTCCCTAATCAATTTTGGGGAGATTGCGCTCTCACTGATGTTCACATTATCAATCGACTCCCATCTCCACTTCTTTCTTTCAAAAGTCCATTTGAACTTCTTTACTCCAAGCCTCCTTCTTTTTCTCACCTCCGTGTGTTTGGATGTTTGACTTATGCCACCAATGTTCATGCCTCTCACAAATTCGATCAAAGGGCCATACGTTCCATCTTCATCGGTTATCCCGTTGGTTAAAAAGCTTTCAAGTTATTCGATTTATCAACTAAAAAAGTCTTTACTAGTCGAGATGTGCAATTTCATGAACATACATTTCTGTATGCTACTGGGCAACCCGTTTCCATTCCCTCTGTGCAGGCCCATGATCCAGGCCCAGTTAGTTTACCAACCCCCTTTCTCTCTTCTCATTCTGACTTCGTTTTTGACCCCTCCACGCCATCCCCTTCTCAATCTCCAGGTCTGCCAAATCTATCTTCTTCTCCATCTCCACCAAATTTTTCAAAACCATCAAATCCTTCCCACCTCAAGATGTCGATTCATCCCCACCTTCTCTTCCTTCTTCTCCATCTGTTATTCGTCAGTATTCCCGTCGTCCTCGAACCCTGGCATGACCCATCACCACCACTACACCTTCTGTGACCATTCAGTCATCCCCCTTTCCTCTTCAAACCCTCAATTCACAATCTTTTTCTTCAGCGCCGACATCTTCAACACCGACCCGAGACCCCTCCTTAACACCACCGGCCCAGAACCCGTCTTCACCACCGTCTCCTTTTCTGGACGCTCCAATCCCTAGCGAACCCAGACCCGCTCCACTTCGTCGCTCAAGTCGCTGGACCGGCCCTCCAGTTAAGCTTAATGACTACCTCCGCTCCAACGTTTACTCTGACCAATCATCTTCTATCGTGACAGATCCGACCAAAGGTACGCGTTATCTGTTGGCTAATTATGTCTCATATCATCGGTTTAAGTCTGCCTATCGATCGTTTATTGCTCATCTAAGTGTTGCCTCCGAACCAAATTCATATGTAGTCGTCCTAGAGTGGCGTGAGGCAATGCATTCAGAATTGGAAGCCCTCCAGGCTAATGGTACCTGGACTCTCACCTGCATCCCTGCTGGCAAGACACATATTGGTTGTCGTTGGGTCTATAAGGTGAAACATAAGTCTGACGGTTCCGTTAAAAGGTATAAAGCACGGTTAGTGGCTAAAGGTTTCACACAATTGAAGAGTGTGGATTGTCATGACACCTTCTCCCCAACAGCCAAAATCATTAATGTGCGCTGCTTACTTGCTTTGGCTGGTCGCTTCATCAATTGGACGCTAATAATGCCTTCCTTCATGGTGACCTTGATGAAGAAATCTATGTCTCCACCGCCAGGGCTCCGTAGACAGGGGGAGGAGAATTTGGTCTGTCGTTTACATAAATCATTGTATCGAATGAAACAAGCTTCACGGCAATGGTTTTCAAAATTTTCATAAGCTATTCGTTCAGCTGGTTTTGTGCAATCCTGTGCTGACTACTCTCTATTCATCAAGAAACAAGGCAAATCATTCACAATTCTCTTAATATATGTTGATGATATTTTGATTACTGGTAATGATGTTGTTAGTATTGGTGAAATTAAGAGTTTTCTACATAACAGTTTCCGCCTCAAAGACTTTGGTAATTTAAAGTACTTTCTAGGAATTGATATTTCTGCTTCAAGTCGTGGAATTTTTATTTCTCAATGCAAGTATGCATTAGAAATTATTAAAGATACAGGGTTGTTGGGAGCTACTCCCGTTGATACTCCTATGGAGAAAGATATGAAATTGTCAGACAAGAGTGATTTGCTCAAGGATCCACGTCGTTATAGGAGATTGGTTGGAAGACTAATTTATTTGACTGTTTCGAGGCCTGATATTACATATTTTGTGCATGTCCTGAGTAAATTTATGCATCAACCTAGGAAACTTCATATGGAAGCTGCTCTTCGAGTTGTTCGTTATTTGAAAGGTGCACCCAATCAAGGTTTGTTCTTTTTTTCGAACAGTGGCTTCAGGTTAAGAGCATATTGTGATTCAGATTGGGCAGGTTGCCCACTCACCAGGAGGTCAACTACGGGTTATTGTGTATTTCTTGGACCTTCATTAGTCTCTTGGAGATCAAAGCGATAGAAAATAGTTTCGCTTTCATCTGCTGAAGCAGAATATCGCTCTATGACAAGAGCTTGTTGTGAATTGTCATGGCTTCGATGTTTATTAAGAGATTTAGGGCTTCCACATCATGAATCTGCTTTGTTGTACTGTGATAACAAGGCTGCTTTACATATTGCAGCCACTCTTGTCTTTCATGAACGAACTAGTCACATTGAGATGAATTGTCATTACATTAGAGATAAAATCTGAGATGACTCTATGATTACAAGACATGTTAGTTATGCAAATCAGCTAGCAGATGTTTTAACAAAGCCCTTGAGGAAAGACGTTTTTGTTCCTATAATACGCAAGTTAGGAGCGCGGGACATCCACTCTCCAACTTGAGGGGGAGTGTTAAGAAATCAATCTTCAATACCTTTCATATTTAGAATAGATGATCTGCATATATTAGCTTTCCTTATTGTATAGCTGACTTATAGCTAGATATCCTAAATACTAGTGGATTCCTGACTCTTATGAATAACTGGAGTTCTACCTATATATGTATACGTTGTGTATCAATGGAACATCAACTAATTCTATTCTATCAATTATTCTCTTTTACATTGGCAACTTCTCACATAATAGAAGCTGTGTTGACCTTATAAATTGATGTTTTAGTTATAATTTAAGTCAGGAATGACCATTCAGTAAATTTGAAACAATATCAATTATTGTCAGGTTGTTCTATCAAATCGGTTACAAAAAAAAATACTAATGCTTTCTTTGATTGCTGGATGAGAAAACGAATTTAAAAACTTACAATTTCAAAGTTCCTGGAAATCAGAAGTAAACAAAAATGAGTAACGAAAAAAAGCTCAATCAAAACTAAAACACACAAATTAAACAAGGCAAAGACCGAATTGTATAAACAAGGCAAAGCCTGAATTTAGCAGGTTATCTACCTCCCTGAGTTTGGAAAAACATTGTTGCCTTTATCACACATGATATCCCTTCACATCCTCATATTAAAAACTTAGAATCGTCTCTCTTCCCCGTAATGATAAGAAACCTGATATACAAACCCTAAACCCCTTCAACATAGAGAAACCCCAAATCAGTCATACAAACACCAAATTATTTCCCTCCAGAAAGAAATAGAATAGAGAACATCTACTCGTCTCTTGAATTTGCATAATCGAGAACGAGCTGATGGAAAATAGTGATGTAGAACGAAGAGGGTCAATTTCGGATATAAATCAAAGATTGAAAAACTGTTTGATCGTGGTAAATTATTTTCAGACATCCGAGTTTGTTGGGCTTCCAAAAGACTGATTTAATTATTTTCAAGATTTATTTTTATTAGTTTGTTTTGGACCGGACTTTATTTTCTTTTAACTCATGAGCTTTAGGTTTTGTTGTTAGTCGCCCTAGGGTTTTAACTCCTATAAAAAGAGTCTTAACCGATGTATTTTGACAACTTATCCTTCTATAAAACAAAACATTTGAGTTCAACTCAATTTACTCGTGGATTCGAGATCGACTTGTGGATTCAGGTCAAAACTGATGGGTGGATTCAAACCAATCTATCATTCATATCTAGTTTTGTTGTGTCAGATAGAATAGAGATGAGCAGTGTAGTGCAGAGCAGAGATTGAACACTGAAGAGAGCAAGCACGGAGATAGAATGTGGAGTTTCGAGAGACCGAGATGTCGTGGAGGCTGACACGTTTAACAGGTGGCAAGAGACGTTTAACAGGTGGCAAGAGATCCCAAGCTGCAGGCCCAACATTGTTAAACACTGTAAGACAACAACTAAATATATAGTAAATGAAAAACCCAAAAGGTAATGCAATGATAGAAAACAAAAATGATATTTGACGTTATACTTAATTTAGTAGACTCATTTTAGATTACTCACCTTTAAAATTGTTTTAAAATACATTCAAACTTATTAATTAGGTATGTCTAAACTAAATAAACCTATTATTTATGATAAATAATAAAAACTATCACAAACAATAAATGCGATGGAATGATATGTAAAAATTATGAGCCTTCATAAATCCTAAACCCTATAAGTACCCTAAACCCAGAACCCCAAACAATACATGCGATAAAATGATATGTACAAATTGTGAACCTTCTTGAACCCTAAACTCTATAAGTACCCTAAATTGTAAACCATAAACTCTATAAGTATCCTAAACCCTATAACTCCTAACCCCTAAACCCTAAACCATATACCATGACCCCTAACCTAAAGCCCTATATCAAAAACTCAATTCCTCTATTTGTAACATAACTTAAAGACAAAATGTTCAGTAGAGAAAATGTGATAATTTTAAAATTTTGAGTTTAAAATATGTAAGGCAAGTAAAATAAATTTATTTCGTGTAAATTAAAAAATATATATATAGAAGGTCCTTCCACTAAGGGATCCATATTTTTAGTTTATTTATAGGGATAGGCATTCGACAAACTTTTCGATCACATTTTTCAATCTTAACCGTTCAATTCTTAGATCCTAATATATAGATCACCTCTGCAAAATTTCATCCAAATCGGTGATCGTTAAGATATTCAAAACTGCGCGAATTAAAATATAGACATTAACAGTTCAAGTTTGGCCGTTTTGATCCGTCAAATGATTTCAGTTATTTTAAAGTCTTAACGATCACCAAATTTGATGAAATTTTGCATAAATGATCTATATATATACATCTACATATTAAATGGTGGAGATCCTGTTATGTGATCGAAAAGTTGTCGAATGCTTATCCCTATAAATAAACCAAAAATAAGAATCACTCACTAGAAGGGCTATATATATAAATGAGTTTATATTCAAAGAGAGTCTAATTAGTGGATTTTTCTCTAATTATCTTTTAAATATATAATTAAATGCATAAAATGAATTATTAGTTCACATCAAACTCAATGAGTTTCTGATATTGGGTATACTCTATTTCCCAACCGGCCACATTTGGTCAAAGTGAAGTGAATAGACCGGTGGACGGACGAGAACCACGTGCAAAATGGCCGGCAGTGAATTTGGAAGTAAAGAAAGCAGTTTGTCCCAAAGTATGAAGGAGAACAAAATATATCATGGGAGACCAACTGAAAATCCTCCGTCCGCGGATCCGGGCTTCCTATACAAGGCACGAATTACTTGCATGTAAATTTTACCTTTTTAAAATTATAATTTTTTAAATGATCATTTGCACAAAATAAAAAAAATCAAACCTCAAATCAATAAATTAAAAATTTAAATGTCAATTTCAATACAAAATGTACTTATTAGTGTATAAATACACAAATTTTTATTAAATTCATAATAAATAATATTTTTGAGACAATTTTACCCTTGTTTCTTATGCACTTGGAGAAAAAAAGGAGAGAGAATATTTTGCCAGAGCATCTCCAGTCTCCAGTCACCAACCGTCGGACTTCGGTCACCGGACGCAGGAAAATTACTGATAGCCGGAATTTCGCCTGATTTTTTTTTTCTACTAGGGGCAATAAACTTTTACAAAAAGTTTACTGAGGCAACATCTACATCAAATCTAAGTATACTAACCCCAGTATACTCCAAATTTAAGTCTAATAACCCTAGTATACTACAAAACCAAATCTACTAACCCCAGTATACTCCAAACCAAGTCTAATAATACACTGTATACATCAAAATCAAGTTTACTAACCCCAGTATACTTCAAAACCAAGTCTACTAACCCTAGTATTTCATCAAATCCAAGTCTACTAACTCCAGTATCGACGTTTCCTAGCGCTGGCATGTAGACAACATGGCCAGATAATAATTTGATGTTGCTCTTCGGACTCAATGTTGCAACGACCGACGAGGACGAGGCGGAGATTAGGGGAGGATGAGGTTGTCGGAGATGATGGAGGCAAGGATGAGGTCGTAGGAGATGGTGGAGACGAATGCTCTGTGAGTGACAGTTAGAGAGAGAGAAGATCAGAAGAGAAAAATCAACCTAGATGCAAAATCTAAAGTTTACTACCCTTATTAAACTTTTACTACGGTAATAAACTCAAACAGATGAAGAAGCTCAAAGCACTAGTAGTAAATCATAAGTCTACTAACCATAGTATACTCTACAAAAAAGTTTACTACCTCCAGTATACATCAAAATCAAGTCTACTAACCACAATATACTTCAAAACCAATTCTACTAACCACAGTATACTCCATAACAAAGTCTACTATCCTCAGTATACATCAAAATCAAGTCTACTAACCACAGTATACTCAAAAACCAAGTCTACTAATACTCCAAAACAAAGTCTACTACCCCTAATATACATCAAAACTAAGGAAAAAAAATATATCTCTGTCAAAATAAGGAAAATCTCTGATCAAAAAAGAGGAAGACGCTTCAATCAAAAAAAAAGAGGAAGACGAACGTTATCCATGTTTGCACTAAACACAGACCTTGATCTCTGACCGAATTGACTAGAATCGACGAAATCAAAGGCTCGACAATCTCCGACTTGCTTAATCAGTAGAGGATCTGGAGCGTGATGCCCCAGATGTGCTCATTAAGGGCTCTCGATATTGTTGCGAATATTCTGGCAGATGAGGATCATCTCTGGGATCAGAGATGTCACCGGAATTGGTGTCACTGTTGAGAAGGATGACGACGACGAGTTTGATCTCGGTGACTTAGTAGGAGGTTGCGTTGTCGGTCTTGCGTCGTTGTAGAGAGAGAGAGAGAGAAAGAAGAGAGAGACGAGACGAGAGAGAGAGAGAGAGAGAGAGTCGGAAGAGAGAAAGAAAGAAATACATCAATTTGGAATGAGTGGTGAGGAGAGAGAGGACTATATAGATTAGGTTAGGATACAAAAATAATTATGATAAGATTAATTGAAATGGACAATAGAAATTTTTTTTGTTGGAATAGATGATCAGCTCTAAAAATTAGTATCAATTGATCATTTATTGTTTTGCTGAAGTTAAAAACTAAGAGATATGATATGACACATAAAAAGTTAATTGAGATCTATCTGATTCTCAAAAGTTTAGGTGAGAGCTTGGTTACGCTACACCACCATCGTCAGGGTATACCTGCAACCTCAACCCTGAAGGACTGACAGTGGACACGTGTCTGTTACACCAGCCTCTAGGTATGGATTTCTACAGGAATTTACAGATCGCGAACCAAACGAGACTTGTTGGTAGCGGGGATTGAACTCGGATAGGATCTCCACCACAAACTCGTCCTTACCAACTGAGACAAACCTCGTTGACCGAGATCTATGTTAATCACTTTGTCAAGTTGCAATATTTCCTCACAAACATCAATCATGTTGAGATTATTTAATTCATTCAACTATTTACTTGTTTATTAGTTCTTTGATGGCTTCACTATTTAATTTGATCAATATATAACTGTAATGATAGTATTTAATTTCCCTAGATGGAAGAAGATAACAAACTCTGCATCAAAGTTTTGAAGTACAAAAGGAATGTACAGGCTTATTTGGTCGATGCCTTGTGATTCTGGCAAGAACGAAGGATGGAATGTTGAATTTAGATATTACTACTTAATGATGAACGACATTTTAAGAAACAATTCAAGCGTAACTGATGTGTGAGCTCATGTAACAAAATTATGTAAATTAACAAAACATTCTAATTTGATGATGCATGTCACACGTATACGTTGTAAAATGCACTCTACGTTATTCACCTAACATTACTCATGAATTTATCCAGGAATATTGAACACACATCACATCACAGATGGAATGGAATGGACGGAGAGTGAGAACCAAAAAAGTAACACGTAGTTTTGATATTTGGAACGTGTGCCGAGTCCGCTGCCATTCTCAAAAAGCTACAACAATGAATATGCGCACCTTTCACTGTCTTTTCACTGTGCCCTACCGTTTTCCCACTCACCCTCCTCTGCCATGGCCACTATAAATAAAGCTTTTTCATCGTCAACATTCAATATTCAATCCTCCGTTTTCCTGTTTACCCTTCCCCTCTTCTCAATCTCTTACCAACTAAGCAGAGAGAACAACTAGTCAAAGCCACCTCCAAAATGGCGTCTACTTCTTCCATAGCTTTCCCTTCCCTGCAGCTACAGTTTCAAACACCACGCAAGTCCTTTACTTCTACTCGCCGTGTTTTCCTCCGTCCGATCTGCGCTTCTGTCTCGGAAAAGTCATCATCTTCATCCTCCTCCATCTCATCACAACCCGCAGAGCCAACCACGCTTCCCTTGAGGAAAATCCCCGGCGACTATGGCCTTCCATTTGTTGGTCCCCTCAAGGATCGCCAGGACTACTTCTACAACCAAGGCAGGGAGGAGTTCTTCAAGTCTCGCATCCAGAAGTACCGGTCCACCGTCTTCCGAGTCAACATGCCACCCGGCCCATTCTTCACCACCAAATCCCAGGTCATCGTTTTGCTCGACGGCAAGAGCTTCCCTGTCCTCTTCGACGTTTCCAAGGTCGAGAAGAAAGACCTCTTTACCGGAACCTACATGCCGTCATTAGAACTGACCGGCGGATACAGAACCCTCTCTTACCTAGACCCTTCAGAGCCCAAGCACGACAAGCTCAAACGCTTGATGTTCTATCTTTTAAAATCCGGTATCAAGTCAGTGATCTCGGAGTTTCACTCCAGCTACTCCGAGTTTTTCGAAACTCTTGAAACTAAGCTCGCTGACAAGGGTAAGGCCAGCTTCAACGAGGCCAACGATCAAGCAGCTTTCAATTTCTTGGCTCGATCACTCTACGGTGCTAACCCTTCCGACACCCAACTCGGCACCGACGGTCCTAAATTGGTCCAGAAATGGGTTCTCTTCCAACTAAGTCCAATTCTAGTTCTTGGTCTACCCAAGTTCATCGAAGATCCTCTGATTCACACCTTTCCTCTTCCGCCGTTTTTGGTCAAGAAAGACTACCAGAGACTCTACGACTTCTTCTACCAGTCATCCGGTCACGTGCTCGATGAGGCTGAGCGGCTGGGAGTTTCAAGAGACGAAGCGTGCCACAATCTGCTGTTCGCCACGTGCTTCAACTCATTCGGTGGTATGAAGATCTTCTTTCCAAACATGCTCAAGTGGATCGGCCGCGCCGGGGCTAAACTCCACGGCGAGCTAGCGCAGGAGATCCGGTCAGTTATCAGATCCAACGATGGGAAGATCACCATGTCAGCATTGGAGAAAATGCCGCTAATGAAGTCTGTGGTGTACGAATCTTTCCGGATCGAGCCACCGGTTGCGTTACAGTACGGTAGGGCAAAGACTGACCTTGTCATTGAGAGCCACGACGCGGCGTATAAGGTTAAAGAAGGCGAGATGTTATTTGGGTTCCAACCTTTTGCGACTAAGGATCCTAAAATCTTCGAAAACGCGGCGGAGTTTGTCCCGGACAGGTTTGTCGGTGACGAAGGTGAAAAGTTGTTACAGCATGTACTTTGGTCTAATGGTCCGGAGACGGAGACTCCGACAGTCGGGAACAAACAATGTGCCGGAAAAGTCTTCGTGGTTTTGGCGTCGAGGCTGTTGGTGGTGGAGTTTTTTCTCCGGTATGATTCGTTCGAGATTGAAGTTGCTGCTTCGCCTTTGGGAGCTGCCATTACTATGACCTCGTTGAAAAGAGCTAGCTTTTGAAAATTTGAGTTTATGGTAAAAACAGAACTAGTAGCCGTTGTAAGTTTTTTGTTCTGAGGAAGGGTTTTGGATGATGATCATTATCATAGGGAATATGAGGTCGTTTTTGTTGGGACTTTTTGCATACTGATCCTGCAGCGCTATGCAACAAAGGTGTGTGCTATCCAACTATGAATGAAAATGAATATTTCTTCAGTGCATGTGGGAATTGTGATTGTTTATGTTTAACTTTAGTGGCCTGGATCGAAGGTGAGATACTGATGCAGGTGGTTCCATTCTGAATCAGACGCATGTTCATATCTGTACAAGTTTTTTTTTTAAAAATGATCTATTTGTCTACCTTGTAGATTCCTCACAAAAGCTCATTGCCCAATTGAAAAAAGTAATTCCATTCCCCATAGGAGAAGGAAGAATATTATCTGTTTTATGTGGCAAGCATTGGTCAATTTACGTTTTACCAGTACCAAAATACTACTTGTTCAAAAGGAAATTCATCTATTTGATCAAAAGTAGCATTGCTATTTACTATGTGGACATGAGAGCCGAAATTTAAGGGGAAGGAGAAGGTGGAGTTCAGGGGAGGTTGTTCCCTGGTGCCTGGATGTTTTGCTAAAAAAGCTGATGATTGAATGACAGCCACATCACAGAAAGGACGTCTCCCAAAAGCATTATATCAGATTCCATTGATACTGATATTTGAGTGACAGTATTAGCTCCCCTATATATATACCACTATGGGATTGCTTATTAATTCCTCATTAGTGAACTATGATATCGAAAATTCTGGATGCACCTGCCACACATTTTTTCATGAATTTAGTTTTTTTATTTTCATATGGTTTGGTTTACTGCCGGTCCGAGCTCGACTTTTCTTCACGGTCTCTTTTTAAAATTTGTAACCTTGTTAAAGGAACGGTGGATGACCTGGTGCACATGCAGATGCTCCCCTGCTTATATACATATAGAAATTATTCACCAAACCAACCTTGTTCTCATTATAGATTTAGAGAACTCTTACATGGGGAGAATTGTGTAACAATCTAGGAATCACTCAACAAACGTTCACTACAAATTGTAGGTTTCACAACTTTGTGAGTGTCGTAGACGGTAAGAAGTTCTTGCCGTATACGGTACCTAGCAATGTATTCTATATTTTGTAGTGTCCACCACAATGTGAGTGTCTCCTATATGGCAGATTCAAGTTTATAAAACATACAAGCATACGTACTTTACCAGTTCATACTTCATACTATTGATTTAATCCCTGATGAACAAGTAAACGCCTAATCAAGAAAATAAACTCCATAAATATTTGTTTGGTGTGAACCTAATGCTGGAATGAGGCTGACAGTTCAAGAAGCTGAGCACCTTTGATGCAATCCTCATTATCCAAGCTGGTATCATTAATTACTTCAGCACAAGGGAGTTTTTTTCTTTTGTTCTTATGACAAGCACGAGTCATTTATGGTATAAGGGTCGATCATGAATGTATTTCCTTTGGTTGGTCTCAGTATTTAAGTAAAAATATGCAGTCTGTGTGTACAGAATGGGATGCATTATTATCTGACTTGTTCAACTTGTCCTGTTAATATAATTTGCATATAAACCTGGAATGATGTTGAGTATAGAATATAAGGTTATCACTCTGCTGAATATGGGTCGACTGGTGTTTCATGTTCCCACCTTCCAAGTTTAGTTCATTGTTGCAAAATTGGTATGCATTCAAAAGAATAAGCAAGAAGATATCAAAAATCCAGAAAACCATTTTGATGTTTCAATATTTACAGTAAGATCAGAGACTTTTTTCTCAATTCCAACACTAAACAGCCTACAGGTTCTTATTCCATGTAATCAACTAACAATTACGAAACAAAAACAATATGCACTCTATAATCCGAAACTAGTAACTTGATTATGACATGAACCTAAGCACTATTAAAAAAATTACCTCAGCCTGCATTGCTCAGCAAACTATTTGATGAAGGTGATGAGCTGTGTTCACTTAACCATGAGTCTTGCACAGAAACTGGTGAATTGTCCTTCAACTTTTCTGTTGATTTGAAGCTACTAGCAGCTTCAGTACTAGTCTGCACCACAAGGATACTGCTCTCTGATTGGGACTTACTTTTGTTCAGAGGTTTCTCACTAACACTAGATGTAGAACCGAAAGAGGATTCCTCTGGTGAAGCTGTGTACGTGTTTTTTTCTGATGCTGGCCATCTACTTAGCTTTATTTCTTCTAACTCAGCTTTCACTTCCATCATTGAAGGCCTCGCGTCTCTATGAAAGGCTAAACATCTGAATGCTAATTCTGCTACCTTATGGATAGAAGAGGTAGTCCAATCATCCTCAAAGGGTCCAAGAGATGAATCTATGATCTCATTTAAACACCCTTTTCCAATCTTTTCAGTGGCTAGAGCGGCCAAGTTCACTTCATTCTGCGGCCGCGAAAAGTCCACTGCTTTCAATCCTGTTATAATCTCAACAAGGACTACACCTAAGCTATAGACATCACTCTTATCTGAAAGATGGAAGTTTTGATGGTACTGAGGATCAAGATAACCTGGAGTCCCTTGCGGCACGGTTGAAATGTGGGAAGTCTCGACCATGCCAAGCCTTGAAAGACCAAAATCTGCCACTTTGGACTTGAAGTTACAATCCAAAAGAATGTTACTCGACTTTATATCTCTGTGATAAATAGGGGGCTTAATAGCAGAGTGGAGATGAGCTATTGCTTGAGCAGTTTCGGTAGCAATGGTGAGACGTATAGGCCAAGAAAGTCCATCACCTCTCTCTCTTTGTAAATGTTGACATAATGTTCCATTGGCCATGAATTCATACACAAGTATCTGCTGATCACGTTCAATGGAACATCCCAGTAAGCGCACTAGATTCGGGTGCCTTACAGATGAAATGAGCCTGATCTCATTCATAACCTGCTCGATAGTATCATCTCTGTTCTTGATCTTTTTTATGGCCACCCATTCATCAGCTTGGAGTTTCCCTGCATAGACAGTCCCATAGGCTCCAGTCCCTAGCCATTGTTTATCTGAGAAGCCATTTGTGGCTTTCTCAATTTCCTTATAGGGATATATGGGAATGTTGCAGTTGCCTGTAGCTTCGGATAGAAGACGTTTTGTGCTATATCTGGCTTTCAGTTTGGATTGCCGCCGAATGAAACAGCACAACAGACCTAGACTGATCATTAGCAAAGCTCCAAAAACAACCCCTGAAAAAGGACACTTTCCCAGATTAACTAGGAGTATATTTCGTATTGTCATATCATTAAATACAAGTATTACCTCCGATCAAAACGATGATTCTGGTCTTTCCTCCACATTGCCCAGACAAGAATTTTGCAGGATTGCAGTCTCTTGAATCTGGTTGTGACAAAAACAATTCACATTATCATGTGTATGAACGAAGGCCCAAAAAACCAAATTCAACAAGGGATTACGGTCCAATGCATTTTTTTTTCTTTTTATCCGTTTGTGTATATTTAAGGAGTTTTTGCATGACTGCAATCTAATCTGAGACAAATGCTCCTAATTTGAGACTGCAAGATACCCTTGAGTTTTTGCATGACTGATTACATGACCAAGTTTTGCGTGGCTGAACATCTAATTGCGTTCATCTCAATTCTTTATAGGTTGGACAGTCATACTTCTCTACTCGATGAACACGACCAAGAGGAAACCTAATGTCTACCTAACTGGAGAGGTTCTATTAAAGACATTCTTATTGAGGACTAGTTAATGACTTTATCGTTTCATCTTATTTTCAATCGCATATTCACATCTCGACCGTCTAGTTTGTAGATATATATGAGTAGAACATCTTTACAAAATTTCATACAAATTTAAAATCGTTAAGACATTCATAAATATGATTCACCGATTTTAAACTTGAACGATTTATGTTTGACATGGGCCATCCATTGATTTGATCTATTTTGATGCCTTAACTATCTCTAATTTGACTGAAAATTTGTAGAAGTGATCTACTTATATAAACCTATAAGCTAAACGGTTGAGATGAAAAAATGTGATTGAAAAGTGGGTGTAATCAATAATTAAGGAGAAAGTCATTAACTAGTCTTCAACAAGAATGTCCTTAATGGATCCCTCTCAATACCTAACTGATAGGTTTTAGCTGACCCATCATCCCTGAGGAGTCTGATGTGATCTTCTTTACCTTTACCTTTTGTTTTCCTAATCCAGGAGTACAAGACATAGAAACAGGGATTTAGGTCCTTGCTACCGAAAGAGAAAGGGATTTAGGACCAAGTGATAACATTTAAATGAACGGTTAGATGATGTGCACATGAGAAATAGAAAATATCAATTAAAAGTCAAAACATTCATTCAACTGTACGTTTGAAAGTCCTCATTTTGTCCTCATTATATGCTTCAAATGAAGACCTTATAATGAGAATCAAGCGAGGACTTTTAAATGAACAATTGGATGAATGTTTTTATTTTTAATTGATATTTTTTAACTCACATGTGCATGTCATCCAACGGTTTATTTGAAAATCCATGTTTGATCTTTATTATAAGACCCTCGTTAGAAGCTCTCATCACAGAAACAACCCGTATATTTATCGAGTAGCCATCATGCTCGAGGGTCATGAGTGCCAAATTATTGGGCCTGGTATATGGGCCCAGATCTTTACATATGATATTTGGTCTGAAAAACGGGGCATTTCTATTAAAATTCTTGACCGCCATCTAGATTGAGTTCCAAAATAATGACAAAAGTGAATAAAAAAGAAAGATTGTTTGTTATGCTTGTTTCAATCCTAGCCTACCTAATAATACCTCACTGAAAACTAAGTAAATAGAATCTTGGCCTGTGATCCCATAAAGATTAACTAGTTAAACATTAGTGACATTTCGGGACAAAAACCCTTTGCTTTGTAGTAGCTAAGATTTTCTTTGTTTGTTCAGATGGTCCAATAATAATATGTCTTTAATAAAGACATGTTCGAAACTATATTCGACCTAAAACTGAAATTATTTGACCAATAGCAACGTTTGGGATGAGAAATATATAGTTGGCAAACAACCTAAAGAAAGAAAATTCGTGTATACACACGACACAATCTTAGCACTTCATAACAATTTATATGTTTGACCACCCATGTATCAATATTATATCATCTAATCTTAACCATTCACATGTGTCGTGTACATGTACGGCTGTTGGAGATGAGAGATCCCACATCAGAAACAAGATAAATAAAATATAACTTATATGTGGGTGGATCATTCCTAATTGTACCGAGACCTTTTGTGATTAAAACCCAACACCGTAAAGGTGGTTAAGTTGAGACAGTATCGGTACACAGATGATCCACAACCACGCTTGTGGCTATTTGACTTGGTATCAGAGCGGGTCCCTCTGTAATTGTGTCTCATTAGTTGGTGGGTTCTATTGATGTGACATATGTACACGTGTTAAACCCTTGAGTCTGGTTGCACGTGAGGGTTAGTGTTTGTGTGGATTGTCATTAAGTGTCAGATGAGCCGGGTTAGTGGTCGGATTTGTTTAGACAATTGTACACTTGCAAACCCTTGAGTCTGGTTGCACGTGAGAGTTGGTGTTTGAGTGGAGAGGGTGACCTAGATTCACGTGCAAACCTTGTCAGATTGCACGTGAGGAGGCGTGTTGGAGAGAATAGATCTCACATCAGAAACATGATAAATAAAATATAACTTATATGTGGGTGGATCATTCCTAATTGTACCGAGGTCTTTTGTGATTAAAACCCAACACCTTAAAGGTGGTTAAGTTGGGACAATATCTGTACACAGATGATCCACGAGCCACGTTTGTCGCTGTTTGATACGTGATTGAAGATACTTCCGGAAGAAGCGTAATATTTGGAACTAATTAAGTATTTAATTAACTTGAATAGTCAACTAACCTTTCCGGCAGCCAGAGCCATTCTGAAAACCGTCTCCGATGAAGCCCTTCGTGCAGTTGCACCGGTATCCATCGGTTCCATTCGGTGTCAAAACCTGAAAACATTCGGCGTGTTGATCACAGCTGCAAACTCCCGGCAGCCACCACCCTAACTCCGCCACTTCAACATCCAATGTCACCAACGGCACTTGCGTAGTAGTACTATTCTGTGCAGATATGGACGACAACAAGTACTTGCAGCCCTTCTTCACCACGCTCTCGTATTTCAAAAACGTAGCGTTCTTGTTGCCCTCCGCGTAGCAAATGAGGCTTGTGTTTTTGCTGCAATCCGTTGGAGCCTGAAACCTAGCCTCGACGTTAATACTAGGAATCACGCAACTGCTCGAGTTCTGTTCGGCCGTACAGCTTCGTAAGAGTATAGCGTTATGAGACGTCGGGGCGTGGTTCTTGCTGTAGAGTTGGCGGAGGTTGTGCAAGGGGCGGTCGCATTGGCTTTGGAGGTTGATTCTTATGCTCTCGTGGGTTATAGACTGGACGGGGAAATCTCCGATGAAGATTCCGTTTTTGGAGCAGTTGAGTTGGATTTCACAGCCGGCTGAGCATCCGAATGGATACGGCAAGCGATTGCCTCCGGGGAAGTTTGGACAGGATCGAATGCAAGATTGAGGCGAAGCATTGGTTTTGACGATGAGAAACAAGATTGCTATGAGGCCAGAGATTAGATTCTCTCTTATATTCATGTATGGAAGAGTTCGATCTCTTATGGGGTTGGAGCAGTAGTGTGAGAAATTGTGAGAGTGAAGCTCATATGAAAACCAATTGCAATCACAAAGGCAACAATAATGAGTGTCTGAGGTTACGGAGTTTCTTCCTTACACTAATAATAATAAGACTTTATAATGTTTCTTGTTTTTCCTACTGATCAGAAAATGCGGTTTATTTGCTATTTGTTTATGATAAGATGACAAAACTTCCTTTGAACTATAAAGTCTAAATTGGTTGAAGACCACTAGAACGGGGAGGGAGAAATAGAGATGGTTAATTTAACTTAACGAGGACCAAGTTAGAAAGTTAAAGATCACGCTTACAAAAGTGTAACACGATTAGTGCCTTAACTAATCATTATAGATGAAGGGTTTTTTTTCATAACGTATATATACAGCCTCCTATATGCGTACAAGGGGAATAAAACATTGACTAAAACATACATGTTCATGTATAAATTCAAAGATCGGTTTCAGTATTTGAAATATTCTTTGTATTTCTGTCAAAACATGAGGGGTTAGCAGTCGTAGGAACACAAAGAAAAGGTATACAAAATTGCCTGCAGATTTCAATCGGTGTCTTATCTTGTGACTCATGGATCCCCTGTATAAATGCCTTGTTCGTACGACGAATCTAAGGTCGTATGCTACAAAGTCAACGACTTAATTCCGGCCAGATTAGGAAACCATGAGCAGCAGCCAACGCTGAGGTTAATAACGCATATGATGATGAACACGTACGTTAAGGTACGTTGTTTCATTTGTATCCAGGAAAACATAATGGCAGTGATGGCACAATTGATGCCACGCAGTATTAATCATAGAGAAATAGAAGAACATGAGATTAAAGGGGCATAAAATCAAAATGGGCATGATTGATCCATATTCATATGAATTAATGGAGTTCGGTTGGTGTGGTGGGGCTCCAAATTTGAAGATGGAACTACGTCAATCTTTCCGTGATCATGAATCATCAGTATATATATACATTAGCTCCGTATTGTATATACTGTAGATTGTATATATGTTGGTATTATTGTATACTAGATAGCTAACTACACACGTAACTTAGAACTAGCTATACTCAATAATTCAATATATATATATATATATATATATTTATTATTGAGTATAGCTAGTTCTAAGTTGCGTGTGTAGTTAGCTATCTAGTATACTATATATATATATTGAAGTATTGATCAAATTATATATATATATATATATATATTATTGAGTATAGCTAGTTCTAAGTTGCGTGTCTAGTTAGCTATCTAGTATACTATATATATATATTGAAGTATTGATCAAATTTGCCACCCAAATTATATGATTACCAGTGTCTCATGCAGCTTATACACTCGACGTAATTATACCATTACCATTTCTATGGTAGGTAGAGGAACAACTACTCTACCAATGGGAGCTATCTAGCTGCTAATCCCATAACATATTGAAGAATTTATTGCATTATATGACCAGTGGCATAGTCAAGATGTGAACTTAAGTAGGAACTCACAACACAAGTCTACAGAACTATAATTTTATATATATGCACTTGTGAAAGACAAAAATGTTCAATTTTTATCCATGAATAAAGTTTAGAAAGGTTTTGAAAAGTAATCATGTGAAACAAAATTAATGTTAACTTTCAAAGTAAATATTACATAGACATGACAATATATGTATTAATGAACAAAAGAAACAAAAAAACCATTATTCAGAAACAAAGAAAACAAAAGCAAAATAAAAACACTATAGAGGAATCGAACCTGGGCCTGCAATTTGATCAAGAAAGCGCATTCCACTAGTAAAGCAGCCATCTGCTAATATTGCCACACAATTTAGGATTTAACTTTACTGGGTCACGTGCCTCACCGTCGCTCCGCCCTATATGAGACTAACAAAACTGATTTATTAAACAAAGGTCTGTAACTAATAATAACGACGTTTTAAAAAACAAAACGTAAAGCCAAATAGGAAACACAACATGACAAGGATCGATTATTGCTTTTCAATTAGTAGCTGAGTAGCTCTCAGCAGCATATTGATTAGATAATACTTAAATAATGGTCACAACTTGGCTTCTAGATAGCAGGAAATACAAATATGTAGCTTTTCTGCTACAAATCTCACGTTTCAAAACATTTCTATTAATTTTTGTGAATGATTTTCAAATATGAATCTACGAGGGCAATTCCTCACTTAGCAATAGTCATGGATCAAATATTTATGAGTTGTTTATATGGACAGGTTGAAATAGTGAAACAAGTTTTAACTTTATAAACATGTTTTTAACGTATCACCGCTATCTTATATATTGTGATACATCATATACATAACAGTGGTACGCCCTAATTCTTGTAACCCTATAATAATAATAATATGAAACGGGCTTCACGAGTTCACTGTACACAAGAGAGTGATGATCGTATTTCTTAACACTTGCATTATTTGTACCATATTATCCTCATTTTGATTACTCATCATGTAAAATATTGACACTAGAATATTAGCTAAGTGCGGTGGCTTCCACAAAAAAGATATGTAAAATTAATTTTGTTGTAAGTAAAGTCAATGGATTCCACCAACTACTCATTATTCAATGATTTCGATCCTGAATTCCAATTCTTCATATTGTTATCATCATGATGATACATAACTTGTTTTATTCGATCACAAGTGACCAGTCAATCCCATTCGATCACAAGTCGATCCCCCACTTACAAATATATCTTAATTTGAAGTAAGTGGTTTCAGTAAAGCTCAAGCACAGCATAATGAGTTTGGGTTGGAAGCAGCGCAGGCTTACCGGAATTATTATCATTTTTATATATAATTCATGAACTCTCTCTTTATATATACAATGATTATTAATAGCCAAGCAAAGAATCGAAGAAGCTAAGTTCGATCAGCTGAGTTATACAGATAGTTCAATCAGTAGAAGAAAATTACAGAAATTAATCTAACTAGCTAGATGATTCATAACTTCATAATATTTGAAATTCGGTAATATACTAGCTAGATAATCAAGTTATCTAAAATATGTGTTAGAAAATAACTTTTCAAAGGCTACTACACACCATTAAACAGGAGATCGACGTTAATTATATTAGGACCTGGCTAACATAGCTAATTAAGGTGCCGCAAAGGCATCGTCAACCCACTTCTTCTTTTCGTGGGCGGACGGCAAGGCCGGAGAGGTGAGAAGGGATTGAAGAGCACCACGAAGTTTGTTGACTCGCTTGCGTTGCCTGATCCGCCGCAGAACCACCTCTTTATCTAGGGTTTCCGACGTGTGAGTTGGTTTCAGATACAGCAGGGTGCTCACCTTGCTGCTGCTGCAGCTGTCGTAATTAGTTTCTCCATCACGCTCTTCCCTCAGATTTATGCTGCTGCTGATTCTCACTTCTTCATTTTGCACAGATGAGGATTTGGTCTTTGACAACTTATAGGAGGAGGACGACATTATGAAACTATGGAGAAGAGAGTGTGATGAAGAGCTTAGCTAAGTGAGAAACAATTGTGTGGAAAGCAAAGAAGGGAAAGAGGTGACTGTAGATTTATAAGAGGCCCGAGTGTGAGATATAAGATATCATAGAATTTAGAGAAACAGTATGTGCGTGTAAAGTTTGGGCGGTGATATGGTGTGAGTTACTGCCAACAGTGGCTGCACATCAGGCAGCATAATTAAAGTTTGAGGCTTTATTAATCAAATAGTATCATTATGCTGAAAATGCGACATGGTTAGTGGGTTCTTAACAATGCCAAATCACTTTTTTTAGGTTTAGATTGCAGATGCCTTGGTTTAGGTTTCTATGGTTAGTGAGCTTGCATGATTCTACCCATCGAAAGTGACCGGAAAACTAAAGAAGCGTACGTGGCGGCACAGAAGGGGACCTTGGGATCGGTACTCACACCTGTGAAGGAGAGATGTGGCATTTATCAGTTTTCCCTTCATCCTCAATCTGGACTAATATACTATTCATTCAAATCAGTCATTGGTCATTGGTTTGACGATACAACAGTGAGACCAATCCGAGGACCAATTACTATTCAACTTTTATAAAAATAATTTTTTATAGATAAATAATTATTGTCTTTTACTTTATTATTGAATTCACTGATAATATATTTATACACAAGATATATATAAAATTTTACATATATTCAATAATTATTATATAGCTCGTGTGTGTGTATTAAACTAGAATTATTTATAAGATATCAAAGACCCATGTTGGAAATACATGAGTTCATATCAATACCGTTATCTTTCATAAATATCTAAAATTTTCGATAAGGTTATACGAATGAACGGACGACACGTATCCTCTTCAGATATCGTTATCTTCAAAATTAATTGAGACGATTTCAGATAGGATTTCAAACCAATCACGACATGCCACGTGTGTAGACGATAACATTCTGTCTCCTAAAATTACCGTTATGGTTGAATATTGCCATTTGATCTTGATCTGACGGTCCAAATTAAAGACCCGTTCATGTTGTAGACAAATACCAGTATGTCAGCAAGTGGTAGGAGGAATTGTTGACTACATACGGACCCACAAATTTGATCACTCCGGACTAATCCATGGAGTGAGAATTGCCCCAGACCTTAACCCAAGCAGCTGGGTCCCACATGGGACCCATTGCTACCCCAGACTGATACCTTTCCGCTGCATGATATAATCGGTCCTACCCTCACTCTAACCCACCTTTTCACCCCAGCGGTGCATGTGCTCTTACAAACTAAAGAAGCTTCTTGGGGCATTTCCCGCACTTTTGATTAGATATTTTTTACACTCATGATCATATATATACACATGCAGACTGCCTCTGTAGTTTAGTTTTACTTCTCAATTTTTAGTTATTTCTCGTGTGATATGATCATCTTGTTGTCATCTTCCATTTTGTTGTCTCATTGGTAAAACAATATTCGCTTTACCCTACCATTTCCCGTATTCCCCAAAACATTACAATCATGGAGCTCCAATGATTCATTTCTGAAGCTTAAAGAGGGAAGAAGGCTAGCATTTTCTTTTGTTTCGTCCTTTTGTTTTTGGTGATCGATCAGAAATTTCTCCTATTTTTCCATCACGTAATAATTTCCTAGCTTTATAATTTTACAAGGTCACTGTGGCGCCCTCAGGATTAACCGATTAAGGCAAAGTGGCTACGTTTTAGGCTACTTGGAGTACTCCTAGCTAATGACATGCCTTATGATTCGATTCAGCAGAGCTGGATAAATTGCAAGGATCTGATTTACAAGTGATATGCATTGTCTAATATTGTTCTTTCGGTTATGTGCATCCATAACAGACCATGAAAGTTGTTAGATGTTATAATTTGGTTTGACAACGAATCTTGACTTTTTAACTCATTCCACGTAGTACGTGTTGAAATGTTAAAGAGCCACGTAAGACTCTGACCTTTTAATGCACTTAAATTTTTAAGGTGCTTAACTTAGCATTCCAAGTTTTCAACTTTGGATGATCATGGTAATCATCAAGTGATAACCATTAACATGTCAAGACTATCCAACATTAGAGAAGCATAGTCTAAAATAAGTCTAGAGCCTCAACCTTCAAGGTCGATACTTCGACCTCCAAGACTAAGAGTTCGACCTTCAAGGCTTCAAGCCTCGACCCTTAGTTGTCATGGCCACAACCTTCAAGGCTAAGGTCTCGACCCTCAAGGCTAAGGCCTCGACCCTCAGGTCACACATAGACATGCGACAATCAGCTGATCTACTCTCACCAACTCTTTTACGTGTCAATCTTCAACATCAAGTATGAGTCTCTGATGTGTGAACAATAGTCTAAGGGTCAACTCTCACCCACTAAGACACGTGTCGCTCACTGACGATGGCTAAAGTCAAAGTGCATGACCAAAAGGTGATGTCATGCATATGTATCTCACTCAATCAGCCACATAAGGGTGTCAACAACCCACTCAATCAAACACATGCTTGTCAGCCTAATCTCATGTTGGCCAACTGACCCAATCAGTCCACCCACTTGATCAATCAAACTCATTTCTTGTCAGATCCTCAGTGTGTCAGTGTAAGTTGGTGAAGAACCCATGTCTTCACTTTCCACGTTACCAAACTCAAGTCCTATCACTACCAGAACAACCACTTTAACCGACGAAATTTTTTCATCGGCTAAACCCTAAATTTCGTCGGCTAAGAAGTCGTCGGGAAAAAGCCATCGGCCAAGACTTTAGCCGACGAAATTACTGTTCATCGTCGGCTAAAGTCAGTTATTTAGCCAATGAAGAAATTTTTCGTCGCTTAATTTCTGGACTTTAGCCGACGAATTTTTGGACCTTAGCCGACGAAATTTAATAAAATTTCATCGTCTATAGATATTATTTTTATTTATTTATTTAACTATGCCCGACGAATTATCCTAAAATTCGTAGGCTAAAGTTATTTTTTTATTTTTTAGGTTAACTCACCAATCAAGGATATCGTCCTAACCTATCTAGGACTTCATCATCCTAACCCCGATCAACCATGAGAATGATCTATCATCCCTAGATGATTTACCTAGAAATAACAAGATCAATTCTTTATGCAATCAACTCTTGTTATTTCAAGAAGAATCACCTACTCAAACTTAGGTCAACCAAATTCTTCCAATAGAGTTCACTATCCAACAAAGGCCTTCGTTGGTCAGGAAACTGGGGGTTTGTTGATGTAATAATTTGGTTCGACAACGAATCTTGACTTTTTAACTCATTCCACGTAGGACGTGTTAAAATGTTAAAGAGACACGTAAAACTCTGACATTTCAACGCACTTAAACCTTTAAGGTGCTTAACTTAGCATTCCAAGTCTTCAACCTTGGATGATCATGGTAATCACCAACATTATCATGTCAAGACTGACCACTAACATGTCAAAACTATCCAACATTAGAGAAGCATAGTCTAAAACAAGTCTAGAGCCTCAACCTTCAAGGACGATACTTCGACCTCCAAGACTAAGAGTTCGACCTTCAAGGCTTCAAGCCTCGACCCTTAGTTGTCATGGCCACAACCTCCAAGGCTAAGGCCTCGACCCTCAGGTCACACATAGACATGCGACAATCAGCTGATCTACTCTCACCAACTCTTCTACGTGTCAATCTTCAACATCAAGTATGAGCCTCTGATGTGTGAACAATAGTTCAAGGGTTAACTCTCACCCACTAAGACACGTGTCGCTCACTGAAGATGGCTACAGTCTAAGTGCATGACCAAAAGGTGATGTCATGCATATGTATCTCACTCAATCAGCCACATAAGGATGCCAACAACTCACTCAATCAAACACATGCTTTTCAGCCTAATCTCATGTCGGCCAACTGACCCAATCAGCCCACCCACTTGATCAATCAAACTCATTTCTTGTCAGATCCTCAGTGTGTCAGTGTAAGTTGGTGAAGAACCCATGTCTTCACTTTCCACGTTACCAAACTCAAGTCCTCTAAATACCAAGTCTTCCCAAGACTGAAGGACGACGGCTAATTCTTCTATTCTCTCTCTAAATGATGTCAAAGTGCATAATCTCTCTCTTTCTTATTCTGCTTTGGCATGTCAAGGATGCTTCAGGACAATGCCAAAACATCATACACTTCTCATATCTTTATTCATTGCTCAAATACTCTACTGATTTGGACATCAGAGAGTGTTTGGTCGGCCTTAGGCTGGCCCTCCGATGACATTTCTTCTCTCACTTTTGCAGATCGATCATCAGTATGGTGTAAACTCATCATCAAGTGGATAAAGCTCAACGTTCAATGGAGAAAGTTCAAGAGGAGAGTATGGGCTTCATCCAACAAAGAAGGAAGGACACCACTCTCAAGTGTAGGAAGTCTATCACCTAATAGAGTGAGTCCAAGTCGTGTGGACGAAGTCTAAGGAGAGAATATTAGTTTCACCTAACAAAGAAGTGTGAAGACTCATCATCCAGTAAAGAGTGACACCCAACAAAGGAGCGTGAATGCTCATCATCCAATGAAGGAAGCCCCAATGAAGAGGAAAGTCAGTCAGCCAAATGAGTGCGTGAAACTCACCATCGAGTGAATGAAACTCACCATCAAGTGTAGAAAGCTCGCCATCGAGTGAAGGATGTCAAATGTCACACGATCGAGCATCCCTGCTCAACAAAAGAACTGATGTCCATGATCAAGAGCATAATCTCATTGAAAGAAGTCAGATGCACAAGATCATAAAGGTCATTCTTCTAGCCACATGTGATGGACCACCAAGACCCGATCCAAGACCGTCGAGAAGTACCACCAGTGATCAAAGATGGATGATCAAGACCATGTTTGTGGGCAAACCGACCATAACGAAAGATAATTCCACTACATGAGGACAACCCCACCAGTTTACACGTTGGACGTCAACGGAACTCCAGTTGACCGGTTGGTACTAAAAATCGGCACCAAGAGGAGTTAAGAGAGTTTGGATTACATTGTTGATAGCTATATGCAACGTACCTTTAACTGATCTGAAACGGCAATGCCTACATGCTCGGGAAATTGATCACTTACAAAGTATCACTTTCATTCCATCTAAAACTCACATTAATTTATATCCACGCATACACCAACAATCTAAAAGATGACGTCGTACGTTTTTCCTAAATTCATATAAGCTAAGTGTTGTTCTTGAGTTCATGTAAGATTAGGTTGGAACAATTATGATACCCGTCTCCTCACCATGTTTTTAGTAATCAATCATGTACCTTTTGTTAACACGACTAAAACTTATTGTTTTTGGTACCCTTCGATCACCAACCATGTTCGCCGATAATAAAAGGACCATTATCACTGTTTCTTCCGAAGCTAGTGTATGCCCTTTTAACTAAAGTAACTCTTACATTGAGCCGCCCTTTCTTTTACAACCCTTTCCTTTTTAATTATTAATAAGATTCTCCATCCTAAAAATGCGTTGGTGCTTCACTGGTTCTGATTTTGGTTCATCTTTGCAGTTTTGGACAAAAACCATCATTCCTTTGGTATGGGGAAAGGATTGGCTGAATATGATCAAGAGTTCAAGACGGAAGATTGTTTAGGGCTTGGAGGGCTATTGCCCATACAAAATTTTCTAGCCGATCACATTAGTATATGTACGTGTTAGTTATGACAAATTACCATTTTTAAATGAATAGCCCAGCCAATAAGAAAAAAAATTATGAAATGATTATGTAACTTATTGATAAATCTTTCTATAATTAGGATATTAATTTCGATTTGCAAATATATAAAGGGAAAATCTACTAATGTATGTGCACTAGTGGAATTTTGCTCTTAGCCGACGGAATTAAATCGTCGGTTAAGAACGATTTTTTGTCGGTTAAGTTTGATATCCTAGTCGATGGAAAGTCCGTCGGCTAAGATCCAACTAAGGTGCGTCTGCTAAAACAATAACTGACAGAAATAAGAACTTCTGTCGACTACGACTTTTCGTTGACTAAGAGACTATTAACTTAGCCGACATAAATTATTTTGGGCCGGGCCCGTGGGCTTATTTTTCTATGTCCAGCCCGACCTATGCATTAAGATAATGTACTTGGGCCGTGTTGGGCCGGTAGAGTGCTTGTACTGTGCCACTTATAAACGTGCTGTGCCCGTGCTTTACGGCCCGTTTGCCACCTTTAGATCTGATAAATTATTATTTTTATCAGTTAATAATTATAAGAGATCTCATGCCAAACCAATTCTATATGTTTTTAATTTTATGAATTATTAGAGAGGGCATTGCTATAGGGCCTTAACAAGTCTTAAGATTTATGGTCTTAATCTTATATGACATGCCACGTCGTATAGACACATCAATAATTTTAAAAATCATGTCATGTCATCTATATGTAAAAATACAATCATATCCTTTTTAAATCCAAATTAGGCAATAATTATATCAAATTATTGTTTCATCTACATGATTTAGTTACCTTTTTCACCGTGTTTGATTTAGTTATTACCTTACATAAATTATATCAAATTTATTTCTTAAAGGAGTCTAACACTATAATAATTCAAAATTATGAAATTAATAAATTTTGTGAATCAAAATTCAATTTCAAAATTTTTAATTCTTTTTTCTTTTACATATATATATATATATCCTTCATCGAATTTCAATATAAATATATAGAATAGAAAAAAAACCACTATCAAATCCTCTTTTGGATGAATTATTTATATACAAAAAATTGGTTGAATATAAATATACATATACGTAATTTTTTTTCTTTGTAAAATTAACTATGTGTGTGTGTGTGTATATAAACACACACACATTCAAATGAATTCATATTTTCCAACAAGTATATTTATATATATATATATCACATTATATTTGGTGTATAAATATAAGCATAAATATGAAAGAAATGGCTTTGAAAATAATTTTATAGAAAAAAAAAACAAAATAATCTAGAGCATTGGATTTACGAATGATAAGATTGTACATTTACTTAAGAATGATATAACATGAGTTTTTGAATTAATGATGTGTCTATGTGACATGTGATGCCTTCTAAGATTAAGGCCACAAACCTTAGACCTTAATAAGATCTAGAATCATTTTCCAATATCACTAGTACGTTCTACTTAATAAGTTCTTTATCAGAATCGGCCTGCACTCTCCAATATGCGCGATCATGCCAAAGATCACTTTCCAATATCATTAGTACGTTCCAAAGATCATGTAGATAAGAATTACGTGTAGCAGACAACCCCAAATTCAAAAGGAGGCTATACTAGAGATAACTTATTTGATTAGCAGTAAATGCGTATGACCAACCATTGACAGAATAGAACCCTTCCAACCATAAAATCTCATGCGAATCTTGTCCATGATAGGACTAAAATGAATAACACATGGTTTAACTCGGAAGATAAGGACACCCAAATAATTAAAGGGAGTTGTTCCTTAAGAAATACCTAGGTTGGACAAAATTGAGTTCTTACACCGTTGAAGATGCTTGCTAATGAAAACTCTTGACTTGACTTTGTTAACAATTTGTCCCGAATTAATACCATATTCCTCCAAAAAAGATATTGTCACGCCCCGGTCCAAGTTTACCTTCCTAAACCCGGGTTAGGACTTGCGGGACTTATCCCAATAGAGATTTACTCGTAATTCCCCCTTGAAAAGGGATAACCTTTTTTCCAAACCATTTGCAACAATCCAGACGATACCGGGATAAGCCTCACAACCAGAGGTTATCCCGATTTTCGCATTTGGATTTCATATTATTTGTGACTGCACCCGAATCCCGGTCAGGCTGTCTACGTACTATGTCCTCAGGGATCAAGCCACACGTAGCTCTTACTTTAAATAACGCCCTAACCGGGCGAATCACGTTTTTCTATTTATCGGTAGATAACCTATTAATGGATTGTAACTGCCCAAAGCATATCTGGAGTTTAACCCCTCCGTTGAGGTATTCACTGACTAACTATCAATCGGAATTATCCCGAACATTCCACCATACATGTCTATAACGTCCATACACATACAAACAGAAAATGATGGCAAACACATAATTATACAAATCCACCAAGGATATAATTGTCAAATTGTCTCCAATGACACTCTTGTAAATACCTAGTACTGTCATAGGCAATATTGTAAAATCAGCCTAAATGACAGCTTGGTAAATATGCTAAGCAACCAGGGGTATTTTTGAAATTTCATCCTCAAGGGCAGCCCTATAATTATCTAAAACTACTGAGGGCAGTATCGTCTTTTTAATCTCAATGGCAGTCTTGTAATTACACAAAACAGTCAGAGGCATTTATGAGATTTCAGCCTCGGTGGCATCCCTGTCAATAACTCGAACTACTAGGGGTAGTTCTGACATTTCACATCCACGATAAATGGTAAACCATCAGATCTACCGCGGTAAAAACCCAGGATTTTTACCCCTTTACCCACTGGTTGCTCCGATCGGCCTGCCGGCCGACCCTAGTCATTTCCGGCTGTCTCCCCTTTCTACCTCCCATCCCTAATAACAACAACCATAACAACAACAACAGCAATTCACAACCACAGTAACACAGAAGAATTGAAGCTTACCCTCTGTCGACCCCCACTCCAAACCAGAACTCCTTTCTTGCAGTAGGAGCTCTATCTGATTGCCTCGAGGCTCCTCCATCTCCAGAAGCTCGCCTGAAGTCCAAGAATTCATACCGCCGGTGAGGGATTCGAAACCCAGAAAATCGGAAAAACATAGTGAAATGGAGAAACTCGATCAGGGCTCGAATCGATGATCAGAGGAAAGAAAAAGGAAGAAGAAGATGAGAGGAGAGAGAATATACCATCCACGCGCCCTAACGCTGCTTGGATCGTCAGAATTTGGTCGTTGACCGCCGTGCACAGTGACACTCGATCTCCTTCCTCGACGGACGTCAACGCGATCAGAGGGCAATGAGAAGAAGGGGAAGAAACTGATGGTGGTGCGCCGGCCAGTGGTGGCCGGACGGCGGAGTCTCGCCGGAGTTACAGAGAGCTCGGGGGAGCTCGGACTCGGAGTCGAGGACGAGTCTGACCTCGGTCAACTCTCCTCCCCATTAAATAGATGAGTGGACGGCCCAGATCTAATCCCCTATAGATCTGACGATCCAGATTTGAATATCAAAAGTTACTATGAGCGGTAAATGGTTATTTATTAATTACTTTTACCGCGCAGTAACTATACAATATCCCGAATAACTTTCGCATCCGAACTCCGATTAATTCATAGGACATACCCACGGGTTCGTATTAACGTCCTCTACAACTTTTCCCAAATTCTTGACTTATCGCAAAGTCATCTTCATCTTTTTACGGTAAAGTAAATAATTTTTATTACTTCCGTAAACTAAACAAATCCATGTTAAACAGCCTGTAGCTCCGGAAAATATTCCGGACATACCGGTGGATTTGTATTAACATAATCTACCACCTCGGGACATTAATTCTATCTTCCTCCAGAATCGAGAATATCTCGATATTAAACTCTAATAGTAGTTCGGAGAAGACTGACAGCGTGGTTACAACTCTCTGTAACCCGCCTGATCCCGGTAAAAAAGGTAAATTTCAGGACAGGGTGTTACAGATATGATCACCCCCAAACTCCTACCGTCACCGCGAAAGAAAATAATTACATCATCCGCAAAAAGAACATTAGAGGGAGTTTGAACACCACTCGGAGAAAATAGTATGAAGCTTCTTTCGGCAAACCAAATTAGTAATACCCAGGCTAAAATTTTATTTACAACATTATTTATTTTATTTTTTAAAGAAAAACTAAATATAATTATCATTGGTTAAAATTTTCTAATAATTACTTGGTTTACTTGGATCTTAGTCTATACAAGAATTTTCGTTGTTTGATTGGAAGTAGAAATGTAACTCGATGTCTCAAACCAGTAGCAAAAGGTATTTTTCTTTGTTCAATGTTAATATGAAAATAAATCGAACTATAATACATGTAACTTTGGGTTTAGTATATGCTAATCTTAAGTCTGAACTACACTCTCTGTCATGAAGCCAGATGTAATGCAAGTTGTTTCTGCTCAAAAGAATTCAATGTGATAGTTTACGAGAATGATTTCCTCTGGGTTTAGGCTGCTTTTGTGAGCTTATTCCAGGCAAATGGCCACTTCTACTGCCAACTGTGTTCAAGTCCAGGCCAATGGGAACAACTGGATCACCTCCTTCTAGTACTCTGATCAACTGTACAGAAAAGGAGACAATTTGATCTCAAAGCGGGACAATATGACGGGATATCTGGTATTCAGGTACCATTACAAATAAAACTTATTTGGAACAGAATATTAAGCTACAAACCTTAGACATTGAGGGTCTGAATTCAGGGTCTCTTCGAAGACACAAGGAAGCAGCACGAGCCATTGCCTGTAGTTGATAGGGAAAGTCGGGGGATTCAGTGGCCATGTTTGGATCCAGTAAGTGATAGGAAATTGGTGAGATATGGTCGGGGTCTAGTGTAGCTAATCGGTGCAACCATTCTTCCAGAAACTGATGTCCCCTGACATAATGCAATTCACCAATTCTCCGACCTGTCATAAGCTCCAACAAAACAACTCCAAAAGCATACACATCTACCTTATGTGTAATTTGACCACTGTCTATATACTCTGGTGCAAGATACCTGCATAGTCACATAACTACATCAGCTTCATAAGCTACATATAGAATGCTTTTTTTCCCCTACAACATAGATTGTAATGTGAATATAACAGAATTATCTTCTGTACAACAATTGTTGAGCCATAGATAGAAGGATTTGAACATTGTACCCTGATGTTCCAATACACCGGTCCTCAGTGTTGGTCTCCCATTCAGAGTGCCATCTAGCAAGCCCGAAGTCCGCAACCTAATAACAAAGCAAATGATTAAAACATACTAATATAACAATGGATCAAATGTATTGTACATTTTGTGGCAATATCAATCAGTAAATTATGGATCCAATTAAGTACCAGAGGTTCAAAATCGTGGGTCAGAAGGATATTGTTTGGTCTTAGGTCTCTGTGCACTATACAACCCACTCTACAATCTTCATGAAGATATCTTAATCCACGGGCAGTTCCAGTAGCTATCTTTAGCCTTGATTCGTAATCCAGAGGACTTCTGTTTCCTGCCACTCCTTTCAAACAAATTCAATTCAAGCCGAACATAAGTAAATATGCAGACAGTTTACAGGCTGAGGGAATATCAATTTCTTAAACTCAAAGGAGCAAAGTTATTGTGCAGCATGCTTTCATAAGCCAATCCCAATAAATTTTAAACCTGAAAAGAAGAGAGCATACCATGTAAATGGAAATCCAACGACCTATTGCAGATGTACTCATAAACTAGTAACCTCGACTTTCCTTCAATACAATATCCAATGAGCAACACAACATTCCTGTGTTGAGCACAGCTCAATACTCGCACTTCCCTACAGAAATCAGCATCTGCTTGAGAACCACCAAACTTCAACTGCTTCACAGCAACAACTTGGCCATCTCTCAACACCCCCCTGTGAACCACACCGAAACCACCTTCTGCCATGAAGTTAACATCTGAGAATGCGTCTGTAGCTTCCTCCAATTCTTGGTAAGAGAACTGTTTTGGTGGTTTTCCAAAAACTGGTGTTTTATGTTGGCATAGAGAGCATAAAGGAGGAGGTACTGAGGAAGTTCTACCCAAGGAAACAGCATCCCTGATGTTTGCATTAGTAATGTAGCCTTTGTTGTAGATTTCCCTGGTTTCAACTCTGTCACTCCTTGTATCTCGATCAGACTGTGCATACTCGTCAAATAGAGTTTGGAAAGTGGGAGACCTTATTTTGTGTGCTTTTTTATAATTTTTGGGTGTGGGGTGCTTTCTGTCACTACTGTGGTTTTGGGGGGTCCAAAAGACACTCTGATTATGTGCTAGAGTTGAAGTTTGGGGCTTCGACAGAGTTATAAGCCTTTCTCCAATTGAGTCAAGTTCTTCATATGGATCTTCCAAATCATGTGGTCTGTGATTTCTCGCTTGATGTCCTTCAAATAAAGGATTCTGCTCATAAACAAGAAAAAGAGAAGTCACAGTGTCGTAACTTGATGATGAACCTTCTCCTGTGGTCCTTGTGCAGGAGCTACTAGGTTCTTCAGGACTACTCACTGGAGTGGTATTCATCCTATGATCTTCCAATTTTCGAAGGCGAGTTCCTGGTGAAGAAGCAGCAGAAAAGAATTGGGTTTGGAGTTCATCTGAGCATCCCAGATTCAGCTTCAGTACTTTGGGCTGAGACCCCTTCATCACAACAATGTTGCATGCAAGTTCCTCCACACAATGTTTCCTCTCTTGTTTCAATTTTCTGCTATATAAGGGCAATTAGTCACCCATTCCATACTGATCATAATGAAGAAAGATATGTAGCTTACTTCAACATATAGGTTAAGTGACAGGCAAGGAACAACTACAAAACCAAAGCTGTATAACAGTATAATGACATAGAAATTTATAACACAAATACAGTTTATGGCAACCATTAGATGTGCGTATTTGTGGAGGATGACGTGAACTTCCACAAAAGCATATGGCTGTATAAGGACTCAAATACACACTACTGTTTAGGGCATCATTAGATGTGTGAATGTGTGATTAATTGTGAAGGATGACCTGAAATAATAGCTTAGAAATAATACTTTTTTATGTTTAATTACTTGTCCAGTACGACCCAGTTGGCTCCATTGCATGTTGCTTCAGCTGCCACAATACCACCAGGTGTACTTAAAACTACCTTAATCCTCACTGTTACCTGCAATCATGATCAAATCTAGTTGTTACTCATCTAGTAGCTTATACTGATAAAATGAATATGAACTGTGATCAATCACTACTGTATCAGTTACTTCATTATTCAAGCTGTTATTTGTCCGATCTTTACTCAAGGTTAATGCATTTACACCATTATGAAGAATATAGTACATCTTCTAATTATAAAAAATCCAGTTTTCTCAGGAAATTAATGCTTCTTGTTTTACCAAAAGAAAAATGAAGCATATTGTTGACCGAAATAACGCATCTTATTCACATTGGTTGCCAATATGCAAGACGCAAAATCTTATTTGTTTTTCTTTTGCATATTTCATCGAGAAGATCCAATTCCGGGCATCCATCCCATTGATTTTTTCAACCGGCCAAAAAAATTGATGTTTCACCCCAGAAACAAGGTGCAAGCACATGCCATGTGCTCCTCAATGATTAACTTAACTTATCGTGCATAAAAACAAAACAAATCCAGAAACTAAAAACTTCTGACAGCCAATGATCAATTGCGAGAGACCAACCTAGGGGCCAAATGATCTAATTAATCTAATGCTATATACCATCGAAATTGCAATGCAAACTGACGGAATAGCTCTTACTTAGCTTGTATCCTACTGGACATACATTGCAAAAGTGTATCAACATTATACATAATAGTAGCAAACTGTAGCATACTCAGTTCAAATTTTGTGCCGAGCAAGCAAATTCAAAAAATCAAAGCAAAAGAAGAAAGCAAATATTACGAGCTGTGTCTACCTCCACGTGGTCTTATCCTAAGAAAGCAACCAACAAAGCTACGTGGAGTTGTCGCTTAAGGTTCAAAAGAAAACCGAGAGATTTTGACCAGCTAGTGAAGAAAGGCGGTAAGTGGCAGTATGGTAAATAAAAGATTGAATGACAACTACTCGCCTGGATTTGGTTGTGAAACTGAAGCACCATCTGAGTACAAGACTCGGAGATCCGACACATCCGATCCGGCAAATCCTCTTTGCGCCGACTCCCGCAGTCTCCGGTGAATCTCGGAAACTTCCAGAATCTGTTACCTGTTCACACGTACATCCCAACGCTTAAAACGCGGACAAAACTCAACAAACGAAGCAAAGTTGAAAACTGACCGGTTTTGAGGGGAGGGATGACGGCGAGCAAGGTGACGCAGTCGCCGGGCAGAACGACGTGAGTGAGAGCCCATGCCAATGCGGCGTTGGAGATCACCTTCTCGGCCTTCACCGCCACTATTACTTTATCGGAGCGTAGTTCCCCCCCAGCCATTGCTCCTCCTCCGCCGCTCCAAGAATCGATCAATCAGTCTGAATTCGAAGCGGTGGAACTGGAACTTGGAGAGCAACTGGCTAGTGTGAGTATGACAACCTGACAAGGATGGTGTTATAAACAGAGGTTTGCTCATGCCTGCTTAACCCTGGTTAAACTCACCCCCGGTTAAGCAACCACCGTCATAATTCATTAATATTTTATAATACAATTCGTGTCACTTACTTCACTGAAATTGTGGATTTATATATTGTAACTTTTGTGTCGTTTGTCTCAATGTTATGCTTATAATTACTTTTTACTACTATTTTATGCAACTTCTATTAAAAAAGAGAATAACTTTCCAATCGAATAACTCTTTTATTTTTATCCTCAACTCTAATTTATCGTTTTTCTAGTTTGGTATCAGTCAAATAATATAATCGAAAGACGAGTGAACTTGAAGGGCATATGGTCATAAAAATCATATATCCTAAATCTAAATTTTATATCTTAATATGAACTTATTAGATATCTTTAAATGTCATTTTATAAAAAATAAAAAACATTAATTTTTATTTTAATTATAATAAATTCGCATGTCTTATTCTAATTGGAATATAACATCATTAGACATTGTCACGTGGTGCTAAGATAGCATTAAAAAATTTTCGTAGGTCACATAATTGTATGTTTTAATTTACACACCTTATTTTGGATGAGAATATCAAGAATTGAGTCATTAATGAAGTAAAATCTTAATGAATTTGTTTGAAGTTATAATAAAACCGTAACAATCACATTTTTTTTAGAAAACACATGGATTGATTTAAAACATCAAGATACATCTGAAGAGTTTCCTATAGCCATTGTGGTCATTCTTCAACCCAAATTTGAAATAAACAAAAACGCGTATCTAATAAGCCTATACACTGTCTGATTACATTTCTTTAGACAAAAACTACATATAAATAAATCAAAAGAGATGTCATATGAGGCCGCATTGAATAAGTCATTTCATCTCCTACTCGATAACCACCCATGACCCCAAGAGCGGCCCACTAAACTTGCATCTTGTCTCTTTCTAATTTTGCATTATAGAATCGCTTAATCAAGTACATTTTTCCTTTATAACGTGTGTTTCTACTTTGTATTTAGGTCAAATGTATGGTTTTGAAAACGTAAGAAGCATTTTCAACTTGATACTAATGGATTCCCCAGCTTTTATTGGGACATTATTGATGACATAAAGGTTTGCCTGGTTAAGATATTGTGATATTTCATGAGGACCAGTTGTGTAGTTTTGAAGAAATGTCACATAAAACAAACAAATCCATGTGACATGTAATTTAATGTGATTATCCAAAGGACCATTCTTCATGGAAAAAGTTTTTGTACATATACCCAAAATAAGTTGGCAGAAATTGAAGGGAATAGTCCCGGGGAAGTGTTCTCTCTAGTTCAAACCTTTGAATGTGGGTTGTAGTTGGCATGGTTGTGTATCGGTGATCATAAATGTATTGTCGGAATTGAATATCTTAAGTTGCACAATGGCTTCAAGTCATGACAACCGGGGACGAAATCAGAATTTAAAAATAGTTTAGGCTAAATTTTGCTTGGAAAAAAAATTCTAGATTTAAAAATATTAAATAATTTTATGTGCGATCCAAAATTTTGTATGCATAAGAATACGTCCAATCCATTTACTTAGAGCATCTGCAGCGGTAGAGATTTCAGCACGAGCAAGACTAGAAATCAACGGGCCACGTCGGAGATAGCACGAGCAAGGGAGAAATCGGCGTGCAGCGGGGGAGGTGGAGGCCGGCGACCGCTCGTTGACGTCGAGCACCAGCGCGAGCACGAGCAATCCTTGCTCGAGCAGCAGCACGAGCTGTCCGTTGGGCCACGCCCCAGACAAAAGCCTTCCTCTCTGGGTTGTTTGATTTGGGATCTCTGGGTTTCCTTGATCTTCGATTCAATTTCTCTGGTTTCCTTGATCTCTCTCAGATATCGCTTTGTTAGATTCGAATTGGGTGTCAAGGATCGGATTTGATTGAAGGATATTGAAGGAGGAGGACGATACTGCCCAGTCCACAAACCCAATGCTTACCCATGGACGAAGGCGATTGAAGGAGGAGGACGATACTACCTCGGTGAATTCTGGCAGGTCTCACTGGTGAGTCGACCTCGAAGGTCTTCTGGATGGAGACGAGATCAAACACCGCTACACGAAAAACAGGAACTGCACTTGCACCTCTTCAAACAGTACCTGCACCTCCTCAAAATAGGAGGAGCAAGCAAAAAAACCGCTGCAGATGCTCTTAATTAATGAAGTCCCTACACATCACTTTCTATCATTTTGAATAGAAATATATAAAATAACCAAGCTATAGTAGAATCTCCAAAATTTAATATTTAATTAATTAATAACTTTTTTAAAATAATAATTTTTACATGTTTTGATTTGAGGACAATATATTAAATAAATAATTCGTTAAATTTATAAAATAATACAAATATAAGAGGACTCATTGAATATATAAATTAATAATTTTTTAATTCATAAAAATAATTATTCATTTATGAAGACTTTATAAAGATTGAGTAAATTACATGTTACTTTATGAGTATGATATCAGCTTGAATCTCATACTGAACTTTTCTTATCACGATAAGAATTTCTAGTGTGGTTTTCTCATGTCGCTTAACATCACCTTTTCTAAGAACAATTGAGAGATACTCCAAATATCGCTTGATCATATTTGATATCAACCCTTTACTCATTTGCAAAATGAATTTTATAACATCCATTGTTGCAAATGTTTTTGAGTGCTACATGGATTATCTTTGATGTACTTGTATATTGTTTTGCGTATTTTATCTGTCATCATCGCTTTTTTTTACTCATTTGAGATGAGAAATAATTGTTATGTTTCTAATTTGTGTGACTATAGTTTTTATTTATTTAAATAGAGTTAGTTTATTTAATGTTCATCAAATGACCTAATTTGGTAAATCAAATGAATATAATATGTTAGATAATGCAATACGTCAAATAAAGTAACATATTGAATAATAATACGTAATAAATTTGACAATATAGTGTATTGAGCAATGTACAACAATAATGTTTACATATTTTATCGGTCATCGTCGATTTTTTTACTCATGTGAGATGAGAAGTCATTTGTGTGTTTTTAATGTGTGTGACTATAGTTTTTGTTTATTTAAATAGAGTTAATTTATTTAATGTTCATCAAATGACCTAATATGGTACATTGAACGAATATATGTTAAATAATGTAGTAGGTCGAATAAAGTAACATATTCAATAATATATACATAATAATTTCGACAATATAGTACACTGAGTAATATACAACAATAATGTTTTGTTGAAAAAATTAAACAATATTTTTATAAATCAATAAGTTATTATTTAATCGATAAATTAATAAGTTATGGGAAAATGTCCATTTAGTCAAAAATAAGGTTTTGATAGCCCATTTAAATGGAAAAAAGATTGGCATAGCCCGTCCTAATGATTTTGATTAAAATGACTACATTACCCTTAAAATCATATCAACCCCTCTCTCTCTCTATCTCTCTCGTCATCAGATCCAAGCCGATGTCACTACTTGCCAAGTGCTGTCGCCGCTCTCCTAACATCGTCGTCGTCACGTCATGGTCGTCGTCGCCTATCTTTTCTCTCTCTGTTCAGATCAACAACTCTCTCTCTCTACCTTCTCATGCCCATTCGACACCAGCCATCTCCTCAACTCAAGGACGTCGAGTTCATCACCATCTTCGTTAAGGCCACAATCGTCGCCCAATCCAACTTGAGATTCAGCGAGCGGTGAGGAATATCGCATCTCACTGCTATAATTCTCGACAAGATCGCTTCTCCACGGGTCAACGTCCACAACTGGTATTGGACAGAGACGTACCAGAGATAAGGGGAGGTGAGGCCAGAGACGTTGACGACAAGTCACAGCTCAAAGTCAACGATGCCATCGAGATTCCTTTTATAGGTCACGGTGGGACGAAGAGGTAGTAGATTTGCAATTATTATTTTTTTGGTTACATCAAATTTGCAGTTTATTAGATGTAGTAAATTCTTTATTAAAATTTACTACCTCTAGTAAATTCAGTTTGACGGTCAATAACAAGTTTATCAGGGATAGTAAATTCAATTTTGGTTTATTTTGGGTAAAACTAATGTTTACTACCTTCAGTAAAGTTTCTCCATAAAGTTTACTACCCCTAATAAAGTATGTATAAAGTTTACTGTCTCCAGTAAAGTTTTCCTATAAAGTCTACTACCCTAATTAGACATTTTTCATCATTATTGTCTCCAATAAAGTTTACTACTCCTAATAAAGTTTACTACCTTTTAGTAATTTATGTTTTAATATTACTGTCCCAATAAAACATCTAACAAAGGTGCAAAAATGGTTCTGGCAAAGTCTAAAGATATCCATTTGATGTTTTAAAGATTCTGACGAAATTCCGGTGACCGGAGTCTAACGACCGGAGCCGGTGAGATTCCGGCCAAATCTCATCTCTCTTTCTATTTTCTCTTTCTAAATGTGTTTAAGGGGTGAGGGTAAAATGATATTACAATAATATAGTTTTTTTAGAGTTTTAATAAAGATTTGTTCATTTGGACACAACTGATGACACATTATATTGGAATAGACACATTTTTTTGAATCATTGAAATGTGCTAAAAAGGAACTAAATTTGTACTAAATTGGCATTTTCTCATAAGTTATTAATTAATAGATAAATTAATAATTTATCGATTAATTGAGACCTCACTAAATTAATAAATTTTACCGGTCCGACCTTATTAATTTATAAAAATTTAATTGTATTTGTTGTTTGATTTGTAAAGTCCCGTGACACTATTTCTCATTTTCCAGTAGTTTTTGTTGCCTATGGGCCTATGCAGCACACAAATTAAATACGTTATTGTTTCATATAAGATCGATGAACATGTCTGCATATTTATACTTTTCCGATCAAATTTTAAGGACACTTGTATCAGGTATATATATTGCGGTATGAATTATGGATTTGCGATTTTATTTTTTACTCTAGCATTCTGATCCGTACTATGTACGTGTTAACTTGCATTATTATTTTTATAAATTTTCTTATTAGAAAAAATATTCTTATTCCATCTCCACTTTTTCTCTTCCGTAGGAAAATGAATCTCATTCTCAAACTAAACATAAACTGTCAAATGCAATTGGTAATTTATGAATCATTTATTTTACCCATATTTTTTAAATTATTAAATTTAAACTTTTAAACAATCAAATGTCAAATTAGATATTCAAAAATTTAACCATTCTCAAAAACTCTTCTAACTTTATTAATATAGATTCTCATCAACCTTAATTCTTCATATATGTATATAATACACCACATTTATCTGCAATTCTGCATATACATTTCCTATTAGTAATAGCGAGACTGCTCAAGTGTGGGAGCCGTTTGCGGGACATAACGAGACGAAATGATGACAGTCGTTCGATCTCTAATGATTGATCTAACGGACATGATCAATTCATTAAAGATCGGACGGTTGTCGCCGTTTCGTTCTGTTCCGTCCCACAAACGGCTCCCGCGCCTGAGCAATCCTGTTAGTAATAGTAAGCGAGTAGTTAAGATTCGAACATTCACTTGGTGCTGGGAGGACAGAGATGACGTGGAGCGCCTAAGTGCCACCTAAATGGGCTAGGAGGCCATGTTTCAAAACATCAATGAGCCGAAATAGAAGAGAAAATGCCCAAAATATAGTCACATAACCAAAAATGGGCCAGGAGTCTTGTTGTGGATCCAAAAAGCCCATAAGCCGACCTAACTATGGTGAAGTCGCCCAGTTAAAGAGCTCAGATCGCACCAAGTCGGACTGAGAATCAGTCTGAGGGAGAAAGGAGACGGAGAATGACGGTGTTTCACTTCTTCAACTGCGCCATTCTGACGTTTGGTCCTCACGCCGTTTACTACTCCGCCACTCCTCTGTAAGTCTCTCTCTTCTCTTCTTCTACTGATCTGCTTCACAATTCACACTTCAATTTCGTCTTCTTCGTAAACCAAACCCTAACTCGATTCGTATACGATTCGACTACGTATATGTCTACAGATCGGAGTACGACACGCTCGGTACCTCCATTAAAACAGGCGTGGTTTATCTCGGAACAGCTTTAGTCAAGGTTAGTGTCCAAGCTTTGTTGAATCACAGTGTAGACTTCAAGAGCTCTAGAATTAGGTGCTAATGGAATTTTAATTTTCGTCTTTCTATCTTTGTGTGTAGCTTGTTTGTTTGGCTACTTTTCTCAAGGTGTCTGATAATGAAAGCTTCGATCCGTATCAGGTATTTCTTCTGTTCTTCAATCTGTAGATGCAGTTTTTCGGTGTTTCGTAATTATTACTGGTTATTGTAGTTTTCAGTTATTGGAATTGTTTCTGGTACAATTTGTTGTACAAATGACAGTTGAGCTGAATTTCAGTTGTAATTTCGCTAGCTTTTTGCATTTAGAAGAACTACTTTTGAGTAGTGATTCAGTGTTGATTGCTTGTTTTGTTTCAGGAATTGTTGAAAGCTATGATCGGTTTCATAGATGTTGCTGGCCTTTACTTTGCTTTGACGCAGTTGACACATAGGAACATCTCTCAGAATCATAAATTTCAAGCAGTGGGACTCGGTGAGTAGTGAAATTGATAAAACTTATAAAGGGAGAAACATGAGGTTGCCTCAGTGTCTAAAATAATGTTGAAGCTCTTGTTTGTGCTGTCTTTGATAGTGTAGCTTGTATTGATGGTATCTTTTCACTATTGGCAGGGTGGGCTTTTGCTGATTCAGTTCTCCATAGATTGTTACCTCTTTGGGTGGGTGCCAGAGGACTAGAATTTACCTGGGATTACATTCTGCAAGGCCTTGAGGCAAACGCAAATCTGGTATTACTTTTGTTTCAGTTGTTTTTATTTATTTCCGTTTGTTAGCGTCTAGTTATATAGACTGATAATGACGTAGACTGAATTCCAGTTGGAGAGTCCCAAAGTTCATAATGAATCTCATGTTGGTCACATCTCAATAACTGATTTTCTTTCTACTTTTTTCCTGAGTTTAAATGTGGCTTGTATGATTGTTAGTTTCCGACTTTATCTTAATGTTTGATTATAATATTTTCTGTTGATTTTCTGCTTTTCTCTCTTTCTTTAGGTTTTGAGCATATCCCTAGCTGCATTGGGATCTTTGATGTGGCTTCGCAAAAACAAGCCTAAGACACTGATTCCTATTATATACATCTGTGCTGGAATTGTGGCAACCATGCCATCTATCACAAGGTCTGCTACTTAACTTCCTAAATTCTACTATTATGATTTTACCACAGAAAAAAAGATAGAAAGAAAAAGGAAAAAAACTTGATTAGCTACTTAGCCATGGCTATAATGATTGATACTTGAAGTATTATTCTTTCTCTTTCCTTTCACATTCTGACCAGTAGGGCTGGTCCTGCTATTACTCTACTATATGTATAAGAAACACAGTGCACCTTCTCGTGTATTTCATTTCCTGTCTAACATAGTGATCATCTATGTAGCTATCTAAGGCGTGGACTGGGGTGGCATTTCCCTGAGGTGGTAGGATTTCAACTATTTACCTCTCTGGTCATGGCATTCATCAGTTGGCAGCTTTTTGCTGCATGTCAGAGACCCTCTGCCTGAAGCAACCAAGCACTGCGCCTAACACTGGATTGTCAGTGGGCAATGATCTTCAGGATCAGGATAACCTCAGTTCATTCATGTGATGACAATCTCGGTTCATTAGTTTAATGTCATTCTGATTCTGATGTAGAGATTGTTCTGTGTCTAAATTGATCAGCGGATGCTTGGGAACTGAAGAGTATATTCATTGCAACTCTTGTATCAGTTATGACTGGTAAAGTTACCAGGATTTTGGAGTGAAGTTGAGATAATTAGGCTTATGATAAATTTACAACATCATATCGTCTCTTGCTCTACCACATGAAACATTGAATTGACTAAATTGGGCTTTGAAACTTTTTAACCGAGATGCCCAATACTGCTATATTTGTAGTGGTTTTGTTCACACGCCCAAAAAGCTGACTTCAAAAGACACCGGGAATAATGACTGTAGATGATATAAAAGGATGAAGTTTCACTTGCTAATTTAAGTTTTATTAACATATTCACGTTCATCACAAACAGAGCATGATTGCTTGGTAGTCTCGTAGACGAAAAGGTCCGCATGGAGTTTTGTTAGCAGACACAGACCTACATATGATTAGAGTAGAACAAAACAAGCGCACCATAAACCTCTCCGGTATTTTCTGCAAACATCACATTGCACTTTTACCCAACTATATCTTAACTTAGCTGCTCTATAAATCTTAGTCCGACATAAAGCCTTCGCTTTCACAATTCCTAATCCATAAAAATCTAAACTTTTGGGTTAGCAGATCAACCTGCAATTAAGCAATTTCAATTGAATCTAAACCCTCTTTGGAAATCAATTAGGAAATTTTATGCTCAAACCCAAACACAAGTAAAGAAAGAAGTAATACTAGTCGGTCTGAGCTCAAATCAGCAGAGAAAAGGACAAAGAAGTGAGGCCTTCTCGGATTAGGCATCATCACCCTTAAAGCTTCGTCCGCCATTTTAAAAACCCTAAAACCAAATCTACGGTTGCCTATGAATTCAATTGTAAAATTATTAGAGAAGAAAAAAACAGAGATTGTTTGATCAGAGAGCAGTGTTCTAAAAGGCCCCGCCTAGCACCGTCTAGTCCCCGCCAAGGCTCTAGGCTGCAACAAGCCGCCTCGCTTTTCTTCAAGACCTTTGTGCCAGGCTGTGGGCAATTAGGCGGCCGCCTAGCCCGCTTAATCGCCGTCTAGAGGCCACCTAGCCGCCTAGGGTTCTAAGCTCTCCGGCTAATTTTATTTACATTTAGTGGTGGAGTTGTTACATTGTGGGGAGCATGCGAGTATAAGAGTAAATGATGTTTTTAGAATTAGAAATATATGTGTTTATTGTTGTTGTTGCTCACTTTTACATGAAGTTATGCTAAATTTTAGCTATAATCTATTTTATAAATAGGTCTAACAAGATTTATGTCGAATAATTTATCCATATTTGACTGTTTTCAAATATTATAGTACATAAAATATATATTTTTAATTAATAAATATGAAAAAAGTAAATCGCCTAATCCCCACCTAGTCCCCGCCTTGGCTGTCCAGGCGCTAGGCTATGGGTCGCCGCCCGCCTACCGTCTAGCGCTTTTTAGAACATTGTCAGAGAGAGCCACACTTGATTTTGCAGCGAGTTTTGACGCACGTGCGAACTCGCGCTAGGGATGGAAAGTGATTTCCACACGGGCGTGATCGCGAGTGACTGTGTGAGAAGTAGACAGGCTATGCCATATGCTATAGCCGTGACAGTGGATATCTGGTGCTTTAAGTTCCATGTGTTACGTTGATTCCAGACCAGTTGGACTCCGCCACGTAGGCGGCTGATTTCAAGGATTGGTACGGTTATTTCAGGGACGCACCGACACATTTGGGTTGGGTTTTGGCTAAAGTTGGCATTAAAATCCATGAGTATGAGTATCTATAGATAAAATATGTATTGCGTTTTAAATTTTGGATAAAATATTTATCCATCTTAGCAATAAGTGAGTATTGGTTTTAAAAAAAACTCATGGGTTTAATGAACTGGGCTCGGGTAATACCCATGGGTACCCATATAATACCCACACCCAAAAAAACATATTCTCAGTTCTTAAGCATTTTGCCGTTCTCTCTGGTTCCTAATCTCGGTTTCTCCAAGTCACCTATTCAAACTCGATCAATCTCGTACCCAATCGATTGTTGGCTTCAATGTCAATATTTCTTGCGACATTGTTTCAATTTTCATGTCAGATCTCTCAAAGGTAATGGTTTGCTAACGAATGAGGTTAGTTGGTTTTCTTAGTTTGGTTGATGGGATACTGTAAATTTCTTTCTGGGTTAGTATGGTTATGGTGATAAGGACCAGATTATAATTTACTTATTCGATTCAGAAGTTGGTAGACTTTTTCCGATGATTGGATAATAGGAATATAGTTAAGCAAGTCTTCTTGATTAGTAATTTAAACCAATCCACTACTCATTTTTGATGATAATAATCAGCAAAGCCTGTGAATTGTAGACCCTTTTCTTTCTTTATTTCTTTTCTGAATATTTGATTTTTCTGTTATAAAATAAACTACACATCAAACATTTGCCCTAAAATGAAGAAAAGACAGTTCATATAGCCAATGCCATAAAACTTTATATCTTGCTAAAAATAGAAATGTAAATTGAATCATCATCTCTGTGTATGATCTATGTTATTCTGAAAACATGTGTAACTGGAATTTCCGGAGACCCGCATATGATTCATTATATGTAAATTGTTTGCGATCAGTTTGTGTAACTGGAATTTTTGAAAACATGTGTAAATTTTTTGCGATCAGTTTGTGTATTCACATGTTCATAGTGAGGATCTAAGTGTGGATTCATTATGTCTGAAACGATTGTAGTGTTGATCATTTATTCAAAAATAGTTTTTGTACATGAGAATAGGGTGATTCATTTTCATTGCATATGTGCAATAGTATTCATGTGGTTAGCTATACAATTTCTTTCCTATATTGAGACATTAAGACCCCTATATATGCAAGTTTTATTTGTTGATGCATATACAATATAGAGTTTGCATATGGGGTCTTGTCATGCATATACAATGTTCCATTTCTATTGAACTAGTTTCCATTCAGTTTCTCATACAAGTGTTAATTGTATTGACCGCCCCTAGTTCACAGAGTATATTTGTATACCAACATGACTGAACCTCTCTCTCATTTTGATTGCAGTATGAAAGCATATAGCTGTGTAGATAATGAAATCTTGAATGAGGATGTGGAACAAAGTGTTCCACGCACAAGAAAGAGGAAAGCACTAGTATGAGATAATTTGATCTGTACATTATCAAAGAGGAAAGCACTGTATTTAAATACATTTATATAGCAAGTAATCTGATCTGTACAAGAAAACTCGATTCAGAAGACCTGTATTTTTTTTTCTTGGTGAATATTTTTTTTTTCATAAAAGAAGGTAAAATAGGAAATAAAATCTTACAAAAATAAAAGGAGGTGTATTTAGCATATTTAGAGATGTGACTAGAATTTCCTAAATAAGAAATAGTTGATTGAAGAAAAAAAATAGTTGAAAGTGCTAGACTAAAAAATTCCTAAAATTCTAAATAGCTATAAAACATGAAATTCCTTTTTAAGATTATTTACATTATTTCATAAATATGATACAAAACCAGCACATTTAAAATGTGTGTATGTGTATAATGGATAATGGGTATGTGTAATGGGTAATAGGTAATGAGTAATAGGTATGTGTATGGGTTTTACCCATTTAAAATTGGTGGGTAATTACACAAACCCCGCTTTTTACACATGGGTATTACCCAGTGAGTATTACCTGTAATTTTTTTTAAGTGGGTATAAACTCACGGGCTTTACCTAATGGGTTTGAATGTCAACTTTAATTTTGGCCCAGATACTGAACATTTTTTTTGAAAAGCAACAGTTCAGTGGGCTTCCAATCATAAACTAATTGGGCATTGAAACAAAATCATTGTTTTCTGACAATGGCCCTCTAGTCTAACATGAAACTAAGTAGGGGTGGCATTTTAGGATCGAAAATATAAAAAAAAACTAAGTCGAAAACCGAATTGAAATAGTTTAAACCGCGTAAAAAAATCAAACCAAGTCATATCTATTTTGTTTGGTTTCCGGTTTCACTCTATCAAAAATCGAACCGGACCATTATACCAAAGTCAACAGTTAACTAAACAAAAATGACGTCATTTTATTTATAAAAAAATTACAGGGAACCCTATCCTCCAAATGTAATTTTTTTAGTTTATGTTACATGCTTATCTATTAGGGTTAGTGTATTAGGGTTATGCGAGGGTCAAAACTGAAATATTGAAAAAATCATTAATGAGCTACAGTTTAATAAGCTGCTTTTGGCTTTTTAAAGCCCAGTCTCCGTAACTTCAGCTTTTTATAAGAAAAAAGCCTACGCTATGAAGCAAAGCTGTAGATTTCTTTGCTTACCAAATGCCATTTGCTTCTTTGCTTTGTAGCAAAGCCTCTAGAAGCCCAAACAAACACGCCCATGGTTGGTTTTGTTTAGCAGCATGCAAGAACCGCCTGCCCCATAAATAATAAGACAGACTTCAGAGTGCTTGTCACATGTTAGTTATGCATCATATTTTTAATGAGGGATATATAAACAACCTATTTTTAATGAGGGAATTTTTTGACATATATGAGTGATTGAGGTTTACACTAATTTTTTATTATAAAATTACATCTTCACCGTTCAATATGTAGTTCTATATGAGTATATCACTTATGCTAAATTTCATCCAAATTAGTAATCGTTAAGATGCTCAAAACTGTGAATTAAAAGTTAAAGCATGAATGGTTCAGATTTGGCAGATTTGATCCGTCAATTGATTTCAGTTAGTTTGAAGCCTTAACGATCATCAAATTAGATGAAATTTTACAGAGATGATCTACATATACACATCTAAATATTGAACGATAAAGATATTGATATGTGATCAAAAAAAATTATAATCTTCAATCCCTCATATTTGTCAAAAACGAGCTCCCTTTAGATAAGGGTCGTGTATATATAAATCCACAGGATTGCTCAGGCGTGGGAGCGTTATACGGGACGAACCTGGACGAAACGACGATAGCCGTCCGATCTTTAATGAATTGATCAAATCCGTTTAATCCTGTCCATTAGATCAATTTATTAAAAATCCAATGACTATCGCCGTTTCGTTCCGTACAACACTCAAGCATCTGAGTAGTCCCGGGCACATCTGACTAGTCCCGGGCGTATAAATCCATATCACACTGCATTCTGAAAACGTCCATCTCATTTTTGAACTAGGGAAACGCCAAAACGGGAATCCTGTGATAACGCAAACGTGATAAAAGCATATTAATTCAGTGACATATAAGACCCAGTGCGTATGACGTCCTCCGTGGCCTGGGCATATTCTGGACTTCATTTCTCTTCCAAAAACGACGAAGCCGAACCTCACAATCACCCAATTATTAATCTTCCTTGTCAGCCCAAATTTCCAACCATGTCAATCCCCTCCCACGAGATTCATAACTCTGCTCTATGATCCATCTGTCCTCTTTGTCAGTCTTAGGTGGTGTTATATACTGACTTCCTCAGGAACCAAAGGCATTCACTTCAGTTTCAGCTTCGACCAAATCAATGGCCACCCTCCACCAAATCCTCATGGAATCACTGCCTTATGCCATCCCTATTGCTCTTGCCGCTCTGTCTTGGCTCTTCTTGTGTTACATCAGAGTTTCATACTTTACCAACAACAAGAGCGTTCATGCCAAGCTGCCTCCCGTTCCAGGTCTGTCTTGTTTTTCTTTCGGATCATAATATTCTCAGTTCAATTTTGTTTGAAAACTTGAAAATGATGGGGAATTTCGCAGTGGTTCCTGGGCTGCCGGTGATCGGGAATTTGCTGCAACTCAAGGAGAAGAAACCGTACAAGACTTTCACGAGGTGGGCTGAGCAGTATGGTCCAATCTATTCCATCAGGACTGGTGCTTCCACCATGGTCGTTCTCAATACCTCCGAAGTTGCCAAAGAGGTGATCCTTTCTTCAGTTTCTTGTTCTCTTTTTTTGCTCATCTAATATAGCGGGTTTTGGTTTGGGATCCAATATTTGAATATGACCCTACGTTGTTTTTTTATTGAGGTCAGTTTGGGTTGAAAGTTGGTTGAGTTCACACTCTGATATATGTTGAACTATAAAACCTGCATCGTTTACTCGCGAGAATCACAAATTAGACTCCGGAATAGATTAACATTCTTCTGCATGGAAGTAGAAATCTCTAGACAATGACTCTGTAGTAATTATTCAGTTCTCGATTCAAATTAAGAGCCAATCGGTCAAGTTGTGAAAGATCTTACAGTCAAAATTGAAGAGTATTTGGAAAATACATGGAGGTCTAAGAGACAATCAGGATAACAAAATCTTCTAGCTCTTTTGTTTGTTGAAGCAGTAAAATTTCTTGGATTCGGTTTCTACTGCTATTAAGGGTTTAATCGTTTTCCATGGACATCAAATTGATGAGCCTAGCAGAGTCCCTAAGTGTAAACTCTCTTGCTGAACTTTTACAGTATGTTTATGCTTAATAAGCAATTGATACGGGGTGGTTTTATCCTGTAAATGAATGTTTCTGGCAGTAAGGAAATCATGTTATATATTTCTCAAATCTGTTTCCGACTTTAATGCTTGTTTCAGGCCATGGTGACCAGATATTCATCCATCTCAACCAGGAAGCTATCAAACGCTCTAAAGATTCTTACTGCTGACAAGTGTATGGTTGCAATAAGTGACTACAATGATTTTCACAAGATGATAAAGCGATACATACTAGCAAATGTTCTTGGTCCCAGTGCTCAGGTTGGTTATGTTTTGTTTTGTGTTCTCGTTTGATTTTTTTGTTTCCTGATCTCATTGCCATACTCTAGTACATGTCATTATAACTACATATATATTGTTCAGAAGCGACACCGGAGCAACAGAGATACCTTGAGAGCAAATGTCTTGAGCAAGTTACATTCTCATGTAAAGAAGTCGCCGCAAGAAGCTGTGAATTTTAGAAGAGTTTTTGAGTCGGAACTTTTTGGAATTTCTGTCAAACAGGTGATTTTTATTCATAAACCATATTTTCTGTAATTCATGTTCCTCGGACTTGGAAAATATAGTTAATCAGAAAATCAAAAATATAGTATAAACATGCTATGGAATATGCAGGCCTTTGGAAAGGACATAGAAAAGCCCATTTATGTGGAGGAATTTGGCACAACAATTTCAAGGGATGAGATCTTTAAGGTTCTAGTGCTTGACATAATGGAGGGTGCAATTGAGGTTGATTGGAGAGACTTTTTCCCTTACCTGAGATGGATTCCTAATAAGACCATGGAAACAAAAATTCAGCGACTCTATTCCCGCAGGAAAGCAGTAATGACTGCCCTGATCAACGAGCAGAAGAAGCGAATTGCTTCGGGAGAGGTGTGATCCTTTTTTGCTTTTCAATTAATGAATACCCTTTAGTTTTAAAGCGTTGCATTAGTTTTTTTCATTTCCACTAACATAAATGAGTATGAAACAGGAAATCAATTGTTATATCGACTTCTTGCTTTCTGAAGGGAAAACACTGACAATGGACCAAATAACAATGTTGCTCTGGGAGACTGTTATTGAAACAGCAGATACTACAATGGTTACAACAGAATGGGCTATGTATGAAATTGCTAAAAATCCAAAGCAACAGGTTTATATGAGTTAACTCATTTACTGGTATGAAATTAGTACAATATTTTTCTTATTGTTAAACTTGTAGCTGATATGATTGCCTGCCTCTATGTATCTGTATCTATCAGGATCGTCTCTATCAGGAAATCCAAAAGGTATGTGGATCGGAGATGGTGACAGAGGAACACTTACCCAAATTGCCATACCTGAGTGCAGTTTTCCATGAAACTCTAAGGAAGCATAGTCCGGCTGCGTTAGTTCCTTTAAGATATGCACATGAAGACACCCAACTAGGAGGTTACTACATTCCAGCTGGAACTGAGGTTTGTAACTGTTTTCAGTCTGGCTAGCTTCTGAATTCTGATATTTTCCTATGAAGTTATATTGTTATCAGTCCTTTTAGTAAAATTGTATGATATGCAGATTGCAATAAACATATACGGTTGCAACATGGACAAGCATCAATGGGAAAGCCCCGAGGAATGGAAGCCAGAGAGATTTTTGGACCCAAAATTTGATCCAATGGATTTGTACAAGACCATGGCATTTGGGGCAGGAAAAAGGGTATGTGCTGGTTCCCTTCAGGCATTGTTAATAGCGTGCCCGACGATTGGTAGGCTGGTGCAGGAGTTTGAGTGGAAGCTGAGAGCTGGAGAAGAAGAAAATGTAGATACTGTTGGGCTCACCACTCACAAACGCGATCCAATGCAGGCAATCCTGAAGCCAAGAAGTTAGTTTTGGTGCAGGAAATTAATCCACAGCCATGGATTCTGAACTCATCATCATCCTCATAAATTGCATGTGGCCGAATCTTTGCCGAAGTTAGTGGTCTCTTATGTTTGAAGTTGGTTATGGATTTCACAACCTATCTCTGAATAAATTTCGTTATGGCATTTATCCAATAAAACTTAAAGAGTAATGTTATCATAGTTGAAGAACAGACGCGTCGATCTCTATTTTGGGTAGATTAACGTCCCTGGTTTGCGTCTAATCTTTCAATATTAGTGACATGCATACTGGTATTAATGACGTTTCTCGAACATGGTAAGAGATTATGAACACATCCGACAGTAGAAAAATTGAGAGCAGTTATTACTATAGAAGAAATACTAGTCATTATGAAGTTCACATCAGACAGTAGCAAGTGTATCTTCACTTCATTTCGGCGAAGGCAAATACACCGGACTCTTAGCTAGTAGAAGTAGAGCATGCTAAAAGTACAGTAAACGATTCCTTTTCCCTTTAGGAGAACTGGAGAAATAGAAATGAAAGTGAAGTCAGAGCAGCACTCCCTCGCTCAGCTGAGTGTCAGTGCTAGACGAGGGCCAGGCCAGGAGAGAACTGGGCTTTGGCATCTTGGTTTTACTTGTAATAAAACACGTCTGGTAGGGGTAGGCTGGTATTAAGCATAGCGTAATCGGAGAGAGATCGACAAATCGGGCAGATGAATTCAACGGTGACAAACTGATCAGTGAGAATCTCTGTGAGCAGAGCTGTGTGGGTAAGAAGGTAACCTTGAGTAAGAGTGAGAATAGGACTAGACTACGGCAGCAGAAGAGAACACTCACAAGGCATCAGCTTGCTTCCCACGCTGCCCTGACACCCATCATATCATATTGTCGCGCTTCTCCAAATACTCCTTTGTCTATTTTATTTAGCTATTTCCATACAAATCAACACACATCCACCTCGGAAACCTTTATTATTATTTGTTCCTTAATTTATGATCGGATAAACACCAGGAATATTACCGAGGTTCGGATTTGTGTTCGGACAAGAGATTGGAGTATGATTCACGCCAACACCTACACCTGCCTAGGCCTAAAGCCTAGACTATTACATTTACCCGCACAATTCCTGACCAATCAATTTTTACCATGTCAAATGTCTCTACGTACCGGAAACACCAACCGGCACTGTTCGCCAATCATACAACTCAATTTCTACAATAACATCACACGGTGAAAAAAAGTAAATATATAAACCAATTAAAAATAAGATAAAAACACTTGAAACAATAATGTTGACATCTACAATGAAATAGGGGATAAGTACTGGCAGTTAAAATTAGGAAATTTTTTAACAAAAGTATATGACGTATCTGAGAATTAAGATTAACATACTTTACAAAACATCATAATATATTATACCTAAAGTTTAAAAACATTTACACATATCAAATCTAAAACTATAGTCACCAAACCTTTAATCATCTTCTCTAAAAACAATCAGATTGAACACTCATCACATATAAATCTAACTAACATATACTAGGATTTTGCATCAGTAGTGAATATAAATGGTAGAAGATTTCTAATGTAAAGATCTTTAATGAAGGTTTTATGAGAATCTATTCTGAAGAACGCCATGATATAGCTAAAGATTCAAGGTCGAAAACTTAGACTATCAATACGACAAGGAAGACCAAACTCCCACAAAACTAATATGAGCATCATTCTCATCGTTTTCAAGTATAGGCTTCGCAAGTGATCTTGGATCCAGAATCAAATCTAAAACTATAAATGTCTCACCTCCCTCAGAAATTGAATTGTCTTGATCATAATTGTTGAATCAAGCCTAGCCCTTCCAAAATATAAATTGGATAGTGGTGGCCGAAGGGGAACAGGACTTGTTGGTCTCGTATGAAAGATTAAGAAAATGAAATTGTGTGTAGAAAGACTAAATTACCTTTTTAAAAATTGACAATGGCTTAAGGTTAATAGTGTTATTGGGAGATGTACTAAAATTATCTAAGATTATGAGTCACTTATACTATTTAGATGTTTTATATAAAATTGAGTAATCTTATACCAGATTAGAAAATTTTCCCTTAAAAATTATTCGAACGTCCATCGTACAGTTAAAATTATTAAAAAGTAAAAACGTCAGACACACGTCGCATATCGTACACTACAAACCAACCACACCACCACTAAACAAAACCAAATGGTTTCAGTTCCCTCTTCACACTCGACAAACTAGTCTCGTTTCACAGAGCCACACCATGACTACCACTCCTGAATTTCCAGACCTCAAACGGCCGAGGGTAACCCCGAGCATGGTCACTTACCCACCGCCCTCCGCCGACCCACTCCGCTGCCCTCGCTGCAACTCCACCCAAACCAAGTTCTGCTATTACAACAACTACAATCTCTCTCAGCCTCGCCACTTCTGCAAGAACTGCCGCCGCTACTGGACTCAAGGTGGGACCCTCCGCAACGTCCCAGTCGGCGGCGGAACTCGCAAGAAGCCCAGACGCTCTCACCGCGCGTCCCCTTCAAACTTCTCCAGCTCGCCTTCCTCTTCCTCCCTCACACACGAGACAAAACTCACTTCCGACTCGGCAGTTGAAAAGCCTGATTTGTCCTCCAACCAGACACAACAGCAACAGAAACTACAACTCCTGAACCCGAGCAACAACGTTCCCGGGCTTTCGTTTTCGTCTATGACGATGAACTCTCAAGAACAACCTGGGTTTCTGTCCCTTGGTGGGTATGGGTACGTGTACGGTTCGGGTTACGGGTCGGGGTATGTCCATGGGTTCCAGCAAGGTTACGGGTACGTCGCCAGAGCCCCAGGGCTTGATTTACCGGCTGAGATAGTCTATGGCGCTCCTGTGGCTACTTCTTCCGGGTTGGAAATGAACACGTGGCAGATGGCGTTTGCTGATCATGGAGGACAAGATGGTGGGTTGGTTGATTTGCCGGATGTTCAGATTCTCAATTCCATGCCACCTGTCAATGGTGGTGCTCTCAAGGAAGAAAAGGTGGCTGATTCCTCAACTAGCTCTTGTCTTGATTTTCCTGCATACTGAGCACGGTTGGTTATTAGATCAAATCTGAGTCATTAGTGTGGTACGGGGAATGTTGGTTTGAAGTTGAGAAGTGATTTTTGTTATCTGGGCCATGCCAGTTTCTCTGGTGCTGGGTTTATAGTATAGGTCATCACTACAATATATAATCTGGTAGCTTAAGCAGTTTAGGTTACTGATGGGGAATTGGGGATGCATCTGTTGGACAAGATGAACACCAATTTCATTAGGTTTTTGTGTTTCTTGGCCTCGCTTTGCTTGGGGATAGCTGGCTGGCTGGCTTTGTAAATCTTTTGGAACTACTATAGTATTTAATCTTTGACTCAATGTCTTGCTCCTACATTTTGTTTGTTTTGTTTTCCATTCCTACCGCAACAAGGAAATTGGTTGAATTGGATTGATGCAAAAGATAAACATGTATCATACCACAACATATTACTTCCGGGTGTTTCCTTTTAACTTGGAGAATTTTGGAGATAGGAAGATACCAGTCTTATATGAAACGAGGCACTGCTCAATGTAGTGCTAATCAAGTGATCGATAGCATCACTGAGCGACGGCCGAAAGATATACATTGTCCTTGTGTTTGCCTAAAAAATGAAGACACCGTCTTCATTTGGATTGCAAACGTAGCTTCCATAATCCTAGAAGCAATCACGATTTCCATTACAGATGTTGCAAGGCCCATCTGTACTAGTAAGCCCACAGCCAATATAAAATCAGCCAAAACATATTCTCTATACTAAAGGATGTATTTAATCTAGATTTTAAATGATTCTGATTGATTTGTTATAATCGGATTTTAATTGATTCTGAGAATCCATAGATTGTTTTAATTGCACATTGATTCAAACAGATTTTAGGGGTGTATTGGTTTTAGATTTCTACATACTTTTTTTAAGTGATTAATTTTTTAAGTGATTAATTTATAAAGAGTTTCTTAGATTTATACAGATTTATAAAATCCATTAGATTCATACAGATTTTAAAGCCTAAACTTTTTAGAATTCTTAAAAACAAATGATAAATTTGCATAGATTCTCGTAGAATTAAACAAACATTTTAGAATTCATCACTTATTACATAAACATGTAACATAAGTGGATACAAAAAAGTAATAACATAAAAAATTCTTAATGTAAGCTCTACATGTGTACCACACATTCAGAGACATATTATGGAGAGAAAATAAAAGATTCTTATTCATAAGATATCATTTTGAAATTCATAGTCCCGTGTCAAAACACGGTGAAAAAAACATGTTTATTTGTACTTAAGTTGTATGTGACGACTAAAGATAATAATTATATTTATCTATATCTCTACTGCAATAAAGCAAAGTTCAAAATTCTAGTAAAAGTGTTGTAGTCTATGTTACACATATTAAGTAGATTGAAAGAGTTGAATACATGTTAACAAATCAAAAACAAGACAAAAAAATTGTGTAGAATATATAATGCACTTACAAAAACCAAGTGAATGAATATTGTAGTAAAAATTAATAAGATAAAAAAATATGTATAAAAAAGAAAGCAGAATGGTAGTGACAAGGGGAGAGGGAGAGAGTTGAATACGTGTCATAATAGAGCATGAAGCAAAAAATAAGACAAAAAATTTGTGTATAATATATAAGGCACGTACAAAAACCAAGTGAATGAGTGTTGTAGTAAAAAAAGATCTAAACTCATGTATAAAAAAGAAGAAAAATGATAGTGGCAAGGGGAGAGGGAGGGAGGGAGGGAGAAATGAATAAAATAAAATAATAAAAGATAAAACTTGTAAATCCACAGAAATCTTATGTCTAGGGGGTTGGATTGTTCACTTCACAATTTACACTTGACAATCCATACAAATCCATCATTTAATAAATCTTTAACAATTTGTGTGTTTATTGAATACCTTCATACTTTCGTGGATTTAAAATCTTTAATTAAAAATCCTAATTGAACACACACACACACTTTATGGATTTTAAATCTTCTGTTACAAATTTTAATTGAATACCCCTAAACTTTTAAAATCCATAAAAGTCTTTAAAACTTCATGGAAATCTAACTACAATACACCCCTCCTTAATGTATTGTTTTAAAAAGATTTGTATGGATTTGTCTAGATTTCATAGAAACATGAATAAACCTTATAACAATAATAACATAAAGAACACAATAAAAATATTACAATCCTTAGAACAAACATAACGAAATATTAAACATGACTTGAAAAACAAATTTTATAAATTCATGGTATGTCAACCAGATTAGCAAATATGTAAAGACAACCAAAGAAACACATAATGAAAATTGCGAAGTACATAATTCTTAAGAAGAAAAAGCTTTAGAAAGCGGCGTATTCATCCATTCCAACCTCATCATTTTCTTCATCCACATCATCCATATGTTCCTAAATATTCGCATCCTCATTGTTGTCCTCTTGACTTTAATCTTGCCGATCTTCTTCTCCATTCTCTAACTTTAATCTTTTCAGAAGGTGTTATCATCATTCAGTTCCGCATCAAATATGAGATTGGGTTGAGCAATTAGAGAGATTTGAGGGATTGCACTCGAGGTAATCTTCTAATTTGATTCACTTATTGAATTTCGATGCATGCAACTTTTGAATGTGGGTAATGAATTTGGGATCTTCATATTAGACTAAATGATGTAACAACCAAATACATTCAGATCAAATCATCACTAAGCCAATGGGGCTTATAGACGACGGTTAATAGACGAGGGTTGTCGTAGAAACCGTCGTCCAGTATAAATAGACGAGGGTTTTGTTGAAAACCGTTGTCTATGAAGGGGTGGTTTAATTACACCCAGTTTATGGACGAGGGTTTTTTATATAACCGTCGTTTATATAAAACCACAAAATAAAAAAAACTGGGGAAATAATAGACGAGGGTAATGTGAAAAACCATCGTCTTCTTGAAAACGCGCTACTAACATTGGAAACGCGCGCTCAAGTTGCCCGCTAAATTTCCACAGAAAGGAATTGAAGTCTGAAACCCAGACGCGTGAAAAACCCAAGCATCCAATTTCTTGAACACCAATTTGTTCAATCCAGTCTGAAATTCTTTAACACCTCAACACCAAAGCCGAAATTCTTCAACACCCAATTTCTTCAACACCAATTTGTTCAATCCAGTTGAAGTCGCCGCTCTCGTTCTTGGGTTTTCAACCCTCTAATCGAAACCAGTTGGAGTCGCCGCTCCTGTTCTCTTGTTTTCAACCCTCTAATCGAAACCAGTTGAAGTCGCCGCTCCCGTTCTCTTGTTTTCAACCCGCTCCCGTTGAATGGCGCGAGAAAATTCGGCGGAGAAAACCCTAGATCTGCTACCCTAATTTCGCCTTCATTTGAAGTCGCCGCTTTCGTTCTCTTGTTTTAAGCCCTAGCTCACTTCGAAGACAGGTACCCAAATCCCATATCACTTTCTGCACTTCGAATTTTAGGGCTTTTGTGTTTGATTTTATTTTTATTTTTTTTAAAATTTCCATAACTCCCAGTTCATGGTAGCCATGTTAGGGTTCATCAGTTGTTTTCGTGATATGGTTATAATGGTGTTGAAGTTCATCTGATTTTTATGCAGTGTGGATTAGCACATAAAACACTTATGTTTGTGCGGGATGAATTTGAGTTATTAGCTCTGTTAACACTACATCTTCTGACTTCAGTTATGGCTATTTGCAGGGAACCCCTAGTAATTAATTTATAGTGGGCTTGATGCAGTGCTGTCGGTAGCATCTGAAGCTTCTGTTAAGTGATTTATTAGAAGATTATCCTCCTACGATTTCAGTGGTATGCTTATTTTTCTCCTCTACAGTTTGGGACCTTTTTCCCAATTTTATGTTGTTAGTTTAGTCTGGTCCAAGTTATTTGGTTGATTAGAAGTTGGACTATAGCAATGTTTTCTTACTCTGGGTTATACACTAGAGGCAATTGTAACATTGTTTCCTTATGCAAATTTTAAATGGGCAGGTGACAATTAGTTGTTGACAATTGAATGTCGAAAATTGTATGCTTGCATTTTAGTTGTGATAGGATATAGAAACCAGCATGTCTAGTTACTTTGTGGTGATGGACTGGTTCTAATAAACTATATATGTTTTCTGTTTTCTCAGTTCAGAATCATTTGGAGATTGTTGGGTGTACCATTTTGGAGCATCGTTGTGATTGAGAGATTAATAAGGTATGCAATTTTGAAAGTTCTAGTAAGCAATGTGTAGCTCAATGAACTTTTCTTGTTAAGGTTGCATGTTTAATATCTTGTTTGGCTGTTGGCGTGGATGGAATGTTTTTGATATCATATGTGTCAGTGGATTTTTGGAAAACACTTATTTCGTTATGAGATTTAATAGAATTTATTTGAATTTGCTTGTCTTTGTTTGTTTCAAATTAGATGGATACCTCTTGGATGTTTGCGGATAGAAGAACAGAAGAATATAAGTCGGGGGTTACGTTTTTCCTTAAAATAGCCATTGAGAATGCGAGCAATCCTAGTCACATTAGCTGTCCTTGCTCCAAATGTCTCAATATGAAATCCTTTAGTGCTTCTGTTGTAAAAGAGCATCTCTTTTTCAATGGAATTGATAAAGCCTATACAGATTGGATATGGCATGGCCAACCACCAAGGTCAGCTGCTAGTCAATGTCCAAATATAGACTACGGTGTTCATTCTGAAAGTGTAGACATGGAGGGAGTTGATCTAGATGATTTAGAGGTTCAGTCCAACGATTTTTTGAAAGTCATTGATGATGGAGATAAGCCGTTGTACCCCGGCTGTACAACTAGAACTAAGCTAGGCACACTTGTTAAATTATACAATTTGAAAGCAAAGCATGGCATGACAAATGCTTGCTTTAATGACCTGTTAGTGGAGCTCTCAACAATGCTACCCGAAGATAATGAAATACCGTCATCTATGTATGAAGCGAAGAAGATAATGCGTGCTTTAGGATTGCAATATGAAAAGATACATGCATGTCCTAATGACTGTATTTTGTATCGAAAGGAGTATGAGCATGCTGTGCAGTGCCCGACATGTGGTTTGCCAAGGTGGAAGGTGGGGAAACATGATCAAAAAATTAGGAACGGAGTGGCAGCAAAGGTTTTGTGGTACTTTCCAATTATCCCCAGGTTTAGAAGGTGGTTTCAGTCATCTAATACAGCTAGGGATTTGACGTGGCACTCAAGAAGAAAAGCTACCGAGGGTCAAATGCGGCATCCAGCCGATTCACCAGCATGGAAGATGTTGGACAGTAGGTGGCCTGCGTTTGGAGAAGAACAACTTAATCTTAGACTTGCTCTGTCAGCTGACGGATTCAATCCACAAGGGGCTATGAGCAGTAAACACTCTTGCTGGCCGGTTATTCTTGTTAGCTATAACCTTCCGCCACATTTGTGTTTTAAAAGGAAGTTCATGATGTTAACTATGCTTATATCTGGTCCAAAACAGCCAGGAAATGACATTGACGTGTACCTCGCCCCTTTGATCGAAGATTTGAAGACGTTATGGAATGGAGTTCCTGATGTCTATGATGCACACAACGGTGAGAAGTTTACTCTAAGAGCAGCCCTTATGTGGACCATAAATGACTTCCCAGCTTATGGAAACTTATCAGGGTGCATTGTTAAAGGATATAACGCTTGTCCAGTATGTGCCGCTGACACGAAACCTACTTGGTTAAGCAAAAGTGGCAAGTGCTCATATATTGGGAGTCGGAAATTCTTGCCTCACTTTCATCCATATCGAAGACAGAAGGCTGCATTCAATGGTCAGAAAGAGGACCAAGTTGCTCCAATTCCGTTAACTGGAGAAGAAGTATTAGAAAAGGTAAAACATATCAACTGTACATTTGGAAAGAAAGTTCCACAACCTAAAGTTGATGAAAAGAGTCGGCCCTGTTGGAAAAAGAGGTCTATATTCTTTGATCTTGAATACTGGAAATTCCATCCAATTCGACATATGCTCGATGTAATGCATATCGAAAAGAATTCGTTAGAAAGTATCATTGGTACATTGTTGAATATTCCAGGTAAAACGAAAGATGGGCATGCAGCTCGTTTAGATATGTTGGCTATGGGGATAACCAAGGTAAAGGCTCCCGAAGAGCAAGGGAAAAAGGCTCGGTTACTACCTGCATGTTGGAATCTGTTAAAAGAGGAAAAGCGAACTGTTTGTAATTCTCTTTACCAATTGAAGGTCCCTGAAGGCTATTCATCTAATGTCCGAAGTCTTGTAAACATGGATGAGCTGAAGCTTCAAGGCCTAAAGTCTCATGACTGCCACACATTGATGCAGCAGTTGCTTCCAATTGCTATACGAGGCTGTTTAGAAGAACCAGTAAGGAATGCCATCATCAGATTTTGTTACTTCTTCAATTCACTGTGCACAAAGGTTGTGGACATTGGTAGCCTAGGATCAATGCAAGAGGAGTTAGTCATAACACTTTGCTTGCTCGAGAAGTATTTCCCTCCATCTTTCTTTGATGTGATGATACACCTAACTGTGCATCTTATTAGGGAGCTAGAATTATGTGGACCGGTTTGGTATAGATGGATGTACCCATTTGAAAGATACATGAAAGTATTGAAAGGCTACGTAAATAGTACTGTCCACCCCGAGGGCTGCATGATTGAGTGTTACATAGCTGAAGAAGCTGTTGAGCTGTACGCTGAACATATCGAGGGTGTTAAGACGGTCGGAATACCATTGAGTCTTGATCCAGATATGCCTAGGGAGTGTAGGCCGTTATCCGGTGCTACGATATGTTCTGTTGGCCATAAAGAATTGAATAAAGCACATCTATATGTACTAGAGCAAGAAGTTGAAGTGGAGCCCTACATCACGTAAGTTTTTGTTTATTTCTCTTATCTCCAATTTCAGATTATATGGATTCTAGTTTGACTTATGTTCCTGCATTTTGAAACCCCAGTGAACATATGGAGTTTCTAAAGAATTTGCATCCTATATACAAAAGGAATCCTGCATGGCTGCAAGAGCAACACCATCAGAAATTCGTTGGTTGGTTTCGCAATAGGGTAAGCATGTATAATGAGGTTATTTGTACATTAAAACATGTAGAAAATATTATATTAAGAAAAATATGTCTCTGTTTCTACCTATGCAGGTAGAATGTGAACTAAACTCACCAGATCCACGGGTTTCGGAGACGGTAAAATGGCTAGCAGATGGCCCTCGAATGGAAGTAGCAACATATAAAGGGTATAAGATTAATGGGGTTAATCTTAACACCATAGAACGGGATGACATGCGAGCTGTTCAAAATAGTGGAGTGCATTTGGTGGCAGATACAATGCAAGTCTCAAAAACAGGAAAGGATAAGGCACCTGTCACAACAAATATGGGGTTCTATGGTGTTATTAAAGCTATATGGGATCTTGATTATTGCAAGTTCACTAGAACAGTTCTTCTGTGTCAGTGGGTTAATAACAAGTGGGGTATCAATGAGAATGAGTATGGGGTGGTATCAGTTGATCTTAGTAAGATAGGGCATCAGAAGGAGCCTTTTGTTTTGGCTAGACAAGTAGAGCAAGTGTTTTACTACCAGGATCCTTCAAACCCTTCTTGGTCTGTTGTATTACACATGCCAGATAGGTTTTACTTTGACGATGATTTACAAGACACCGTCATTGATCATCGACTATATTGTAAAAGGATGCCATCTGTTCAGGATTTGGAGGATAATGAGAACAGCTACCAAAGAGCAGGGGATGAAGATTGTTGGGTTGATAAATGCTAGGTTTTCATGGTTTTGATTATTTCAATGTAACAGGCTCTTTATATATGAACTGCACTTGGTCTGCTTATATAATTTTTCGAGAGCCAATCTTATTTTTGGTTTTCATGGTTTTGATGTGTTATGGTTATTCTTATGATTCTGTTTCTAGCACTTGCAGCGATTTGCATAGTGATGCATTGTGTTTAGCTTGCTATTAATTTTCAAAATGCTAATGTGTTTCTTTTCAGCTTTGTCGACTATGGCACCGAAGAGATCGTATAAGAAGAACGTTGCAGTCGAGCCGGAGTCGTCCAAGGCAGCGGAGGAACAAAATGCAGAACCTGTTGAGATGCTGGATACCAAAAAGAGGAAGTCAAAAGGCTCTGTCACCATGGAGCACCTGCAAAAGAGGAAATTTACCGGCGAACGGTTGTCAATAACCTATAATTCCAGAAGCCAAGCATTTGGGAGAGCAAACACATGGTTGCAATCATTCCTTGGTGGACTGGTTCAAAAGATACCCATTACTTATACACATTGGTTAGGAGATGGATCAAAATCAGCAAAAGTCGTTCCACAATCTACAAAAGACAAAATTTGTGAACAGGTGGAGGTAAGAGTATTTATCAATTCTGAATGCAACTGGAAATGTAGTTTGAATATAAATTATGAGTTAACAGGTGTTTTGAATGTAGTTTGGGGACAGTTAAATTGCTTATGGAAATGTAGTCTGCATATGAATTAAGTCCTGAAAATGTAGTTTGGAGACAGTTTATGAGATAACATGTGCTGAAAATGTAGTTTGGGGACATTTTATGACTTGAAATGCTTCTGGATATATAGTATGAATATGAATTATGACTTAAAATGTTACTGTGTAGGGAATATTTGAACTAGGCAGAGGTGGGAGAAAGACTATTTTGAGTTCATGTGCCACAAAATGCATCCTGGATTTGCAGGCGTACCCAAAATCTTCAATAGACGACGGTCCGCTTATAAAACCCTCGTCTATAACACTGAAACCGTCGTCTGTTTTGAACATAGACGACGGTTTACGGTATAATGCTTATTTCACTCACTTTATAGACGACGGTTTCTAAAAAAACCCTCGTTTATATGTAAATATAGACGACGGTTAAAAACCCTCGTCTATATGCTTGCTATAGACGAGTGCCATTTTAACGAGTGTTTTTGGCATATTCGGACGACGGTTTTTAACCGTCGTCTATGACCTAAATTGGCTTAGTGCATAACAACATAAACACACATCTCACATTAGTAAAACAGTAAGACTAGAACACTAACTTGATAATTAATTCATTAAGGTCGACATCTTGTTGTAGCAGCAACAAGTGAATCAGAACCAAGTATCAAGCCTTCAGCACTTGAACACTAAAAGCATTAGTATGAGACTAAACTGAATGCAAAGTGTGTTGAGTGCATGAGTTTCTCCTTGTTAACCCACTAAACACCACTATGGTAAGCGACTTATTCTACTTATAGCTTCCAGTCACTAAGAGCATATCCATTAGTGTAAGTAAAATTATTGTCAAATTTAACAACAGTTATAAGATTTAACAATTGATATAAACATTTGGCTCCAGCAATTAATGCTAAATATAAGTTGATAAATATTTTTAACAAATAATAAACTAACACATGTATAAAAAAAATACTTAGGTTTCTCCTTAGCAATTCTTGATTAAGTTGATAAATTTATCAATTTTAAAATTTAATAATTTTAAGACATTTCACTCGAGCTCTTAATTATTTTAAAAGTTAACATTTTTTAATGATTTAAAAATACGGTTGAAGATGCTCCAGAATCCTAGACATCTCAAAGCTAGCATGCGTATTTTTTACCTCAATCTCTTTCTGATCAAAGGCAGCAGGGATGGATCTTAGTACAAGGTTCTCTAGGCTATAGCCTATAGAGATTTTTGACCAATCACATTTTTACATGTGTCGATTTTGTCAACTAAGAAATATGTTAGTAAATAGCCCAGCCAAAATTCATCCTACAATGAAAATGTTTGATTCATGTATTAATTATCTCAAAATGCTAATTTTTTGAAAGAAAATGCTAATTTTTTGAAAGAAAATGCTAATTTTTATCTTTTCTAAAAGAATCTCGATCTAACAACAATAATAACAATAGGCTGATTGAGTTTCAAACTTGAAAATTATAAGTAATTTATATGATATATATATATATATATATATATATGTATAAATATAGAAATATTTAATTATAAAATAAAAGAAAAATATTACTTTTTTCATTAGATATAATTTAACCCAGAAAATTTCACAATCCTTGCTCCGTCCCTGAAAGTCAGTCAGAGGTGATGGGCTGCAAAGACGTAGGCCTACTGCAAAACCAACAAAACGTCTCCTAGAAGCGTTTGTGTGCAGTATCTCTCCCGAAAAGTAATAGTGACGCCCATGCTATCAGACTGCAGAAGATAGTGACGATATGCAAACACCGGCAACAACATAGATAGGTTGGTAATTCATCAAAACTTGTTTTTGTTGATTGAAATCAATGTACGAATACAAAGACGATGTTACTTATAAAGGTTATAGTGAAAATCAAATTGTAGGTGATCATAGTATCCCAGGTAGAAAACTATCCTTAACCAAGTCTGTATTACAGTTATAACCATAAACAACATATATGCACTTACAAGTTACAACTAAGACATACAGTTTCAAGAAACACATACAGTAAAGATTATAACAAAATATTGCAGATTTCTTAAACAGGGAGAAAACTGAAATGTTTGTCGACTAAGCTCAGGTAGGCGGCTTGAAGAACTTCAATTTAAGTCCACTGTTCACCATACTCCAAATGCCTCCGATTGAAAAGGCTAAACTGAAGGCAATGCCCAACCAGCCCAAGATCCAATTGAAATACCAATTAAAGCTGTACTTTGTAGGCTTTTTTATGAGAACCCACATGAAGCAAGGGTAGGCAAATGTGACCGGGAGGGTTAGTCCTCCCAACAGTCCGGCAAGACTTGACAGAAAAGGCAGTGCCACTCCTATGAAGAACGAGATGAAGCCGTAGAAAACTCTAAAACCAGAACGGACCCAGATTGAACAAGGGCGGTTGGTACGACTAGTGTAACCTGCTTCAAAACTGTCGAATACGGGCATGGAGTATATCTGGAAACTACTCAAACAATTGAAAACAACTAGTAGGAAACACATTGCAAGTAGTCCTCTGGGGATGTCATGACTATGGAATCCGTACAATGCATTCAGTATCCCTCCAGAAGGCATCTGCAGCAATACAAAACATGTAAAGAGATTACATAACTGCAAAGATGCAGCCATCTGTAATTTGTGGTGATGACCAGTTAACATTAAGGAAGTACGTAGTTAAAGCACACAATGTGAATAATCAAACACGCTTAGTTACAGTACAGAAAGCTTACAAGGTTTCCATAGGCCCAGAAGCCTCCAATTGCAACAGGAAACACACACATGGCAATCAAGACATAGGCAACCTTTGCTCCTTTCCACATGGGCACATGAGCTGGGTGTTTAAAGGTTGAAGGCATTGTTGCCTACACATTCGAACAAGGTAAATGAGATTCTTTTAGATAAGAAAAAGCCCTAACTATTTGTAATATATATAGATGTTGACAAGACAGAGAGAATGAGTGTATGTAATACCTGAATCTCTAGAACTAAATTGTGGCCTCTGAATGCAAAGGCTATTATACCAAGTGCGTTCAAGGCTGCAAAGAGGGAAGCAGAGAAAGATGGCATTGGAAGCGGTTCATAAGACATTGTGGATGGCCTTGGTTGGCTTACAGAGAGGACCCAAACCATTGTGGAGTAAGTGATGGCTGTGACAGCTCCTACTAATGAAAGTCCGGCTATTGAATTGAGGTTCGGAAGCTGAGATAGGACGATACACAATGAAGTGAAAACTAGATACCACTCCACTGTTGTAAGGGGATTAGATGAACAGAGAGGCCCGCAAACAATCTGGAAAAATAGTTTCATGGTCTCTCCTCCTATGAGAATCAAAGCTGTCGCAGTTCCAGCTGATAGGTACACAGTTGGGAACAGAGCAAGCCAAACACCCAATCTTTCCCCTGCAAAACAGGAAATGCATATGTATGCTATTGAATTAAACACTTGTTCATAAGTTATGATCAAGGATAGCAACCATTGCATTTAAGTACTTACCAAAGGCGGCCTGAGCAAGTTCCACATATCTGTTGTACCTCCTTCCGGGAACAGCTTCATGTAGCTGAACAAGGATCCACAATGTGTATAGTTGCCAGAAGTAGGCAATGGTTAAGGAAAGTGTTCCCCAACTCCTGTAAAACAATAATCCAAGAGAAGAACAACCAAGTCAATTCAATTTGAACACTTCAGATCTTTTACCCAATTGTTTTGTTTTATCCTAATTTTATGATCAGGTACTTCAAAACTTTGATTATATACCTCGATTCAACCTTTTACATTATGAAGTTGACCAGAAGTGTGGAGCATAATTGAACTGAATTGACCAACATAAGTTTTTACTTAAAACAAAAATCAAAAGTGAGCCATTTTCTTTATAATCAATAGGATACAATTTGGAGTGACTTTAAAAAACACAGGGAATACTGTAACAAAGGTATAAAGGTTCCTCTGTTGTTAAAGGAAGAAAATAAAGAATTATGAATGGCCCCAGCAAGGGATATTTCCACAATCTGTATTGAACTTCTGGAAAAGCAAAAGATAAATTGACAGAAATGACTTTCCTCAAGGATGTTCTGTATGTCTTTTAAACATGAAAACTATCCATAATTATCATGATCATTTCTAACAATCGCAACCACTTTAGACCCACAATCCATAAACTTTAGTCAAAATCCTCACCAGCATCATGTGAGGGACAAACAGATCATACAAAGATTTAACACATTGAACCCCATCACAGTCATTAGCATTTAAACATAATGAAGCACAAAACGCCAACAATAACTTGAAAACTGTATAATTTGCTCAATGCAAAAATGAAAATCAGAACATGTTAAAGAGATTAATCGAAATTACCAGCCAAGAAATGAAAAGGCAACAGGAAGAACCAAAGCCTGGAATCCAACACCGGCATTGAGGTTGTGAAACGCAGCGTAGTGAGCGTTTCCATTGCGAGACTCAGTGATAGGAAGCCAAGCATCTTGAGGGTTGAGCTTGGTGAGGTGCCCCATCTCCTCCAGATAACCCTTCATGTTGATCAGAACCCTCTTCATGGGAGTCCCAATGGGGCTCAAGAACCGAGGTGATATGAACGACGTCGGTGTCCACGCCGACGACTTGGACATCGGCCTAGGTGACCTCTGTCCGGAGGGTGTCTGTATCTCTGGCGTGGACACTCCACGTGGCGTCGCCGGAATCGAGATGAGCTCCGTCTCCGGCCTCTCGTCCATTTTGATGAATGCTCTTCTGCTCTAACTAGCTACAGAAGAGACTTATGTCAGTAGCTGAACTCACACACAAGTTGAGTCTGTGTTTGTGTAGCTTTATATAAATAATAGAGGTGAGTGAAGGTCAAAGTACGGGAAAGGCGGAGTGGTATAATTGTACATAGACACGTATTTACTGAAGTATTGAAAATGGTGGTGGAGCTGGAACTTGGAGGTAGCTGTTTGTTTGCTCCGAGCAGATGGCTAGGTATGAATATAATGAAGGGTCAGTGAGTAATCGTAGCCTGAGCAATGGGGCCTTTGAGTGAGTGAGTGAGTGAGTGAGTGAGTGAGTGAGAGTTAGACTGATGCGACGTTCGAATATGCAGACAAGGATGTGTCTGAACAGCGTGTATTATGGTGGTGGACCACCGTAACTTCCTCACGGCGGTGGCGAATGAGGAGTTGCTACTGTGTAAAAGACGGAATTAGCCTCGACACACAGTGAGGCCTGCAGCCCGTTAGCTAGGTCAAACAGTCAAGCGTGGTGATTGACTCCCGGGATTTGCGGTTTCTTGAGGCACGCGACGTGAAGAGCGTGGAGATGGGAAATGATTTGCTCTCGAGTCTACTCTTCACACGTTACCAAGGAAGCATGGTGACGGTTACGAAATATATTTTGTTTAAAAAATACAACGGTGGGGGATGGCGAGCCGGCGAGGGTAAGGGCGGTGAAGGAGAACTTGGATCCCCTAAAATGATCGAGGAAGCGCGCGCGTGGGGGTTGATGGTCCCGGCGGAGGACCGGTGGCGGTGGTTGGTAGGGCAGGGCGGTGGTGTGCTGGTTCAAAACAAAGGAGAGAAACAGAATCACGTGCTTGCGTCTCGCGTTTGCTGCTAGTGACCTAGTGCGACCTGCTCTTATATTTTTCAACTATTGTCTGTTTACTCTATAGTATGGTAACTTGGTAAAAGTGCTCCATGGAATTGTTGACTCACTGTCACGCGTTGCCAAATTAACTTGTAAATTATTATTCGCAATGATTCTTATGTATTATTCACAATGAATTATGCTAGTAGCCGTTGATCTCAATGGCAAAGATAAAATATAAGCTAGTAGCCGTTGATCTCAATGGCAAAGATAAAATATAAGCAGTACAGGAATAAAATACTAGCTAGTAACAAAGGTATAAGTTTGTAGTAAGCAATTAGTTACAAATATAGGCCAGCGACTTCAGAGTATTACAGGAAAATCCTAAAATTCTATATTGGCATGCATACATTTGCTGTCTGATGATCAAGTTGAACATTAACATATTAATTGTTCTTCATTTTGGCATCAGTTGCACCGAGGTTATGATTTCTGGACTTGATGATTGCATGAAGTGGGTGGAGCTTGTGAGTAGTGAAGGTGGTAGTGTCGACATCTGCTTCTTCTCCAGGTCTCAGCTTCCACTCAAACTCCTGTACCAACCTACCAATACCGGTGCATGCTATTAAGAGTGCCTGAAGAGAACCAGCACATGCTCTCTTTCCGGCTCCAAAGGCCATCGTCTTGTGCAAATCCATTGGATCATATTTCTTGTCCATGAATCTCTCCGGCTTCCATTCTTCAGGGCTTTCCCATTCCTTCTTGTCCATGTTACATCCGTATGTGTTAATAGCAATCTGCACATGTATTCATATATACTTCCGGCCAGTTCGTAATCCATAATCTTATTTGGATATATATATATATATATATATATATATATATATATATAATGCATGTGTAATATACGTACCTCAGTTCCAGCAGGAATATAGTAACCACACAAATGAGTGTCTTCAGGCGCATATCTTAAAAGAGCTATTGCAGCTGGACTGTGTTTCCTTCAAGTTTCATGGAAGACAGCGTTCAGGTATGGTAGCTTGGGCAAGTGTTCCTCACTAATCTTTTCCGAACCACAAACATCTCGGATTTCTTCATAAAGACGTTCCTGGCGGATGGGATCTTTACCGAGTTGATACATAGCCCATTCTGCTGTCACCAATGTAGTATCGGCTGTCTCAAGGATTATCTCCCAGACCAACATAGTTAACTGTTCCATTGTAAGCTTCGACGGTGTTGTTTTTGCTTCTTGGAGTAAGTAGTCAAGAAAACAATTTACTTCCTCGCCTGAATCAATTCGCTTCTTTTGTTCGTCTATCAGGGTTTTCATCACTGCTTCCCTGCGGGAATGGATTCCCTGGATTTTAGTTTCCAAGCTCTTATTGGGTATCCATCGTAGAAATGGAAAGAAATCTCTCCAATCAACCTCAATCGCACCCGCCAGCACGTCAATCACTAGAATCTTGAGCAGCTCGTCTCTCGAAAATCGCTTCCATAGATCGTCTACGTATATGCCTTCTTCTCCTACGTTTTTTCCTAACGACTGCACATTGAACATGCATGTAAGTAGCAGTTATGTGCCGGTGCTGGCTTGTCTGAATACTATGCTTTTATTTGAGTTATTTTTATTATGAACAAATTACAATATGGAAGAAACTAGCTGGCTTACTTGCTTCAACGCAAGTCCAAAGAGTTCAGACTCAAATATTTTTTTGAAATTTACAGCTTCATGAGGAGAGGTGCAGAAATGAGCTTGTAATCGGTTTGAAATGTTTTCTCTCATGGTGTCTCTGTGGCTTCGGTGTCGCTTCTGTGTATTTTATCAATTGTCATAGTTACAGTAAGATGTATATCTTTTTTTAGCAATCAAAAATTTATTAAATAGAAAAGATAACGGGGACAAGAGCCAAAACCTCTTAGAAAAGAAAAAAACAAAATCAAAATGCAATCAAAACATGAACAAGAATTTCACAAAGCCGATCACATTAAAGATCTAAGACGCACAACATGAGTTCGGTTACGGACAGGATATGGGTCTTGTGAATCTTTCTTGGTCTTCAATTTTTTCTTTTGAGGCTTCAGAAGAGACTTGAAGAGATTCTTATCTACCAAAGTTTCTTTCTCATAGGACTCACCCGATTAGTTTGGGTATATATGATGACCAAGAGGTTTTTCATTTTACAAATCATCCAAACAAAATTTGGTTTGACCACTAGATACTACCAAAGCAGAATCTACATTATGATCAACCAAAATTTCATTTCACTCTCCAATTGTCTCTTGCTCATCCAATTGTCTCTTGCTGTATATCTTATTCGATCACATGTAATTACTATAATATCAACATGCATGAAATTATTTTGATGGATAAATTAGGGATATATACCTGAGCATTTGGCCCAAGAACGTTTTGGAGTACGAATCGTTTGGTCATTTTGTGAAAATCATCGTAGTCACTTGCTGCAATCAAACTTTTATTGGACGTGAGCACCTTCAGAGCCGTGGATAGTTTTCTCCTGGAGATGGAGGAATGTCTTGTCACCAAGGCCTGAAACAACCGCATCAATATCAAAAGCAAGCTAGCAAGGTTACGCATGTAACACAATTAAGTATGTCGCCTTCCGGTACCGTTAGTATCTGAGACGCACCTCCCTGGCAACAAGGTTGGAATTGAGAACTACCATAGACGTAGCACCCAGCTTGATAGAATAGATTGGTCCATATTTCACAGCCCACTCCGTAAAAGTCTTGTACGGTTTCTTCTCCTTCAGTTGCAGCAAATTGCCAATCACCGGCAGCCCCGGAACTCCTGCACATGTACACACACGGAGACTATATAGTAAAGAAGAACATATCTATGCAAGACATAAAATGAAGGGAGCATTGAATCAGCACGCTATACTAGCTAATTACCTGGGACAGGAGGGAGTTTGGCATATGATCCCTTAGATTTCTTGGTGAATCTGACATATATCAACAGAAAAGAAAGAGCAGCGAGTACAAAAGGGATCAAAGAAGACGTTGTTAGAAAATCTTCAACGATATTGTTCATCATTGTTTCCAATTGATCTATTTGCTGATAGAGAAACTAATGCAGGTACATGAGTGTTTAGGACAGATTGTCAACACAGAACACAGACTGCAATGAGACTAACATGATGAATATATATATATATATATATATATATATATATATATATATATATATATATAGGAGGGTTGAGGGTGGTATTAGGGTAACGAGTAGCTTGGTAAATTTTCACTAACCAAGTTAATGATTGTAACATTTAGTCATTACTTATCTCTACACAAGAAACAAAATCGAATTATATGGTTTAGGTTAGATGATATAAATGGAATCTAACAGGTCAGAAGCGAGAGTAGTGTTTTATGCTCATCGAGTCATCGGCGTCAGGAAGAAAATCTTTCTTAATTAGTTTGATTTGGCATCTGGAATCTTATTCCTCACTTGGGTTCGGACCTTTTGTGTTTAGTAACAGGATACAGATTGATGCCGTTTTGCCTTTTTCTGGTAAGCGATCGAATCACCGCGAACTTTGCAGGTCACTATAAGCTGTGATTTCAAACACGTAAGAGGCATGGGAAAGGTCCAGTTTCAGTGAGCTCAGCTTCAAGATCGATCTGGTAATAAACAATTATTCAAGTGGATGGATGAGAAAATGTTCATATTGAGATATATTGGTGATTATTGGGTTTAAAACACTTGTGGCCTAATCATGCAAAATGTTCATCGGGTGATTGGAACGATGACTCTGGGTTTTTGGAAATATAATCCAACAAATATAAGATGGATCAAACATGACGTAAATATTTTTTTTATTAAATAACCACACTTTATATACTCAGTGAGGTTTGAAGTTTGAACCCATGATCTTAGCGATTCATTCTCATGCAAAAATATAGAAAGACCTGTACATAAGATGCAGCGCTATGGCACTTTGCACTTCATTTTCGATGTCAACACTAGGGTTTCTAAAGTGGGTAAGGCCACGTACTCGGCCTGTATTTCTTGTTTGTAATGGAGATAGTAGTCTGTTACTATTTTTATGTAGGGGTAGTGGTAGTGGATTTACTCTCCTTGTTTCCTTGTACTGTGGGCTCATTTGTTGGGTTTGTATTTGGTTTTATCCCTCAATGAATTAATTTCATTTCCAAAAAAAGATGCAGCAATTTTATACTTGGTTGAATAGCTATGTATACCTTAACAAGCTACACATAGCAATAAATGGTATTGGTGGAAATTGAAGGTATTTATACAAGTACGTATTCACTATTCAGTGGTATGATGCGTGGAATTTTGTGAGTGATGAACCTTAGCTAGCGATTAGTATCTAGGGTTTCTTCCTCTACATCGATCATTTGGACTTTCAGAGTCTCCTTCAATGGTTATGCTGGTGCGCGTTGTTAACAATGTTTGAAGAGGCAGTGCCCCGAGCCTCCGATCACCATCGTCTTAAATGAAATACTTTGCTGATAGATATTAAGGAAAAGGCTAAACAGGCCTGCCCAAGAAGAATCTTCGTAATTGTAAATGGCTCAATAAGTTTAACAAGCCCATAATGGAGAAGGCGCAGAGGAAAATGTTAGGATACAAGCCCTAACACTGAGATCTATTCTACCAAATGCAAGAAAAATGCAGAAGAAAACTGGATTCAAAAACAGATAACCCACACTGTGGCTACACGCAGAGTATATGTAGACCTGTTCATGAGTGACAGGTGTCGCGCCATAAGAGGCTAGCGACTAACAACAACGGTTAACAACAATATTCAATTAAACAGTGATTAACGGTCGTATTTAGACGTCACGTGCACAGCAGCTGCACCTCTTCTTCTCCTAATTGCAGCAGGAAAGGTCGGTTCCCTAACAATCCAGCCCCCTGAGATCAAGCTTGACCTCAAGCATGAAAATCTGGAAACCGAGCTTGAATGTCAGTCGCCTCCTCCCAAGTTGCTTCCTCTGTTGCAGCACCCAGCCACTGAACCAGCCACTTTGTTACTGGAGCATTACCCTTCTTGAACACTCCTCTGTCGAGAATCTTAGCAGGATACCATCTAGGATTATGTGGATCGACATTGGGTGGCAAGTGAGTTGCTACCACTGCTGCATCTCCAATTTTCTTCTTGAGCAGGGACACGTGAAAAACCGGATGTATTTTGGCAGTAGTAGGCAGCTTTAACCTGTAGGCTACAGATCCAATCTTCTCCTCCACCAAATATGGCCCATAGTATCGTGCAGCAAGTTTGTTGTTATCCCTTTTCTTAATTGACTGCTGTCTGTATGGCTGCAACTTCAAGTAGACCCAATCTCCGACAACAAAAGACCTCTCCACATGCTTCCTGTCATAAAAATGTTTCATCCGAGCTTGAGCCACATTCAAGTTTCGCTTCAGGACCGCGATCAACTCATCCCTTGATTGTAATTGCTGATCCACAGAATGCACAGCAGTAGAGCCAGGAATGTAAGCATGTATTTGTGGAGGATCATATCCATATAAAGCCTTAAATGGGGACATATTTATAGCTGAATGGTGTGCTGTGTTGTACCAATATTCTGCCCAGGGAAGTGCTTCCCTCCAAGTGTGCGGTTTCTCTCCAATGACACATCTCAAATACTGCTCCAAGGTTTTGTTAAGGTTCTCAGTTTGTCCATCTGATTGTGGGTGATAAGCAGAAGTCTTATGTAGGGCAGTACCTTGGAGTTTAAAAAATGCAGACCAGAAATGGCTCAAAAACACTGGATCCCTGTCACTGATTATAGTAAGAGGCATACCATGATACTTGAAGATGTGATGAACAAATTGTTGAGCCACAGTAGCAGCTGTATAAGGATGAGCCAATGGAACAAAGTGAGCATACTTTGTAAACCTGTCAATCACTACCATTATAACAGATTTGCCTGCTGATGTAGGTAACCCTTCCACAAAATCCATAGCAATATCCTGCCATGCCCCCTCAGGAATGGTATTGGGCTGTAGTAGACCTGGTGGATGAGTTGTCTCTCTATGGTTCTGCTGGCATATATGACAAGAAGCCACAAATGCCTTGACATCTTTATGAACACCAGGCCAACAAAAGGATCTTTTAACTCTCTTTTCGGTCCTATGGATTCCAGCATGACCTCCACCAAGTCCATCATGAAATTCTGCTATGATCTTATGTCTCCAATCATCCTGTTTAGGCACAAATATTCTGTCTTTATAAAGCAGTTGGGAGTTCATTATTGAGTAGTGCAAAGGAGTAGCATCACCATCCGAAAACTGCTGTAAAATTTTCCTGGTCTCAACATCCTTTGCACAGGCCTTTTGTACCTCCATCACATAGTCACAAACAGGTGAAGACACTCCAGTCATTGCATGTAGAGTGTTATATTTTGAGACTGTGTCAATTTCTAAATCAACGTTCTCCCTTCGTGACAAGGCATCTGAAGCAGCATTATGTCTTCCTGGTTTGTAGTGGATGGTGTAGTCATATCCCATAAGCTTCAGCAACCATTTTTGTTGAGCTGGAGTGGTGATCTTCTGATTCAGGAAATACTGTATTGTCCTGTGATCAGTAAAGATCTTGAAGTGTTTTCCCAAAAGATAGTGCCTCCACTGTTGAACAGCAAACACCACTGCAAGCATTTCTTTATCATAGACAGAAAGGGCAGCATGTCGTGGTGCCAAAGCTTTGCTTAAAAAAGCTATTGGATGTCCCTCCTGTGACAGAATTGCACCTATTCCACTGCTAGAAGCATCACATTCCACCACAAATTCTTTAGAAAAATCTGGAAGGGCTAACACTGGTGTGTGCATTAGAGCATGTTTCAGTGCATCAAAGGCTTCCTCAGACCCAATACTCCATTCAAAACCCCCAGTTTTTAACATATCAGTGAGAGGCTTGGCAATGATCCCAAAATTCCTTACATACTTCCTGTAATAACCTGCTAGACCTAGAAACCCTCTAAGTCCCTTAAGTGTCTGAGGCTTCTCCCATTGCCTGATGCACTCAATCTTACTTGGATCTACAGAAACTCCACTACCACTCACTATGTGCCCCAAGTACTCCACACTATTTACCCCCAAACTGCACTTACTTCCTTTTACCTTCAGTGAGTGTTGTCGAAGTGTAGCAAACACCTGCTCCAAATGCTGAACATGAGAATCCATTGATGGGCTGTAAATCAAAATATCATCAAAAAATACAAGACAATGTTTCCTCAGTTGCTCCCGCAAAATGTCATTCATCTCTGACTGAAAGGTAGCCGGGGCATTTGTCAAGCCAAAAGGCATGACCAAGAACTCATAATGACCATTATGTGTCCTAAAAGCAGTCTTGCTCACATCTGTGGGGTGCATTCGAATTTGATGGTACCCTGACCTCAAATCTAGCTTGGTGAACACTACAGCTCCATGTACTTCATCCAGGAGCTCATCGACAACTGGAATAGGATACTTATCTTTAACGGTGGCTGCGTTTAATGCCCTATAATCAACACACATACGCCAAGTGCCATCTTTCTTTTTAACAAGCAACACCGGTGAGGAATAAGGGCTCACACTTGGCTGAATCACCCCAGTGTCTAAAAGATCCTTTACTATCTTTTCAATTTCAGTCTTTTGGTAATGTGGATACCTGTAAGGTCTCACACTAATAGGGGAAGTATTTGGAAGTAACTCAATCTTGTGATCATGAGCTCTCACTGGTGGCAGTCCAACTGGTGGTGAGAACAAATCTGCATACTTAACTAACACCGGCTGCAATGGCTCTGGACAGGGTTGTACTTGTAGACTAGACAATGCAGGTGCTACTTGAATCAACATAGCTTCTCTCTCCTTTCTTAGTAGTCTGGTCATGGATTTGCATGAGACAACAACAGCTTCCGGTTTGACCTCACCTTCCAACTGATGTTCACACTCCTGCACTGTGAACCTCATCCTCATACTCTCGAAATTCCACACTATATCTCCCAAGGTCCGGAGCCAGCTAGTGCCTAACACCACTTCACAACCAGTCACTGGTAACACATAGTATTGCGCATCAAACTTGAAGCCTTGAAGTTGTAGGTGCAACTGAGCTTCGCCCCTAGTCTGCATTGTGGTTCCACTTGCCAAATGAACCTGCAGTGGGGACAGTTTGCGAACCTGAACCTTCGTGTTTTTCAACAATTGAGGATGTATAAAGTTATGTGTAGCCCCCGAGTCAATTAAGACATGCACCACCCTATTGTTAAACCACCCTTTCAGTTGCATTGTTGTGGAATTTCCATCTGACATAGCTTGCAGTCTAATCAATGGTTCATCAATGCTGACAATGGGAGGAACCTCAACCAACTGCTTATTGTCTCCCTCATTACTGGAAACATCACTATCATTGTGCTCGCCTCCATCCGGAACAACCTCCATTATCATCAACTGGCCTTTCTTTCGACAATTGTGGCCTTTAGTATAGGGAGCATCACACCAGTAGCACTGATTCCGAGCTCGACGTGCTTCAAATTCAGAGTCTGAGAGTATCTTTCTTCCACTTGAACCTCCTGCAACTTTGGTATGACTCGTTAATTCCATCCTGTTACCATGATTTCCCTGCCTAGACACATAAGTTTGTATAGGGCCACTTCCTTTTGCAAATTGTGGCGAACTTGAACCACTTAACTTCAGCTGGTTGGCATGTCGTGCAAAATTTCGATGACCATCGTTTCTCCTTTCATAGCTCCGAGCTAAGTCATAGGCCTCATATAATGTTTTAGGATTCTGTGTTCTGACATCACCTCTAATATCTTCTCTCAGTCCTTCGATAAAAAATGACACTAACAGATCAAGTGACAATCCTGGAGCTCTCCTCGACATTCGAGTAAACTCCTCCATGTACTGCTCCACTCTTCCCGTCTGATTCATTCGCGCCAGTAAAGCATGATAATCCGTTCGGTTATAGGTACTAAACTCTCTCAGCAACAGTTCGGCTAACCCATGCCAAGTCTGTGGAAATTCATGTTGAAAGGTAAACCATCTATCAGCAGCTCTTTCAGTGAGGTGTAGGGTGGCTAGGGTTAACTTTTTTGCTTCAGGAATCTGGTAAAACTCGAAATATTGATCAGCTTTGTTTAACCACTCTACCGGGTCACCACCACTGAAGGGAGCTAGTTCCAACCTCATCTGCCTCATGGTTGGTAGTGAGGGGTCAACATTAGGATGATGTTGGTGGAGCTGGTTCTGAGGTTGGTTGAATTGGTTTGAATTAGGTTGTCCACCAGGAATCAAAAATTGCTGCTGGTTATAAAAGGCTGCAGGGTTGAACTGATTGTAAGGTAGTGGTTGTGTGTTAAGCCTAGCACTCTGATGTTGAGTGTGTTGGTTGTCTATGGAAGTAGTAGTGATGGTAGTATAGGTTGGATGGATGGCAGCTGGTTGAGTACCCCCATAGGTGATACTGTGGTGAGAAACAGGGTATGTGGGAACAACTACACCTTGATGTTGCTCAAAATCCATGGGTGTAGTTGGGTAAGGGCCAGAGTAAATCATGCTTAAGGAGTTGCCAGATGAAGTGGTTATAGCTCGAGAGCGTGACTGCTGTGCAAAAGTAGGAGCTGAATGTGGCCTTGGAGAGTATGGAGGAGCGTTACAGTCCAATCCCATAACACCAGGAATAAATTTTCCCCTCCTAATCCTCTCCTGCACTTCCATTTGAGCCATCTGAGCTCCCAGATTAATATCCTCTTCCTGCATAAAAACACTACCCATATGCCTTCCTTGAACAAAATTACTACCTCCATTGTTCACAACCTCATTCTCTAACACATCATTACGAGAGTTTGGAAAAGAGCGAGTATCATTACCCCTTAATGGCACAGCTCTAGCCGCAGACCCTTCAGATCTGGCCATAGTTGACGAAGAATTAGAACCTTCTGGTACCCCGCTAGCTTGAATCGCAGATGAATCCACCGAGCCAAATCGAACGGTATGCCGTTGGTTAGGTACCGGTGAGTCGTGCATCGCAGCTGCAGAAGTGGCAACATACGCGCTAGCGAAAGAGGTGAACTGTTGCTTAAGATCTTCTGCCATGAGAGATCGAAAGGCGGAGAAAGTAGCTTGCATATCAGCATTCAAGGATTGTTGCAGAGATTGCTGCATAGCATCAAGACGGCTGTTCGTCTCATCTCGATGAATCTGTAACTCCATCTCGATGTGAGTGAGCTCGCCGGAGACATCAGGTTCATCGGGGTTGGATCTGTCGACCGCCTTGGTCCTCCCCATGGATCGAAAAGGCTCTGGTACCAATTGTTAGGATACAAGCCCTAACACTGAGATCTATTCTACCAAATGCAAGAAAAATGCAGAAGAAAACTGGATTCAAAAACAGATAACCCACACTGTGGCTACACGCAGAGTATATGTAGACCTGTTCATGAGTGACAGGTGTCGCGCCATAAGAGGCTAGCGACTAACAACAACGGTTAACAACAATATTCAATTAAACAGTGATTAACGGTCGTATTTAGACGTCACGTGCACAGCAGCTGCACCTCTTCTTCTCCTAATTGCAGCAGGAAAGGTCGGTTCCCTAACAGAAAATGGAATGTTAGCCCTTCCCTCGTTCTCCCTCTTTTCCCAACTGGTCCTCTCCAACTCTGAACTTTCCTATTAACCGTGCATTCCCTCCAACGTCGCTCCAGACAACCAAGTACGCGACCTTCTCTAATTCTGCATATTCGCAAATGTCCTCTTCACAATTTCTTCATCCTTGTCGCTCACTAGCCATGGCAATAGATCATCGTTCAGTCCATACCAATCATCTTCACAATTTCTGGGTGGGTTTGATATTTGATGACACAGGTAAAGAAACAATACTTTAATGTTTAGCACTGATCACTCTGAGATCATAATGAATTACTCTTTTCCCAAATCACTGAGTGATTCATTACTCAATCAATCTTGATTGAATCCCATACTCAAAAATCATGCACATTAATCTCAATCACCGTCGCAGCCTTTTGCTATCCCTATCATCACCTCCACTCACCCCCGGTATCAACATAATTTCTTCCCACCATTCCACCACCACCGTCAACAACGTTGTTTTGGTGCCTGAACCAAACCCAAAATCGCGGCCGCCTCCAGCGCAGCAATCCCTACAGCCCTGCCTTGTCGAATGAAGAGACGAGAGAACGCAGAGAAGAGATTGAGAGTTTGTACAGACTTTGAACGGATAAGAATAAGGGTAATTTTGTAAAAATGATGCAAGAGTGTGTGGAATGTAAAAAAGGTGTAAATATCAACCCCTTAAAAATATATAACATCATGAGTGCATTATGGTATACTTGAACTATAGAATATCTTGAGTGTATTATGGTGTACTTGAACTATTCAAGTATTTAACAGTCAAAACAAACGTCGTTAAATGTGTTGTTTGTGACCAAAAGATAGATCTAGATAGAAACATATAAACTACAATAAGAGCATATGCAGCGGTGCTTAACTGTAGCACGAGCAGAGGGGAGAGAGACAGGCCCTGCAACGGCGACAGCTCGTTGACCGAGCTAAAATGCTCTTATATGAGCAATCTTTGCTGCTCGAGAGCACAAGCAGAGAGGAGGAGCAGCTACTGCTGCAGATGCTCTAAAGAACGAATGACATCTCTCCTCTCCTAATAAACACCTCTGAAACCATGTCTCCGTCGAAACACACCCTCTTAACCAAGTTTCCTTTTTTCCCTCACTGGCTCACTCCGACGATCATCGAGGCACCCAAGTAGCCTGAGCACATTTGCTGCAGAGAGGTTGAATTGAAATTGTCAACCAAGAATTTGTGATCTCTAATTACTCAACTTCGATGTTTGGCTTGGCTTGGTCCGAGGCATTAGACAATAGCTGTACAACAAGAACATGATCTTCCAGTGAGGTTGACTCTGAAAATTGGTTGGGTGTCAGGTAGCTGGAGAGAGAGAGAGAGACCGATCTGATTTTTTTGGCAAATGAGGCTGATCTAATTTTTTTTTGCAAGAAGGCAGATATGGTTTAAGGGGTACGTGTGAGAAGAAAGAAAAAGACTCGATGATTATGTAATTTTGTAAAAACAATTGTACCTTTTGGTCATTTGACATGTGAAATTCGAGTTGGTCCCGTGATGATTGGTTTTCAGTTTATGTCCTAATTTATATAAAAATGTTATGCTTCCTTTTCAGGAACTGACTGGCTATGCTCACTTTCTTCCCTCAAGAAATGTCACCTAAACACATCTTTTCCATGCCCTCTAGCCAATTAAGAGCATCCACAGACTCATTAGCATGGTTGAACATCTTAACCTTATTCCAATGTGTCTTCTCATAATTGATTTCGAAGGAAAAAGTAGCGAGACGCCGGAAAAACTACTCACAAACATCATCTACAAGTGCGGTCTCATTCTCACCCATTGGAAGATTGGACAACCCTAACCTACGGAGTCCACCTCAAATAAAATTTTACCAAAAATTTCGGAAAACCTCCATTGAAAATAGACAACCCTAACCTGACAATCATCAAAATCAGATACACTTCTATGATCACAACAATCATCTTTAAGTACCGGAGCCATCCTGCTCCCAAATAATTTACAACCATCAATAGTAAATAAATATCTCATACCACTCCATGAAATCATCAATGCATCAACATCATCACAATAGATACAATCCCCAAGAAATAACAATATTTGAATTCTAAACCCACAAACACACAATCAAATAATAGACATGTCTCGTGGTCATCAGAGCATCTAACATAAAGAAGCAAGAAAATACACAAGTACGTTAACTGATCATCTACTAATAATGAAAACCAGTGATGGTAACTATGTCTTGCCTCCTAGTGTATCCGAGCTGCTAACTGTAAACTAGACAGTTGAAAACGGAGGGCTCAGGAAGAAACATTTAAAACATTAGCATGAGTGGACAAAAAATAAATATCTAAAAATAACAACTTATACTCCTAAACTTTTCAAAAAATTATAATGATGCACGCCTTAAATAAAAACCAAAGCTTTTGTGCTCAGCTCACCTACCTGTGAGGGTTCAATTTCACAATTTCCCTCTTGTGAACATAACTATATAAGTACTAAAACAGGACATAACTATAAGTACTAAAACAGGTTCAATTTCCCATCACTCATTTTCTCCAAGTAGACTATAAAACATAGAATTACAAACACCCAAATCCAAAAGTCTAATAATCCTTTCAAATTTTCCATCTTTACAAAGAAACTGAGCAACCAGGGACCATGTAAACTTGTCTAGAAAAACCATATTTCTGATCATAACTCCATAGAAACACCAACCCAATATAGTCTCATTTCCTTGCCTGAAATAGCTGGAATAACACACCCCAAGATCGAGCAAGTTTGGAATAGCACCCTCCTAGAGCAAATCCGATATGCAACAGGATAAAGAAATCCAAGCAAAATTCTTAATTTAAGTTCTTGGCCTCGAAGACGAGAAATCACAAACCCCTCAGATCGATGAACTTAGCAAAGTTAACAACAAAATCAAAACCACCAAACGTAATCGATTGACCGATGAAGCAGAAGATCGATAAGACGTGCCAATTTTGATTAAGAGGTAGAAAAGGCTAGGAGGAAAACTGATTTGGGAGAGGAAACAAAGGGGAAAAAAGGGAGAAGATGGGAACAATTGGAGAGGAAGGAAGAGGAAATAGAAAGGAAAGGAGAAAGAACGTAGGGGAACAGAGACAAGCTTTGATGGAATGCCCACAATGGGCTGGGAAGCTGTCACGGACTCTCAAAATGACAAACTCTCATAAAGAAAACCCTGAAAGAAGAGAAGAAGGACCTGATGGTTCGGGTCTCGACCGAGAAGAAGCAAAATAAAGGTGATGAGGTGAAGAAGCAAGACAACGAGGAGAAAGGTAGAACAAAGGAAATATAAGTTTTAAAAAGATATAAGGGTATTTTTGATATTGTCTATTTTTGACATTGTCACCAAATAAATGATAGACATTGGTAGCAAAAATAAAGTTTATGTGTCACATTGATAATTTTTATTGTATATGTATAATTTAACCATAACACATAAGTCTGAGTGATGTCGCAAAAAGCTATAAAAAAATAGAAAAGATATTGGTCAAATCTCAAAATCTATTTATCTACCGAACCATGGCAGAAAGGTAAATAAGAGAGGAAACCAGCCCACTATGTAACCCGAAAAAATAGCCGCCGTCCTATTAAAACCTATACTCCTGGCACCCGATAGAAATCTTGGCCATCTCAAATTCCACCAGCTGAGCCTGGTACCCTCCTCTCTCTCTGAGCCAAAGCTCAGAGATTTTTTGTTAATCCTCTTATACAAAACCCTCAAATTCCCAACCCCTAATCCCATTTTCTTCCGCAGTTTGAATTTCAACCTCCGATTCAACTCTACCATCTCCGATTCCCGGGCTATTCCTACCAAAATGGCCTGCTTCTAGCCTTTTACAGGTCGTCTTTCTTCGTCTCCGAAACCGCAATTTACCAACTCTTCACTTTTGCTCTTATGGCGATCCGCGTCACCCTCAGCTTCTCCGGCTACGTGGCCCAAAACCTAGGCTCCTCCGCCGGTATCCGCGTCACAAATTGTCGGCCAGTCCACGAATGCTGGGTTAGGTCTCTCCTTGTCGGTACCAACCAGAAGGCCGATCTCGACCCCTCCGGCTCCGTCCCTAATTACCAACCCAAATTTAAACCTAAGGCTTCCCTCTACAGCGCCCTTGCCGAAGAGTTTTTCGGCCAGAGGGATAATACTCCCATCGTCTCCACCTTGATCTCCGTTTTGAAGTCAACGGCCGCCGTCACCGGTTGTTCTCTGGCGTCTCCGTCTCTTGTTAACGGAATTTCGCCGGTTAAGCCCGTTACGATCATGCCGTTTCTGCAGGCGTCCAAGTGGCTTCCCTGCAACGAGTCTGTTCCGGCGAAATTGGACAAGAAAGCTGTGTTCGGGGATGATAAGGTGGTGGTTTCTGAGGCGGCGGCCTCTGCTGCTGTCTCGGAGTTGAGCAAGAGTGGATTGCAGAGGAGCGGCTGGCTATCATGGCTGTTGAATTCTTGCTCTGATGATGCTAAGGCGGTCTTCACTGCTGTCACCGTCAGCGTTTTGTTCCGGTCTTCCTTGGCCGAGCCGAGGTCCATACCTTCCACTTCTATGTATCCTACTCTGGATGTTGGTGATCGTGTTTTGGCTGAGAAGGTCAGTAATGCTATATCAGTTCATTGTTAATCTCGAATCTGTGGAATGGTTTTTGAAGTGTGAACTTGAGTGAATAATGTTCATAAATTATCTGGTATTTGATTCATAGAGAAGTTTTAAAATGCTGGTATTGTTTTTGAAATTCATTGTTATATGTTAAAACCGGATTACATTTATGGTTTGTTACCTGAGAAATGTCTGCTTCTCTCTCTTTGAACAGGTTTCATATCTGTTTAGGAAGCCTGAGGTTTCAGATATAGTAATTTTCAAGGCACCTCCAATCTTGCAGGTAATGTGTATGACTTTGTACATAGTTAATAGTGAATTGCGGGTTGTTGTTTTGTGAGCACTTTGTGGTATGTGGTGTTGACATGTTTTGTATTGTTTCCGGTATGCAGGAGATTGGCTTTAGCTCAGGCGATGTATTCATAAAAAGAATTGTGGCCAAGGCCGGAGATTATGTTGAGGTAAAGGTCTTGTGATACTCTTGGTTAGTGAGTGCATTAACTGTATTCATGTGAAACAAGTAGATTTTTTGTTGCATTTGGTGATCTTCATGTGGTTACGTGCAATAGGTACATGACGGGAAATTGTTGGTGAACGGTGTAATTCAAAATGAGAATTACATACTGGAGCCTCTTGCCTATGAAATGGAAAAAATTGTAAGATCATGTTCTTGTTTCTCTTTTTGGTCAGTTGGTTTGCATATGTAGAAGTTCAATTACTTCTGAGGTCTGTGTTTGCTGATTTGCGTGATTTTGCAGCTCATTCCAGATGGCTATGTCTTTGTGATGGGGGATAACCGCAACAACAGTTTTGACTCTCATAACTGGTAATTTACACTCAGCATTAAGTTTGATTATCCCTACCATTCCGATTGTGGATTATCACCAATGCCGATGTTGTTACTTTGTGTTCAGGGGTCCCCTGCCTGTAAAAAGCATTCTTGGCAGATCCGTATTTCGATACTGGCCTCCCTCCAAAGTTTCCGACATTGTGCATGACCCACAGGTAGAAAAATCTGTGGCAATTTCTTGAGGCGTTTCTCCAGGGGAGCGGATCTGAGATAACTTAAATCTTTTGCAGTCAAAATATTGATTATTTTACCAATCATTTGGCTCACTGCTGAGCAATTTGAACATGCCAGCCCTTCTGTTTAGTTCATGCGGCTGCATGTCTTCAACTCTTACCAAAATGGGTCTTCACCCATCACTGATCCACTATGAGAATGAAACTCATGTTTAGCAAATGAGTGAAAACAAAAAAGATGAAGCTCATTGTTGATCTGTTATCATTCAATCAATTGTGTTTGTTCCCTCCTTTGGGAGGTTCAGATGCTGCAGTACATTAGCTGCAGCTTTGGCGGTCTGTTTATGGTGGGAGAGGGATTGATATGAAAGAGAGAATCATGAGATGGTTGATGAACAGGCGCAGATGGTCATGTAGAGTTTTTCTGTTGGCCCCGATATGAGTTTGGCTTCTCATTCTATTGTTGCTTCCTTCCATGCATCTTGTAAACTATTCGAATAAAATAAGAATTATTTGATTTCTTTTCAAATAAATGGATCGTATTTGTTTGATCTTTAACTAACTTACATTAGGGACAGAAAAATTACACACCATGACATGCTGATGAATCAATCTGGGTTGTCTGGCTAAGCAACAGAATATTCATCTTTTACGAGTCGAGGCAAATTAAAAAAGAATCCAGCAACATACTAACACAAGTTTAAGCAAATTTAACATATTAACCAGTCATCATCTCTTTTGTTAACCTTAGTTGGCTCCAGTGGCGGAGGTACAGGCAGGCCCGGTGTTCGGGCCCCTGCCAGGTTTTCTGCACATAATGTTCCACAACATTAAGTTATTATAATTATATGTACTTAATAATAATAACCTCTCTAAATCAAACCTGCGTTCACATCTTCCCACATTTTCTCCAAACCCACGTGGGTTGATGATCCCCTTTTGTCACAGAAAAAACAATAATGAATTTAATAAATACTTATAATTAGTAGAATATAAAATAAAAAAATAATTTTCATAAAATAAGATGAACATGTCACTTGACACATCAGGTGACAGCAGCAAGTTTAAGAAACTAAGTACCACGACAAGCCGTCGCACCATGGCATTGCACATCAGCCATAGAGAAGAGTTTCTCCCCAGTAGATGAATCAAAAAACCAAATGCTCTTCAAAATAGGTTAACATAGAAAATGCAGCTTTGGCAAAAACAAAAACAATAATGGGCCAAGGTATGAGAGAAGGAACCGACCTAGAAATGAAGCCCAGGAGAATCAAAACAGTGAAATAAATAAGGCCCAATACAAGCACCTTTTAGCCCAAAAGAGGAGCTAGCCATTCGTCGAAACGAAAGACGAAGCACTCTTCTACGCGTCCTTGGATTCGTTTTTGAGAACTTGAATCCGACTACCCACGACCGACACAAACCACCGCCGACCCAATATCCTCCATCCTCGTAAGAGATAGGAAACAAAGCAAGTGTTGGGACCAGACCAAACCAAGTCCGATAAAATGGATCTAAGTGCATCGATCGCGAACCAGACCGAGTCGGTTTGGGGATAACGAAGAAGCGGCTTCAGACCCAAGGCACGTGGTGCTCAGCCTGATCGCTGCTGGGTCCCACCCTCTCTCTTTCCTCAAGTCCAAGTTCGCCGGTGACCTCAACTCATTTGCATCCGAGCTCGTCGCCGGCTGGCGGTCCGAGGCTGTCGTTTGCCAATGGCGTTTGGGTGGACCAGCCTCTCGCTCTCAAGCCTTGGTTCAAGGAGGTGGTGGAATCTGCTTAAAAGGCCGCTCTTAACCAAGTGGATTTCCAGACCAAAGTAAGCACCTTCATATTGTTTGTTTTCTAGTTGCTTCAATCTTGCATTTCAACTCAAACTTATTCGCTGTCTGTGTCTTGATTGCAATAGCATTTGTTTCTTTTTGTTTAGGCATAAGATCCTCAACAGAATTTTCGCACATGACTAATTGATTTAGACAAACACGACATCGCATTATTAAGGCATTTTTACTTTTACATCATTTTTACTCTTATTTAGACAAAAGTTGGAAATGGTTTTCCTTATTGCTGGGTTGACAATGAACACAATCATACTCGTTGCCGCATAATATAAAGAGAACAAATGTTGAGTCGTTTTGTGCGTAAATTATAATAAAATGATACTATTCCCTGCATGATTAGTTGCTAATGCATGTTGGGGGGATGAGTTTTTCTATTAGGCTAGCAAGTGTAATGGGAGTAGCATGCTAGATTGTGTTATGGCTGATAACGAATAGTATGTGATTGATGTATAGTAATGATTTGCTTGCCTTGATACCATTCATATCTGATTTGTTGATCCATGCTGCTCAAGTGGCTGCTGGAGTGAATTTGTGGGCAGCAAAGGAGACTAGTGGTTTTATTAAAGAAGTTCTTCCTGTTGGATCAATTGACGCCTCAACTAGGCTTATCTTTGCAAATGCATTGTACTTCAAGGGAGCTTGGAGTGAAAAATTTGAGGCATCGTTCACAAAAGAGTCGGACTTCCACCTTCTTGATGGGAGCAAAGTTCAGGCACCATTTATGACCAGCAAGAAGAAGCAGTTTCTGAGTGCTTATGATGGTTTCAAAGTCTTGGGGCTTCCATACACACAAGGGGAATACAAGAGGCGTTTCTCCATGCTCATCTATCTTCCAGATGCCAAAGATGGGCTGCCTCCATTGGTTGAGAGTTGGTTCTGGATCAGGGTTCTTAGAGCGCCATCTTCCCTATGAACAAGTTTCAGTCAGTGACTTCGAACTCCCGAAGTTCAAGATATCTTTTGGGTTTGAAGCTTCCAATTTACTGAAGGGTTTAGGACTTAGGAGTGGTCTTGCCTTTCAGCGGTGAAGGAGGCTTGACAGAGATGGTGGACTCAACTGTGGGTCAGAACCTACATGTCTCCAGCATATACCACAAATCCTTCATTGAAGTAAATGAAGAAGGTACAGAAACAGCAGATGCCTCTGTTGGTGATATAAAATTGAGGGGCCTGCCTCAAACCATGGACTTTGTGGCTGACCATCCATTCCTCTTCCTCATCAAAGAAGAAATGACTGGAACCGTGCTGTTCATCGGCCATGTGCTCAATCCCCTTGCAGTCGACTAATAATTATATCACACTGTTCTACTGTACCGGAGAACATATGTATGTAGATCAACACCACCACTCTAGTACTTCATAACTATAATGTATGTTGTTGATGTGCTGTATTATGCTACTTACCTGTTCTTCCAGACTTGATCCCCAGTGCTTGTCCGAATCTTGAACTGCATTTGAATGAGAGATTACACTGAGTTTCTAGTTATAAACTACATGTGTTCTATGTTTGACTATGAAAACCTGGTACTATTTTCATTTGCAGGCTGAGGCACATGTTTGTGATCTGAGATTGCGGGCATTGTTTAGTGTCTAAATCGCCGATTCTGGATCGAGATGTCACTAAATGTGAACGTGCTTGTTTTACCAGAAAGCTCTGCCAACAGAGTTTCGGTAGTGCCCGGAGTAGACGGCGGCTATGTGCCTAGCTTCTTTGTCACTCACTGGATTTGGTAAGGCTGTTATTTTTTTGAGTTTTAGTATTGGACGTTAATATATCTAAGAAAAATATCCACTGTAAAATTTGTCACCTCGAACTTTTTAGATCTAGTGACATTTTTTTCCGGTCATTAGCCCGCCGATCTGCTCTCATCGGACGGTGCTCATCTTACTCTCATTCTAACTGGCCGACGGGAGCAGATCAGCTGTCCTGGTTTTTTTCTGACAGCTGTCCTATAGTTAACAGCCTAATGAGGTCCTCTGTTTCTCTAACCACGATTATGATTAACATTATTATACCTAACAACTCGGTGGAATTGTGGATAGAACCAAGTTTAATTTTATAAATAGGTGAATACCTTTTTGTGTTGTGTGTCGACAGATGATTCGAAGCATTGATGAAGATCAGTAAAGGTGGTCCACATGGTGAAGGATAAGAAAAACATACAAGTCATCCATAGAAATGGTACCACAGAATTGAAGATAGATATGGCTCTTTTGTTCATGTTCATGTTCATGTTCATGTTCATGTTCATGTTCATGTTCATGTGGGGAACACCATGCCCAGGACCCAGCTGAAAAGACGAGAATGGCATAACCGTTATTATCAGACAGATCAGTATCGGTTCTGAGAAGAAAGCTTGGTAACGATGTGGAAGTTTCTTCCTCGTAGAGTTACACAGTAGAGTTATACAGTACAACCTCTCTTTAAATTAATAAAATCAAAACAGTCAAAATTTATTAATTTAACGATCTATTAATTAATAAAAAATTATTTATTTTATTAAATTTATTAAAGATATACTGTTTAATAAGTTACTTTATTCGATGTACTATATTATTTAATGTACCATATAAGTTCGATGTACTGTACAAGTTTACATGATGAACATTAAATAAACAACATATTATTTAATTAAACAAAAATTATATTTACACAACACATTAGAAATGTAAAAATGACTTCTCATCTCAAAAGAGTTAAAAAATAAAGAATAACGGATGAAATACGTAAAGTATTGTACGAGTACTGTAGAGATAATCCAAGTAACACTTAAAAGTAATTGTAACAGTGGGTTTTAGAAAAGTTCGACTTGCAAATGAGTTAAGAAACGATATCGAATACGATCAAGCGATATGTGTCATGTACTCATGTAAACTAATCAAGATGATGAAGTTGAAGATGATAATTCAATTATGGAGTCTTTGTCACCATTGGAAGCTTTTAAAGCAGTGATGACATTAAACAAATTTTTAATGTACTATGAGAAAACAACACTACAATTTCTTGCAATGATAAGAAAAGTTCTAGATGAGATTCAAGGTGACCTCAATTTCAAGAAAAAACAAGTCACAATTGACTCATTCTTAATCAAGTCTCCATAAATGTGTAATAAATTCTATTTATTAAGATATTATTAATTTATATATTCATTGGGGCATATGAATTCTCATATTTGTATTATCTTATAAATTTAGCGAATGCTTAATTTACCAAGTTGACCTAGACTCGAGACCAAATTTTGTTATTATTATTTTAATGAAATTATTAATTAATTGAGTATTAATTTAACAGGATTTTACCGTATATATAAAGAATTAATAGTGATGCTCCTTGCAATGTTTTAAAACTCGACCTAGTCGGTCGAGTACTCGGTAGTCGGCGTACACCCGAGACGATTTTAAGGAAATCAGAGTACAAAGTAGGTCGGGAGAAAATCGGCAGAATAGTCGGCCAAACTCAGAAAAAATCAGCCCAACTCTGAAAAAAAATCGACCAAACTCAAAAAAAATCGGACAAACTCTGTAAAAAAACGGTTCAACTTGAAAAAAAATTGGTCATACTTGACATTTTATTGACCATTTTTATTATTTTAGATATTATATTATATTTTAAAAATATATATTTAATTATATATTTTAAAAATAAAAATTAAAAATCCAGTAACCACTTTTAAAACCTTCATGTAGGATAGCCGACAATCATAACGTAATCCAAACCCGCCCTGGATAAGGACCCTCAAACTCTATCTTATTGTTTCTTTCTATAAACAAACGTAAATGATTGAACTTTCTCTACTTGCTTACCGTGCTTGTGTACAGTACCTCGGAAACATACCAATAAAGACTTGCCCTTTTCTAAGCAAAAACAGATTCACTTTCCCAAAGTCGGTCGTCTCTTTCCCTCTCGTTCATTTAGTTGGTGTTTGACGAGGGAGAGTAACTGGTACTTGCGCAACTAAAGTCGAACAAAGTTGAGAGAAGTTAAACGAGGAAGATGGTGGAAACAGGACACAACCACCACCACACACCGCCACCTCAGTCGTCTGTACGGCCACCTATGCCGCTTGGAGCGGCAAGGGGTCCCACATGGACTCCAGCTGAGCAACTCCACCAGCTCGAGTATTGCATCCTCTCCAATCCCTCTTGGCGTTAGTCTCAAACTCTCTTTCTTTCTCTAAATTCTAGCTACTGTCATATTTTTCTTTATGCTCTTGAATATTCTGCATTTTTTGTGTGTTTTGAGTTCTAAAGTGGATGCTTTTGGTATCTCCTTTTAGATTGTAAGCTGCATGCCTTATTTTATAAGGTGGGGTGAGGGTTTTAAAGAATCTTTTTGTTTATGATATTTCTTGTGGGGGACCTTTCATCCCAATTTTGCTGCTGTTTACTTTATGTTCATATCCTTTTGCAAAAACTTACACTTTTAATTGTTAAAAAACATAATGAACATATGTACAGTTTGTTAATTAGCTGAATTTGATCTCATTTAGGAAGCATGAACAGCACTGCATCAGAATGCTTATAAGTTGTTCAATTTTACAGCGGAGACATTCGTTCTGGCTTTTCAGCACTATATTGTCATGCTTGGATCTATAGTTTTGATTGCCAGCACACTCGTGCCTCGGATGGGTGGGGATCACGTAAGTTATGTCCGCTCTGTATGATGTGATAAAATCTCTTATTATACTAGCCTAACAATAGGGATCATACACTTGGCTTTGATGTTAATTTTGTCACTTTATTCTTCCTTTGAACAGGGTGATAAAGCCCGTGTGATTCAGACGTTGCTGTTCATGTAAGTTATGTCCACTCTGTATGATGTGATAAAATCTCTTATTATACTAGCCTAACAATAGGGATCATACACTTGGCTTTGATGTTAATTTTGTCACTTTATTCTTCCTTTGAACAGGGTGATAAAGCCCGTGTGATTCAGACGTTGCTGTTCATGTCAGCAATAAACACCTTGCTTCAAACGTTGTTCGGATCAAGACTTCCAACAGTGATGAATGCCTCATTTGCTTTTTTGTTGCCAGTGTCGTCCATCATAAATGATTACTCTGATAGGAATTTTAGTAGTGAACATGAGGTATTCCCTTGCCATGAATGTACTTATATTTCCGTATAGCAATTTCATTTTGAAACTTAAAATAAAAACTTAAACTGATTGCAGAGGTTTGAGGTCACAATGAGAACGATTCAAGGATCCCTTATTGTTTCTTCCTTCATCAACATCTTCATTGGCTATAGTAGAGCATGGGGCAGCTGTACAAAGTATAATCATATCTTGAGACTGATTATTTGAGTTTTCAACTGATGTGTTTCATTAGGTCCTCATATCCTTACTTTCTAACTTAATTTTTTGTGTTGTCCTCTACCAGACGCTTTAGTCCAATTGTTATTGTACCAGTGGTTTGTGTGGTTGGTCTTGGTCTTTTTGCAAGGGGATTTCCACTTGTAATGTCTATACTCAAAATATCCATTGCTTTCATGGCGTTCCTAGACTTATCAAAACCGATTCTTTGACTATTATGTTCTATGCAGCTTGCTAACTGTGTGGAGCTTGGCCTGCCTATGCTGATTCTGCTGGTCATTAGCCAACAGGTAAAATAAATTTATCCAATGTGATACTAGTTGATCTTAGAATTGTGTTGGTAAGTAAAACAGGACTATTGTTTCAACAGTATCTGAGGAGTGTTCTTCCTAGAGCACATGCCATACTTGAGAAGTTTGCTTTGCTTCTCTGTGTTGGGCTTGTCTGGTCGTTTGCTGCTATCCTCACCGAGGCTGGTGCTTATAAAAATGTTGGGGAGCAGACTAAACAAAGTTGCCGTACAGATCACTCTTACCTGATAACCTCTGCTCCTTGGTATGTACAGATGTTCGGGATCTCTGCTTGCATCATAAAGTCGAAAATATTTCTTTAGAAGAATATTCCTGACAAAATGATATTGCTTTTTTCAAATGAAGGATTAGAATGCCATATCCATTTCAGTATGGTGCACCCATATTTAGAGCAAGCCATGTCTTTGGGATGATGGGAGCAGCAATCGTGACAACTGCTGAGGTCAGTCTCATTGGTAGACAGTATAACTTCAATTTGTAGACGGCTTATCTTCAAAGCTATAAGTGTCCTGTTCTGTATTGAACTTTTAAGTTTTGACCTACCTCACTTTGAGTATTGTATTTGCAATTCAGATTCTGATGAAGTAAAATAATGTGTTATGTTGCAGACAACTGGAACGTTGTTTGCAGCAGCACGGCTTTCAGGTGCAACCCCACCTCCAGCACATGTCTTGAGCAGCAGCATTGGGCTACAGGTCTAGTTCAAATCAGCTCCTTACTCCTTACCATATATCTCTGTTGAAGCTTTTACAGAGCTCAGACAACTGCCTCATATTGCTAACCAGTTAGATAACCTGCAAATCTGTATGGCCATATGCAGGGTATTGGCATGTTGCTTGAAGGAATATTTGGTGCTGCTGTTGGTGCCACTGCATCAGTGTAAGTATTTGTTGTCTTCTCCTCGAACTTTAGAGACATGTGTACATTTTTGTTATTTTTGTTTGTTTCTGAAAACGTGCCCTTATGTAACAGAGAAAATGTTGGCCTGCTTGGATTGACACACATAGGGAGTAGGAGAGTAGTGCAGATATCAACTGCTTTCATGTTCTTCTTCTCTATATTCGGTTTGTTAAGTCTTCACCATTTTGAATTTTATTAAAAGTAATCCCATTTTATATCCTATTGTGTTTGATCATGTTGGTATGTCTTCCAGGGAAATTTGGTGCTTTCTTTGCATCTATTCCCTTGCCAATCTTCGCCGCCATATACTGTGTTTTATTTGGGATTGTTGGTAAGCTATCCGAATACCCATTGGAAATTGTTCTGGTCATTCATTTCTTATGAGAAAATTACCCTTTTTTGTTAAATATCGGCAGCTGCTGTTGGGATCACATTCATGCAGTTTGCAAACAATAATTCCTTGAGAAACATCTATGTCTTGGGGCTTTCCCTGTTTCTTGGGATATCAATACCTCAATATTTCATCACGACCACAACCGCAGATGGTGTCGGGCCTGTTAGAACAGACGGTATATGGGTAAGTAACATAAACAAAAGAATGGAAGTCTCTCCCTCCTTTTAATGATGGTTAATTTTCTGTATCTGATTTTATTGGGTGCAGTTTGATGATTGGTTGAACACAATCTTCTCTTCGAGCCCAACGGTGGCAATCATTGTCGGGACACTGCTGGACAACACTCTCGACGCCAAGTATGCAGTCGATGACAGAGGGCTTGCATGGTGGAGACCCTTCCAGAAGAGGAATGGAGATGTTAGAAATGAAGAATTTTACAGCCTTCCTCTTAGAATACGCGAGTATATCCCCACCAGATTTCTCTAATCACTCAGCTTGCTTATATACGTGTACACTACAACAGATTTGTTGTGTTTTGTATGCATGATGACTGAGGCTTCTTAAGCTTGTTAAATCCAAGTATAGAACGATTTCGTAGATGATTGATTATCTCTACTACAATACAATAAAGCGAGAGGTTCAAGAAAATCATCAAAATAAGAACGGTCAATTCTGTCGTCTGACAGATAAAAATAAGGGCTATTACAGTAAATTGGAAGAAAATTATTAATATAACGTCGAAAGAGAATGTGGGATAACATTCGCTCAACTAGAACGTGGGAAGTTATCGGTCGGAGAGATGGGAGTTACAAAGATGTCTTAACTACAAAAGGGAGAAGATAAATCATCATCAACCCAGAAGAACACCAACTTCGTCTCAGATGTTTCTGGAGCTCGACGTTGGCAACCCAAACAACTAAGCCAGAACATGCATTTGTGTTTAGGTACTCAATTGGTCTATTTAATTGTGCAAAATCAATATTTACATCAAACTCTACTGTATTCCATTTGATATTGATGATGGGTTGGGTGACTTTCATATGCAGATTGTTTTTATGTGCGAAAGCTTTTGGTTTTGTAGTTTAAATTTAGAATGAGGTTTGAATGAAAGAACAAAGGCAATTGAACAGACGATTTATGGAACGGATTCTCAACCAAAAGAGGTTTGATATCTAAGATTCAATACTGGACGTAAGAAAGCAAATATATGGCAGGATATTCAACTCATGACTACTACACATTAAATTTGATGAGTGGTGATTTCGTGCTAATATGCACGGGTAAAGGTTAGTATATAAAAAAACGAGTGAGTTGACACTTTCAGCTTTTAAAAGTGGACCCCTTCGCCCTATAAGAGGTCATGCCACGAGGACCGCCTTGACACCCACAACAGTTGTTGATTTTTTTTTCAATTATGGTTATTTTTTCAGTGAACTACACTTTAGTTACTAATTAACCATATTTCAATTTGTAAATACATTATTTACATATTATCTTGCATATTTAAGTACAAAATTAATAAATTAGAACAAAGTGATGACCACATGTTATCTGTCACTATATACTTTACCAAACTACCATTCATTACATAAGTTACAAGGTGTTACTGCCCGGTTAAAATGTGCTACTGTCGGCATTATTGTAACTGCTCAGTCAATTCTCTGATGTTTTCTAATACTGTCAAGTTCAAAGGTGTTACTGCAGGCACCATTGCAACTTTTCTAGCAATTCTCTGCACCGCCAAGTTCAAAGGTGCTACTCCCGGCACCATTGCAACTTTTTCGGCAATTCTCTGCTACTGTTAAATTCAAAGGTTCTACTGTCGGCTCGTTACAACTTTTCTGGCAATTCTGTGATGTTGTATGCTACTCCCAAATTTAAAGGTGCTACTGTCGGCATCATTGCAACTTTTCTGGCAATTCTCTGATGTTGTCTACTACTGCCAAGTAACAGAGGGGAGGGTACTACTGTCAGTGCTACTTTCAGCAACAAAGTGCTACTGTCAGCGCACATTCAATTACTCAAACAATTCAAAGCTTTAAATCCTCCTAATCTCAAATCCCACATATCGGATCAAAGCTAGATATAATAAAAGTACCTTAGTTGTCATAGAATCTTGATCGTCAAGGTGGAGATTAGACTTCATCGAGGCAGCAACAAGTGTCTTCATCAAGACACTAGCAACGTCACCGAGGTAACAACGAAATCATCGAAGCAGTAGCAACGAAATCATTGAGGCAGTAGCAACGAAATCATTGAGGCATCGAACCAAGGACATCGTCGAGACATTAGCAGCACCTTAGATGAAGTAGTAGCTAGTGCCATCAACACATCGAAACGACAACATCGTCCAGGCAGTGGCAGCTCCTTCGAGACGCTAGCAGCGTCGTTTTCAAGGCAGTAGTAGCGTCGTCGAACACTTTGAATAGATCACTGGATCATCAGACCTCGTCACCATATTCGTAGATCAAAGAGAGAGAAGAGTCGATCAGAGAGAATAGCCGATCGGAGGTGAGAGAGAAGAGCTGATCGGAAGTGAGAGCAAATCATAGGTGAGAGAGAGAAAACCAGATCAGATGTGAGAGAGAGAGAGAGAATAGTAAATTGGAGATATAAGATAAAGGAAAAGAATCGGTGGAGATGAGTGATTGAGGAAGATAAAGGCAGAGATGGGTACGTTTTAATATAGAGTTGGTCATTTTAGTCATTTTCTAACTATAATCCAGATCAACCTATTATAACTTGATTTTAAATTTAATCTGGTGTCAAAATTTATATAACAAATTATAAAAAAAGAAGATTTTTGTTTGTTTACAAATTTAATTAATTCTTTATAAGTCTCCTTATTTTTTCGTCCGACGGGCGACCCCTCACACCGGTACCGACGAGACACATCCACGTCCTCCTGGCCCGCAACAGTTGATTTTTTGTTTCAATTGTTTATGTTTTCTTTTTCACGTTATGGGCAACCCACCCAGCCTACCTCGTCACCGTCAAGGCACACCTCGTCTTCGCCTAGCCCAATTAATTTGTTTTTTGTTTTGTTTTTTACCTCCACGTTTGTCTCGTTCAGACAAAAAAAGGGAGCTTCACAGGCAACTCATCAAGCCAGCAATGCAACTCATCAGGCCAACACTACCATTCCACCACCGCCCACGACGAACCAAACTCTCGTCTCAGTCTCTAAAACCCAGAATAGAATCAAAGCCCTTCTAGCATGGTGAATCAATCTGGTATCGATATTATCTTAACTTAACAACGTATAAGATGTTGAATTTTAATCACAAAAGATCTCAATGTAATTAGATATGATTCATCCAGTTATAATTTATATTGTATTTATAATTTTTCTAATATAAGATTTATTACATTCAAATATTTCTAACATCACCAACCTTCAAGAACTGTAAAAACCAAGAATGTGAAAACAGGCTGATGGTAGAGTCCTGTCGATACCAATCACAATTATGCTTCATGTCACATCCTGAGCCTAACATTTTTTTGTATGGAACTCAGGAGCAGTCCCAGCTCCTCATCCATGCCTAATCTCCTCATCCTCCCCTCACAATCTCTCAGATAATAACCAAACCTCTCACCCCCGACATGATTTCCCTTCTCAAATCCCGAGCATGATCCACCATCCCCAAAATTCTACCTCCCCTTGTCCAATTTTAACTTTGGCTTCCGATCATACATACCATCCCACTTCCTCAGAAATTCCCTTTCCCAGAAGCCATAACAGGGATCATGCATCCCATTCTCATCTTTTCCCCACAAATCCACCCGTGTCACAAGCTGCTATTGCTCTCACATACCCAAGCCTAAACATCATATGTCACCCTTCAACCAGTACCATCACTCCAACTTCTCATCACCTCCCCCATCACGATACAAATCTCACCAAAACCCACCACTCATGGAACTGCCCACCACCTGGACATATAAAAATCAATATTGATGCTGCTTGGAGTAAGGAGACAAACCTCACTGGTGTTGTGCTTTAGCTCGGGACTGCCATGGCTCTCTAATTGATGGTTCTACGCGGTTATGTTTGTCTGGCTCGTCTTTGGAGGCTGAAGCTAGAGCGGCTTTGGAGGCTGTGGAACTATCAAAGCGCATCCCTCATGTCCCAATTCTCCTGGAATCAGACTCAAAGTCTTTAGTCGATTCCATCGTTAACAATTCAAGCAACTGCCATTGGAAGATTGTACCAATCATCGCAAAAATCAAGAAGGAAGTTACCTTGAGCCAAAGGTCTGCTTGGTTTTGGATCCCAAGAGAAGCGAATTCCGCTGCCGACTTGGTGGCCTCGCTAGTTGTGAGGAAGAAGTGCCCGGAGGTCTGGATTGATCGCCCGCCTTCTTCCCTTGTGCATGTTCTCTCTCGCGATGGATTGCCATGTCCTCCGCCTCACAACTCGTATCTCAGGTGCCCATAGCCGAGCCGAGGTCTTGGTCGCTGTTTTTTCCCTTCGGCGTCTTCTATTTTCGGTGCTCTGCTTTCTGTTTTTCTTGTTTGTTTTGGCTCGTCGTTGTTCTGTGTTTTCTTCTTCTTCAGTTCGTCTTTTCTTCTTGTTGTTGTTTGGGTTAAGTTTCTTTGTCTGGCTTTTATTTGGTTGGACTTAGTAACTTAGACGTTTGGGCTTTGCTGATGCTCTGCCTGCCTTGTATTCTTGCCTTGGGCTTGTTTAATGAATTTTGAACTGACCAAAAAAAAGAAAGAACAAAATATTGTGTGAAAATGTTTTGATATATCACTGAGATGTATAATTCAGGAATCAGTCTCAATCATGCATCTGGAGACCAAGAATGTGAACACACGGGTTCTGGGCGACTGAGGAGTACGAGACGAGTCACTGAAAACCACCAAGCTAAGGCTTTAATTTGACTAAAGATTAAGCAGTCGACATCTGATCATGGAACCCCACACGTTCTCTCCTCTACTCAACGCGCCTTGGCCACCTTATAGTAAAGTGCAACTGATTGTTCACTGTCGTTGAACTTCAAGAAACTGTTAGTTTAATTTTACTTTATATTATCATCACGACTTTGAGAAATTTATCATTTTTCCTAGCTACTGCATGAATTGTTTTAATAATCCCATTTGATTAAATCAGATGTATATTCCAAGTTTCTTGTTCTGACTTTGGAATTTGGATTCATGCCTAAGTTTGTTTTTGACATCAAGGACTTGTTTGCTCCCTAATCGATTGAACATGTATGACAGGGAAAGAATCGTAGGCCTCCTGGGGAGAAATTTCACGGTGAATCAATACAAAAACTTGTGAAACTAGTCTTGAAATATGGATATCAGAATCACAAAAAAAAAGATATGCAAAAGACAATCTTTCCTTGATTGTTTCTTCCTTATACACATTGCAGACCAATTATGTTCAAATGAAATTCAACATTTTGTTCACTCATCAAGCCAGTCGAGATCGAAAAGTTTCTCTGCAACCTGAACATGAACGTCTGGCAATGCCTTCTTCCATAACCAGGAAATCTCTTCATCACAAACTACACGACCAAGAGAAGGTAAAGCTGCAATAGAGTTTGGAAGATTCCTGATTTGTGAGCATTCCCTCATGTCAATCTTTTCCAAACTTGCCAACTTACCAATATTTACGGGAAGACCTCTCAAACTACAGCATTGGGAAATGTTGAGGTACTTCAAGCAAAGGAGGTCACATATGTCAGGAGGAAGTTTCGGCATGTATGGGCATGCATATAGCCTTAGGATCTGTAGAGATTTCAGCTTACTCAAATCCGCTGGCAGCTGCCATAGATTGTGACAGTTGGTTATGCTTAGATTGGTAAGCAAATGCATCCTGCAAATGCTTGAAGGCAGCTCTAACAAATCATCACAATGATCGATTGTCAGTTCTAAGAGCCGAGGAAATGCTGATTCATCAAGGCAGTTGTTAATCTTACACAAGATTAACGAAATCTTGCGCAGTTTCTTGGAAGGGAAGGTAGCAGGGGATAAGGGAGGAACTGAAACTTTTTCAAGCCATAGGCTTCTCAAGTTGCTCAAGCTTGACAAGAAACAGAAATCATGGAGAATTGCATTTGATGCGCTGTAGTTTACCAAAATCAATGCCTTCAACTTTGGCATGTTTCGAATAAAAGGAGGTAACATGTACTCATTGGAGGCGAAATTCAAGATGAGCACTTCAGCCTTGGGGAATTCCATCTCAAACCAGTCCATCTCTGTCATTTCACCTATATATATGTACACAATGTTCAGTGTTTGGTCTAGTAATTACTCATTAAGCACAATGTGCTAACATAATACATAATCTGACCTACAAGATGAGAGCATTGTAGTACCTGTATGAATCGATACAATTCGAGCTTGAAATGGCTCATCAGAATGCCTGTCCCATTCTCTTGGAAGTTCTATCTCTCTTCTTGGCATTAGCAACCGACTCCGTTGATTTACCGAGCCATTGTTACTCAAATGAAGAGCAAGGTCTCGCAAGACATCATGTTGTGTAACTGAGATGTCATAGCAACTGCTATATATGTCTCCATCTCTGCCAGATTAGTATAAACAGATGATTAAACACAGCTCACACTCTCAATCAAGTAATATACTTGAACTGAATTGGTTTAATCTAAATCTAAAAAGCAGCAGAGGCAAGATTCATGTATTGCGGCATACCTTGCATCTTTCACTAAGGTGACAAGGTTTTTGTCTGCAAGCTCGTTAAGAATAGCAAAGGCCTGTACTTCATCAATGTGATCATGGGTTTCAACCCAAATATTGATAAGAACATCCAGAGGGATCTTTTTGTCTTCTGGAAAGGCACCCAAATCCAGGAAACATTCCCTAACTTTGGGGCTTAAGCATTTCACACTGATTGCCATCCGATCAAGTAGGTCGGTTTCATGCGACTCGCCAATACTTTCCCCTCGTGACAACCTTTTGCTTGCATTTGCCCAAATCATTTCAGGCTGGTCTTGTAGTGAAGACCCAATCACTTTGAGAGCCAAAGGCAGCTTCTTACACTCATCAACAATCTAATAAAAGTTGAAGAACAGTAAATCATCAGCTACGTTACACTACACTTTTCTATCAGCAAAGAAGTAAAAGAACCTATTTTGATGGGAAAAGGTACCTGCTTCACCAATTTCTTATCAGCACCAGGAGGAATCAGCTTTTGGCCGAAAGCAGAGTGGCAAAACAGAGAGACCGCTTCATCTTCACCCAGCAACTCCACGTCATAGGTGGCTTTAACAACCGTTGGGAATTTGTTACGTGAAACCACAAGGGTTTTACAACCAGGAATGTTGAAGAGCAGTGGCTGAAGCGTTGGGAGTGACCAAACATCATCTAAAACCACCAACGTCTTTGTTGGGTTCTTCCATTCAAACTGAAAATTCATTTGAGGAAGCACAGAAGTGGGACTCAGAACTTGACCCCCCATAATGAACCCTAAAATCTTGGCCTTCAGATCATCTACATCCGGAGATTGCGACACCGTTAGGAACAGGATCCTCTCACCAAAGTAAGCTGCACATAAAAACGACATAACAAGTTAGCTTGATCGTTACATAAACTATAGAGTTAAAAGCTAAGAAATCGGAATTCACTTACATCGGACATGATCATCCTTAATCAGCTCCTTAACAAGAGTCGTTTTTCCAGAGCCACCAATCCCACTGATCCCAACGATCAAGTCGTCTCTACCCAAAACCATTTCCTTGACTTTCTTCAACCCAAAACCCAAACCCAAAACCAACTCAGTGCTGCTCTCCCACTGCATCCGGCCCTCCTCCACGCGCCTCAAAGCCTCTTCCATCCACGACACATCACCTCCCCTGCAAGCTCCGATCTTCATGGCGCCGAGGCTCTGCTCGAGGAGGTGGCTGGAGCCTTCAAGACGGTCGAAGCGCTCGGTGGCCTCGAACCTTATGTGGTGGACGTCAGCCAAGATATGGGCCTGCATGGGGCCCTGGATGAACTTGGCGACTGTCTTTTCGATCTTCTCCAATTTCCGAGCGTAGTGGAGGTTCTTGTAAATGTTGTAGCGAGAGGAGAGGAGGACCTTGTGGGCCAGCTCATGGCCTTGTCGGAGAGTCTCCGAGAGACGGTCGAGCTGAAACTGGCGGATGGCCGGCAACTCAACGCCGGAGTATTTGATTTCTTGGATTATGGGGAGGAGCTGTTGTATGGAATCTACGAGGCCGTTGGCGCTGTCCTTGAACGTCCATGATTTTTTGGATACGGCTATCAGGTTCTTGAGAAGCTCCGTGATGATCTCTCCGGCGAAGAAGTCTGTCACTGCCATCACTTGTTGTTAATTTGGCTTGCTCTGTTTTTCTTCGTTTTTGGAGAGAGATGGTTGCTTCTCTCTTCTTCACGTTCTCACTTCTGAATCTATGACCAGAATTCCTTTTTAACATGTGATGAGTGTGTGACATGCCCTAGCTATGTGACATGCCCTAGTAAAGAATACGCAGAAACAAAACTTAAAATGAACGCAAATGTTTTCTTTCATTTTATCCACGATGATCAAAATGTCACCCGCTATGTTTTAAGTCATGGTAGTAAACCTCCAATCTGTGGTCTAGAAATTCTCATAATATGGTTCACACACACTTAATTCATTTTAATAATCAAGAGAATCTCCTAAAGATTAGGTAAATTAGAATAATTTTTTTTTCTTTGAAAGAAAAACTAGAATGATCTCTATTTTAAAGAAATAAAAATATTATTTTTTTGTTTCAATAGCTCATGTAAAACCTCATCTATAATACAAAAAGTGAAAACAGAAATAAACATATTCTCTAAATCTATAAAAAATTAACAATTTGTATCTTCATATAAACTTTATTTATTGTCTTTTAGAATTCATTCTCTTTCTCAAAAAGAACAAAATATTATAAACTTAAAACAATTAACCAGATATTTATAGTTTGATTTGAATAAATTTATATATTTTTGTATGCTCATTAAATTATATATAAAACATTTAATTTTGTATTATAAAATAAAAGAGCAGTTAGAGTTTAGTTTTTTTAATAGAGATTTTGTGATTTTCTTTTAAACAATAGAGAATTAATACAAGAGATGTTGGAGATGCTTTAAGAACATCTATTGAAGAGTGCAAATTTGTCGACCATCCTTATTTGCCCACCTTTATTCACACACATCTAGATTTTTGTCATGTGCCTTTTTTTCTTAACTATCTTCGACCATAGTTAACTATATAATTACAATAATACTCTATAATTTCATTTTCTTTTAGTGTCATATTTTTAGATCAATTTAAGTTTTAATTTTAACTTTAACTCAGCTTAAATTAAAAAATCAAACTTGGAACTCTTTAATATGGACACTCATCCTATTTTATTGTTAGGGTTTGGCAGAAGTCGCTTTTCTTGCAGCGTGATTCTCGTTGACCAACAAAATGACCGTCTTGTCCTTTGCCATCAACTTCTTAACCTATGGAGCATGAGTTGTAATCACTTGCGTTTTAGTGTTTTGAATCAGTCAGCACTCCAGAAACAATTAAGAAATCTTGATGATTGATGAAGCAGAGTATATGGAACATCACTGGACTTCTTCGCACACAAGGAACAAATTGCTCTGTTTTCGATCTCGAATCACAAGGAGCAGAAAACGCAAGCAGGCTAGGAGTGCAGGATTTCAAAAGGCAGTATCAATTTCCAGTCACATATGTATCTCCATTGACTTGTTGACTTGGAAGTCTTTGTTTGCAAGCTAGGTAGCCAATCTGCACTAATGGACTATAATGTCACTCGTACAATGCGGACAATATGAGCAATCAGCAGCCATGGCATTAAGGTTTGAACGAGGGCGGCCCTATAATTGCGCACTTATTCTTATCTCGTTTGAGTAGGGTTCATCGTTTAGTTGAGGCTACACTTGTTCATTTGTGCTACCAAAATTGCGTGGCGCGAACTTGCAACAACACTGCAATCTATTCATCCTCTGTACACCGAGCCTGGATTTTAAAATGATCTTATATATATGTAAAAATTTCAGAAATGTCGGTATATTAATTATTAAATTTTGATTAGATTTCATACTTAAAATTTATTCACATTTAACCTTCTGAAACAATAATTTACGATGGAAATGATTCTTTTTTTTCTCTTAAAAATATGAAAAGAACTTAATTGGAAAGAGAAAAATAAGATTTCTAAAGCAAGAATCCAACAAAACATTCAACATGTAAAAGCCACTTAAGTCAATTTGTGCTTATTTTTGAGAAAATATTTATTGGGACTTTGACTTCATATTCAAAACTGACTAGGCTATAATTGGTAAAATAATATTTAGCAAGCCTAATTAGGTTTATGAGAAACCAAAAAAGCTCACGGGTATAGCACCACGTGTTGTAACACTATCCTCCGTCCTTGTCTGTACATCGCGTCACTAGCGGAGAAAAATGTTCCAAGTTATGCTGGAACACATCCGCACCAAGTTATGCTGGAGAAATTCTGAACAGAAATAAAATTTCTTGCAAAGCTACTTGGTATAATTTTAATTTTTCGTGATTGATACATCTGAGTAAACGAATGAATCTATGAAACTGATAACATGGCTGAAGCCTATAAATTCAACCAAATTGTATTTTGATAATGTACTCAGCTCCCCTCTTTTTTAACATTTTCAGTCAAATATCTCCTGGTATAGACTTGGATTGTGAATCTAAGCTTTTCACTTGATGGTTGACATTCTTCTTATCAAGTTTCAGATGGAAACAGAAGAAAAGGCACGACCTATGCTTCCGAAAAACCTGCATGCCCCTTTGCATTCACCTCCCCTCTCACCAGTCACTGTATATTCCCATCAAAACGTCTGAAGTGTAACCTTCTGCAAAGATTTCCGAATATAGTGCATGGCTAGTTTGATGTACTTCCATCGCTCATATCTCCATGCCTAATCTCTGTCCTATTTATATGACTAATTTCCACCTTACCAGGACTTGCAAGCATATAAACTCCAATACCAGTATTATACCACAACCTGTTCCCTTACATTATGCAGTTACTCATCATACTCCCATTTGGAAATACGACGATGATGACCTACTTGTTCACCGTGGCCTTGTTCTGCCACTCTCTTGTCAAGCCGGTGAATTTGTGTTTTAACCCATGGAGGATCACCTGGTCTCAACCAAAGAGCTTCATCCATATACTTGTGCTTAAAATCGGGTTGTCTTGGATTCAACTTTCTCTTCCTTCTATCCCACCAATCATATGGATTTGCAAAAAATATTTGCCACAAATGAAGTCGTTCCCTAGACTTCTCCAAACCAGTTTCACCTATGCAAGTCCCAAGGATGTAACATTTTTCAATAAATGAAAGCACACAAAGCACAAGGAACCAATCATATTGCAAGAAAGCAACAAAATATAGTAAAAGAACATTGTAGCATATCTTGAAAAAGGAGGTTGTAACATAACATAATCATACCAGTACCTCCATCAGATTGTGGTTTCTCATGATTTGCAGGTCCTGGTCCTTGCCCACGTTGTGCCACGTAATTCAACTCCTTCACAACTAACTACAGACAAATTCCAAGACCATAAGCAAGTCGCTTGTACTAACGGAAGAACAAGAATCAAAGTCTTATGAAAAGGCTGGAAGCAGTTCTAAAATGGTTGTGTGCTACCTCGTGATACAATGTGCAGCTCCCATCGAGTTTGCTCTGCGTTTTAGAACATAGATGACCTGAGACATAAATAAAATCATTCTGTTTCAAATGTTTGAAAGACAATACTGCCATCTCGTCCCACATCTGCAGTGATATCCTGTTAAGAGTTTAGCCACAAGATTTCGCTAAGTTCCGAAACTTGCTATAATGAATTCAATCAAAAAAACTAACAAACAGCATTTGATTAAGCTATCCAGTCGTGCAAAATGAAACCTTTACAGAACAATTAAGCTCATATCCTAGAATTGATTAATTAGGTGACCAAAATGACTGTAAATATAACTGACCAAAAAGTGCTCTCAGACTGGGGCCAATTTCTGACGGAGAGAAAAGTGTGAACGCCGAAACGACCGCCTTGGTTGGTGTTAGTGATCCGGAGAGGGAGGGTCACTGAGCCGATGAAGCTAGCGGAGTTGACCGGGCCGGGATTCTCTCGCCGTTGGATTGTGGTGGGACGCTGGAACTTGAGTTTGTGCTGGTAAACTCCGCTGACTTCTTCATCGTCTTCGAAGAAAGAATTGGAAAACCTAGGGTTGGCGGCTGAGGTCGAATAAGCGGCGGCGGAGAGGCTTTGAAGAAATAGAGGTGATTTCGGAGCTGGTTTGTTGAGCCGCAGAAATAAGAGACCGAAGGCCTTCATATGACGGCGATCGGGGAGTGAAATCGGAGTTTAGAGGCGGCGCGGTTTTCCGAGCACATACTGATGTTGTAGGTAGAGCCGGGTGAAAACCACGGCGCCTGGTTTCTCTTCCAAGAAAAAAACTACTTTGGGCTTGGTAAAATCTGGCTCATCCCACAACCATCCATGGGCTCTTTCATCAATTCAGTTTGTATGGGCCTTTAGATCAGCCCATTTAGATTGAATATTACACGTAACCTAGAATGAAATTGAAGGTGACGGAATTGATTTCAGAAAAATGGTATATTTCAAGATATGCCTGTCTGGGTGAGAATAATACTCATGCCTGTCTGGGTGGGCGTTGAGATTGACGACAACTCGATCATGCGTCCCACCATGTTGCTCTGCCTCGTAGAGTCTCACACGAAAGAAAGTTGAATTCAAAAGTCAAAACTGTGTTAGGAATTTTGGGGAAGAAAATAGATAGATAACACGTCTTATCGAAGACTACTGGTGCCTCAGCGGCCTAGTCTCCTCTCGAGCCCACGTACTACGTCAACACTATTATTTTTTCTTGTAAACTACAATTAAGTTATTTAATAATTAGATATAAAGACTAAATATTATAAATAAAGATAAATGGTTATATTTTTGATATGGGATAATAATACATTTATAATTTTATCCTTAATTAAAGCATGTTTTTTTGATATTGTCTTACTAGAAAATCCACTATTATCGTCACCGATCAGGTATTTGTTGCTACTGCGCTGACATGAAATATATATGCTGCTACTGTGCTGACTGAAAACCAAAATTTTACTGCTACTGCACAGATCGAAAATAACTGTTACTACTGCTAAAAATCAGAATTTTACTGCTACTACATAGATCGAAAATAATTGCTACTACTGTTGATTGAAAATCTACTGCTACTACCAACTAAATAGCTACTGCTACTACTAAAACCACAAGATAAAACTTCTGCTACTACCATCAAATGTGTACAGTAACACACAATAACAGATGTAAGGTAGTTGCTGCTACTGTCTCTCACACATCAAGCTCTGCTACTGCCTCCCGGATCACACATCATACTGCTACTGTCTCTTGGATCACACATCAAGATGTTGCAACTGTAGCCCAGATCACATATCATGCTGCTATTGTAGCCAGATCACACATCATGCTGCTACTGTCTAGCAGATCATACATGGTTGCTGCTATCGCCTAAATCTTACACATCATGCTGCTATTGTGGCTCGAATCAATTGGAATAAAAAGATGTCATCCATACCCACTGTCTAGATCAAAAATCAAGCTGATATTGTTGCCTCCTTGCACCAGTACCACATGAGGGATTAGATTTGCGAGGAGAGAGAGGTTCCTCCAAATCAGAACGCGAAGGCTTCCATCACTGAGAGAGAGAAAGATCTAAAGAAAATAAAATAACTAGAAAGACGGGGATCAAGAGAAGAAGAGAAGATAACTATATGTAGGGCTGGGCAACCGAAATATGGGTCGGTTATAAGCCCAAACCAAGACCCAACCCGGAATATACAGATTGCTTATTTTTTTTGCCCGAAACTCGATTTAAAAAACTGTGGGCCGAATATTTGGATGGGCTGAATTTTTAGGCGGGTCGGATTGGTTTCGGGTCCGACCCGATGACAAAAAAAATTCAAATTGTTCAGCTTATTTTTTTACGTTCAAAAACAGCTCAGTTGTTCAACTCTAAAACTTCATAAAACATAACCAGAAGTTCAAAACTTCCATCACCATGCATCAAAATTCAAAAATTCAAATTACAGACCAAATGATTATTAATTCAATAGGCCTAATAAAAATTCAAAAACGTTCAGAACCATGAGCTGATTAAGCTCTTATTCATCTTAAGAAAACAAAAGCAAATAAAGCTTCCAGCAACAACTTTCAGCCTTCAAGAAATCAACTAGTTATTGTAGCCTCTTCAGGAAGATCACCGGTATTAGTTACTTCAGAAACTGCACATACATATTCAAATATCATAGCAAGTCAATAAACACAAATTAGAAAAAACACAAAAGTTGAAAGAGTGACAAAGCCGGTGAAAGCGGAAGAGAATTACCAGCTTCCATCTTTTCCAGTTTAGCATATTGTTGTAATATTCAACCCCAACAGGCTCTTTGAACAATGGCTTGCTTGTAGTCCTCAGCCAATCACTTGTACAAACCAGTACCTCAACCATCTTTAGAGTCAAACTTGCACGAAACGGATCAAGAATTCTTGATCCAAGATTGAAAGCACTCTCAGAAGCCACAGTTGATGCATGTACAACTAGGACATCCTTTCCAATCAATGAAAGAATTGGAAATCTCATTGCATTCTCTTTCCACCAACCTAACAGTTCAAATTTTGGATTTGAAGGCAGCTCAGATGGCTCTAGCAGATACTTATCAACTTCATTTTTGATCTCCATAACATCTTTCGACTGCCTAAGCTTCATGAACTCACTCATGTTTGCTGCAAAGCTGTCCTCTTTCTCCATACTTGTATTTGCTGGAGCCTCTGGCTGAGTTGCACAAAATGAAGCTTGTGCCGCCTCCAGATCATTTTCTGCATACTCATTGAAGAGTTGCAGTAACGTGTTTTTCACATCTCTTACCATAATCTCTTGTAAGGTCTTGTTCAGTTGTAGCATTGGAAAAAAAATTCCAAGTATAGCATCTTGTACCTAAGTGCAGCAACAAAAAAACAATGTAAGTTATACATCAATACAACAATGTTAACTAACAACAATTCAACAGAACAAAATAGAATAACAGTGATACTATTAGCATTAGTAAAATAGAGCAGTAGATTATTTCAAGTCTATCAACCAAATTGAAAGCGTATTTGTAAACAAATCTTGCATCCACCACCACTGAAAGTAAAAGAACCTTATTTAGCTCCTTAACTTTCCCTCAATATTTGTCGAACTTCAATTTCATTGAATTTGCAATGTTCACGAGCAATGTATCACCACCTTGCAAAAACAATAAAACAATATACAACAAGTATAAAACAATAATTTAAACAATTTAGTTACTTTTTGAACACTTCTCCAACTCTAAAATGATGGTGCACATCAAAAGCAATGGCTGATTTGCAGTCACAACTTGTGTCCCGCTAAATTTCAATGTTGCATAATAGAATATCTTCAAGAACTTGACCAGCCTTGCAGCCTTATCCCAATCTTCTCCCTTTGGAGGTCCATCTCTTTTCTTCCCTCCAAACTTCTCTTCAAAATAGCCTTCAAACTGTGGATCTTCATCCTCCATCCTAAGAAAGGTATTCCGGTACTTGATAGCTATATCCAGCATCATGTAAGTTGAGTTCCAACGAGTGTACACATCTAGAGGAACTATCCCACCCTTGTGTTCAACTTTTTCTTGAGCATCACACTTTCAGAACTTCTCCAACCTTGCTGGACTTGACCATATATACTTCACGCAATTTCTGATCCCCTCAATTGAAGAATCCAGCCCTGCCATTCCATTCTTAACAACTAAGTTAAGGACGTGGCAGCAACATCTCAAATGTAAAAACTCTCCATCCAAGACCAACTCATTCAAATTCCCTCTCTTCTCTCTCATTTAATCTAAAGCCACTTGATTAGGAGAAGCATTATCAACAACAATACAGAAAATTTTATCTATTCCCCACCCAATTAAACAAGTCTCCACTAGCTGTCCAATTGTTTTGCCCTTATGGTTTGATATGACACAGAAATTGAGAATTCTCTTGTGAATGACCCAATCATCATCGATGAAGTGGGCTGTGAGAACCATGTAATTGATATTTTGGATTGAAGTCCAAGTATCAGTGGTTAGGGTCACTCTTTGACCATAAGCAGCTAATAAATTTCTCATCCTAGTCTTCTCCGAGTCATACAGATTCTAAATATCTCTAGCAACGGTCTTACGAGAGATTTTCTTAAACAATGGTTGAACCTCTCTAATAAAATCTTTGAAACCATCCCCTTCAACAAAGCTAAAGGGCAACTCATCCCTAATAACCATCCTAGCAAGAGCTATCCTAGCCACATTCTCATCAAAACCCCTTGCTACTAGCCTACCTCCATTTTGAGGAGCATCCCACACCTGGAAAAACAGAAAATAAAAACAAATTAGTTACACAAATTTGTAGACAATAATGAAACTCAACCATAAATCACTCGAAATTACAAAGTAATTTACCAATTGCTTCTGTCTTTTATTAGGAATGAAGAGGGGACACTTCTTGCACTGATACAGTAAATGGTTTCTCATGTTGCTTGTACCATTCGACTTCGTATTACATAGGTATGTCTGTGGGCAATAGTTGCATTTTTCCCTTGGCTTTGCTAACCTTGAACCCTCAGGATTCTTGATATCAGTGAAATGATCCCAGGCCACACTCTTGTTCTTCCTCTTTGGAGCTACAACAGCTTCAAGGACAAGAGCTGCAGGGGCAGGATCTGCAACAGCGTCAGGGGCAGGTGTTGCAGGGGCAGGAGTTGCAAGGGGAGGAGCTGCATTGGTAGGGGCTGGAGCCATGACAGAGGTTCCAATGGATGGTGTTGTTCTAGATTTGTTCGTCATATACGATTAAATGTTGAAACAAAATTGAATTAATTGATTGCTTATGAACTAACAACCAAAATAATTGAATTCAAAATCAAAACGGCAGAACCCAAAATAATTGATTTTGTTCCTAACCTCAAAATCACAACAATTCATAAATAAAAGCTAATGGGAAATTGAATATGAAACAACACAAGCTAACGGAAAATTGAATATGAAACAATAAAAGAACTGAAAAACATGTTAGGAGAATAAGATTAAACATCAATTCATCAAACAAAGTGAACTAGCTTATCGCAAAGGAAAATAACTAATGGGATGAGGGAGAGAGTAAGGTTGATGAGGGAAATAATTTATCGCAAAGTGAACAACCTTACTCTCTTAACATGTTTGATCAATTCATCAAGTATTTGTAAACATCAATTGTTTGATGAAATAGCTGATGGGATGAGGGAGAGACTTACTAGTTTTCGCCTTTTCGGCTTTGAAAATTCTTGGATCGGCAGTTTTCGGCTTCTCGAGAAGGAGGTGAGGTCGTGAGGAGGTCTGACTTTGTCTAGAGGGTATTTATATGAGTTAAGATTGGGCTAGGGTTAGAGATGATAGACTGAGAGGTATAAAAAATAAATAAAAATAATAATTTAAAAAAAAATACTGAAAACCGGTCGAATCGGTTAGAGTCGGTCCGATTAGAATCCAAACCCGGATCCAGACCAATTATATCCTGTTCGGTCGGGTTCAGAAGGCTTTTTAGTTCATTTTCATCGGTTCAGTTATCCAAACCGCAAATTTGGGCCGATTCAGTCGGTTTTCAAGTTATCTTAGGTTAATTGCCTGGCCCTAACTATATGTCAATATTCATAATTTTTTTGTAAACTTAGGTTTTTTAGTCATTTAGTAACATAGTTCTAGATCAAATCTGAAATTATATATTATAAGCTTCATGTACAACAAATATTACAAGCGGGTTATTTGTGTTTTTAAATGTTGTTCTCCCTTTTTTCCTTTCTTTTACATTTGTTGTTTTGGGGTTGAATAGAAGAATAAACCCAAGAAACAGGTGATCTCATGCATTGACATTGTAAACACACAGCAACATGTTGCTGACTGGCTGGGCTCGACCTCTCCGAGACAAACAAGTTTTTATCAGTGAGGTCGTTTTCTCAAAGATAATGAGGAGCTCTGCGCTGAGGTCTGGCTTCGTAGTTCTACCTCTGACCATAAACCATTCAATAACTTGGAATTATTATTATGGATTAAACTTGGAGTTAAGTAAACTGATTTAAAATAAGCAAGAAGAACCGACCGCCGCCGCCTATCCCTTCCTCATGCATTCTCCGTCTCCTTCTAATCGAAAAGGAGCTTCTACTTTTGCTTCTGATCGGAGACCGGGGATCAGCAGGAGCGGCAGCGATGTTAACAGCCCACGGCGGCTCACGCGCCAGAGGAAGCTGTGCAGTAACCAGGTCCCGGAGAAGTCTCGCTCATCGCCCACGTCCCCTGAATATTCGACCCGTAAATCACGGTCTCCGAGTGCCGGCGAGTCGACCCCGAATTCTTTCGTTGCTGGAGGCCCACAGCCCCTGCCGCTCCCGGAATTTGCGCCGAACAACCGGAGAACCGACCGCGTCTCTAAAGATAACAAGTTTTTCGGCAGGTAACGTTATTTTCAGAATTCATTTGTTTTGTTTTCTCCATGGTCGTTAGAATGTGACACGGAAGCACTATCAGGGATCAAGTGGGAACAACCTCGTCGGCGCAATATTGGAAGAATCAGGGCCGTTTGAATGTTCCATCTAGGACTAAAACGCTGTGTGCTTCACATGGTCGTCATCTTCTTAGCCCACAGAGAGCTAAGACTATGGATTTTTTTCCTTCACATGTTGCGGCCAACAATTGTAACTGGGGAGTGTCACAGGAGGCTAACTCCGTCCGTGATTGTTACAACTTGAGCAGGAGTGCTCCAACCAGTGTTTTGTCAAGTCCTGCAGTTAGCCCCTGCCGATCAAATCAGGATGGTGGTGCTACTTTTCCTTCAGTGTTGTTGTCACCAAAGAAAACTACACCTACATATAGTCCCAATCATTCTCCACTTCATAGCCCTAGGCCTCGAAGCCCACGCTTCAGCCCCAATGCTTCAAACTATGACAATAATAGTCTTGCCACTGCTCACCCGTTGCCTCTGCCTCCTGGAGCCGCGGTGGCACCACAGCCGCAATCTGTCGTTATGCATCAAAATGTAGCTGTATCGTCGATGAAAGGGCAATGGCAGAAGGGGAAACTTATTGGACGGGGTACCTTTGGTAGTGTTTATCTTGCAACCAACCGGTATGCTGGTTTTTCTCGACTTTGTTTTCAATGATGTTTATTGTCTCCTGCTGAGTGCTGATTACTTGATCTAAATATGTTACAGAGAAACAGGGGCCTTGTGTGCAATGAAGGAAGTTGATGTCATTACTGATGATCCTAAATCTGCAGAAAGTATCAAGCAATTGGAACAGGTCCTATTCTGCATTCCTTTATTTGCTTCTTTAATTCACACGGCAGTTGCATCTGTTATTGTTATACAACCTTAGGTTTATGTACACCGCCTAAATTAGGGAAGTGTAGTCATTTATGCAGATCAGTCTACTTTTCTCTTTCAATTAGGTAATCAATCATAGGAAAGGAATATGGTGATGTAATTATATGTATTAGAGCGCAAGTTCAATGCGGCTCTTTTTCAAGTTAAATAGGAACCTAGCATCTTGCCAGTACTAATTATCTCACACAGATTGAGATACGAATATGCTCAATTACCTCCATTGGGAGTTCCATAATAATCGTAGCTCTTTCATTGGTCTTGCATATGCTCCACAAGACTATTTGCAACTGTCCTTACGAGTGATCTCTTTGCAGGAAATTAAAGTCCTCCGCACACTAAAGCATCCAAATATTGTGCAGTATTATGGTAGTGAAGTGGTGAGAATCTAATTATATACTTAAATGTTCTACATATTATTGAAGTCTAATGTGTACAAATTTACTGATTTTGGTAATAATATTTGTGCCTCTGCAGATTGATGATCATTTCTACATATATTTGGAATATGTTTACCCTGGATCAATAAATAAATATGTTCGAGATCATATTGGAGCTATGACGGAATCTGTAGTTCGCAATTTTACCCGCCATATCCTCTATGGGTTGGCTTATTTGCATGACACGATGACAATTCACAGGTGACAATAATGTGTTGGTAGTGCTTGGAGACCAGCAATGTTCTAATATCACTTGTCTAAAAGACTAAAAAGAGTGTTATTCAATAAATGAAAAATTATGAGATAAGTTTAAGCCTCTGGGAAGTGTTACGCTAAACTGAAACATAGAGAATCTTAATACCTTCTCATTGTGTGTGGTCAAAACTGGGAGTCAGAAAGTTCGCAAAATCATATTGCATTTTCTTCGTTAAACTTGTTTCGTTATTGATTGAAATTTTGATGCATCAGGGATATAAAAGGTGCAAATCTGCTTGTCGATGCATCAGGTGTTGTCAAACTTGCCGATTTTGGTATGGCAAAACATGTGAGTAATTGGTCTCATGAACACCTATACAACGTGCTCATCAATATCAAAGCATATTTCTTTCCATTGAACTTGTGGTTCCTCATTCTGATAGGCACAGTATCTTGAGAAAATTTTCTTCTTTGAATAGCTTTGGTTGATGTTTGTGTGATTACTTATATTGTAACATTATATTGAGTTCCTTTTATGTTCCTATTTACATTCCCTTTTTGCATTACTTTTCTGTGTTTTTATGTAATTTACCTTTTTTGTTTCAGCTTAGTGCACATTCATACAATCTTTCTTTGAAGGGCAGCCCATACTGGATGGCTCCTGAGGTAATCACATCACCATTGTCTTCTTTATATCTGTAGGTGGTCTGTTGACACTTTACATATAAGAAGCCTTATTTATTTGTCGTGCAGGTCATAAAGGCTGTGATACAGAATGATGGTGATCCTAATCATGCTTTGGCTGTTGATATATGGAGCTTGGGTTGTACCATCATTGAGATGTTCAATGGAAAACCGCCTTGGAGTGAATTTGAAGGGGTGAGTATCAAACCTGTAGTCCCCACCTTGCTGTCTTTGAGCAATTATGTATGTGGTTTTTTAGCATGATCGTGTGTTATTTGTTCCAGCCACAAGCTATGTTCACGGTTCTGCACAGAACCCCGGATATACCAGAAAGATTATCTACAGAAGGAAAGGAGTTCTTAAGTTTGTGCTTCAAAAGGAACCCTGCAGAGAGGCCATCAGCCAAGAAGCTACTCGATCATCCTTTTGTACGAATTTCAAATGATCAAAGTGTGTCATCTTATACAAGAGCCTTTTCTCTGGTAAACCTAATGGTAAGGATTTATTCATTTATCTTTTGTTTCAGTTTACGATGAATGTAGACATTTACTTGACTGGTAAATTTGATATGCTGCTGGTTACTCTATTGTCGTAGGATAAACTGAATAGCCCAACGGGCCATATAAAGCAAAAACTCGGTCGAGTGTTGGTCGGTCCACGCACTTCTAATTGAGACGTGAAAGAACCTGGATCGTTGAAGGTGATGAATCCATGTCCATGACTGCAGCCTCTTGTTCAAATTGAAGTGTCATGTGCATGGTTAATGGTTTTGGATGAAATGCATGGTGCAGCTGATTTGAGATTTTCCATTGCCTATTTTATCAGCATGCAATGAGATCTAGATTTGGAAGCAGATGCTTGTACCAGTATCATCAAGTTGAGAATTTTCAAAACTAACAAAAGATTCATAGAGGAGATAACTGATATGACGAGTAGGTAGCTAAGACATGTATTGTGTAGGAAGAAAATAGATAAATGTGCACATAGAGACGGGTGTAGTCATGTTAATCTGTAAATATTTGATTTGTATGGCCTCTCTCAAATGAAACTTGACTTGATCATTATTTCAAATCTTCTTCTATATCTTACGCGGGTCTTTGCGGCACTTGAAGCTACAAACCCACAAAACCAATGTGTACTTTTGATTCGTTGCAAAAGTGCCGTTGCAGCAGACCAAATTAAAATTAAAAGGCTAATAATGTGTATCTGTAGCACTAAAACTCAGCAACTCATAATTTTTCATGCCCAGCAATACAAATGATAAAAACGACATTACAAAGCCTTCAAAACAAATTCAGACCAAACCAAAACTGAAACGAATGAAAAAAACTCATATATATGCAGTTTGCAAGACTCGAAGTTAGGTATTATCCACCTGCAACAGTGAGCATCCATAAAAGCCGAAACCTATAGACGAAAATGAAAAGCTCCAATACCGAAATTGAAGAGCAACCCCATGAAGCCAGTGCCTGATTCGTACACCCAGTGATCAAAGTGGATTCTTAATTTGTGAACCCATAGTACACAAACTCAATCGTATACAGAAACCAATAGTTGCAACTCAACAGAAATCTATAAATTAAGAAAGTTGATTACCCGGAGCACTTGACTATGAACAGTAATACCCAAAGCCTGTTTCGGAACAGAATAAACGTGGGATTTACCTGCAGATGAAATTACACATTTTTAGAGTTCCATCAAAATAGGTTGTGTGAGTAAAAAAAGAATAGTATAAGAGGTAAAAGTAAAAGCTTGCAGTCTTGCACAGTTATCAAACTCACTTTTCTTTCTGGCGACTGTGCCCAGGTATCAAATCTCGTCAATCCAAAACTACAAGGCTCAATGGGAAAACCTCTCTGCTACGATGCTGGGAACCCAGAAGCTTCTCTTACACCAGTCTCCTCCCTCAGAACCAATGAACTCCATTTGGTATAAAGCTTTTCAATTTCACTTCTTTTTGGTATAAAGCTTTTAAATTTTACCAAAGATTTGATTTTTGTCTGGAAGGTTCGGAGTGTGTTACAAATGTTACAAGGATATTATAGTTCATTGTTTTATTGGGAAGTTAATGCTAACACGTTTCAAGCCAAAAGTGGGATTTATGTTAGTCATCTCTCTCATACAAGCCTTGACGCCATTGTGAGTCAGTTCATGTATGCTGCTACTTGTTTGCAACTGATAGAAATTCTAGTCAAAAGATTCGAGAAATCTAAGGTGCCTACTTTGAGGGCTTTTGTGTCTTGTGTTTCTGCGTGGCTTAAGGTACATTGGCATTTGATTTTATTGGGTGGATTTCGGTATCTTTGTAGTAGTTGTTGTTTGTTGATCATTTACGAGCCTGTTTGTGCTTGGATAGAGGTGGCATGATATTGCGCTCAAGGAGGAAGTGAGGATAAGCAAAGATGGCAATGGAACAACGCCTACGTTATTGGGAGTGGCCAGCTCCTTATCTAGGTATGTTAGCTTGAAAGTCTTGTTTTGTTCCTTGTTCTGTGGTTAATGTGGCATCGACTGCTTGGTTTACATTTCTGTCGATATCTTGATGCAATGGATATCACTGATGACAATTTATTGATATTAGTCTATGCTCAGGTGCGGAGTGGCTGTGGCAAATAGTGCGTAGTGCCATTCCCCAAGTGTATTTTGAGTCCAATCCTTCTCTTTCTGCTGCTGAGTTGGTTGTTCATGTCCTTGACTACCTTTACAAGAAACTAGATGAAGTCTGCCTTGTCTAGGGTGGTGAGGTTGTGACAGCATCTTTTCTGCAATGTTATGTTCTCTAGTTTTTTTTAGGCTTCTTTCACCTGCTAATGCAATCCAATTTCTGAACTTGTGTCTATTTCAGGAGCAAGATTACCAGATGTTACTTCATTTATTTATTGAAAGTATATTGCCATACATTGAGGAGCAAGATTACCAGATGTTACTTAAACTGATTGACTAAAGACGACGGTTGAAGGCGACGGAGCCAAGACTTTGCATAGATCTGAATAGCCAAGGGCCCTCCAAGGTACAACCTTCACAAGTGGATTGTCCCATGGCCATTTTTGGCAAAACAGAGGCTGTTTGGGAGTGGAGCTCATTTTGCTTCCAAATTTCAGTACCACCTAACCCAAGTAGACACTGATTTGTAGACGCGGCTCTGTTGATTCATTCCAATTTTATAACTTAGAGTTTAGGATAAGATAGAACATATGAAGAACACAGGTCAGTTTGCTACTCTCGATGAATGTCAGTTTTCGGTGGTGTTTGTTTAAGTATGTTCCATTATTCTTTTGCAATTCAAGCCTGGTAAATGATTCCAAATCTCAGTTGAATCAAAACTAGACAAAGATTCCTGGTGTTTTATCTAATAATCTACCTGAAGATAGAAAGCAAAACGCCTAAAATAACTACTTGGGTAATTAAAGAAGACAGAGTTGCGAAAGTTTGTCCACGAGTGCTTCTTCTTTTTATTATTATTACTTTTGAGAGCCTGCTAAAAACCCAATTCATTTATGTTTTTTATTTTTATAAATTGGGCTCAGCGTGGGCTGCTTCAATTAATTTTAAACAAATGACTTGCCAACCAAATTTCTTACCTTAATTGTATTTTTATTTACTTTTTCATAGTTTCTCTGCCTTTTTCACTTATGAACTAAAAATCTAAAGGGTGGGTAAATTTTGTGTTGGTTCTTCATTTACAAGGATATAAAACAAAGTGAACCCTGTGCACAAATATGTTGTTTTATTACAGAAATGGTTGTGTTTGATAGTACTGCACCGTATGAATCCCACGAGAACAGGAGTTGCCTCTCTACAAACACGTAAGATCACAGCAAAGTGGTTGAACCCTCAGTCACGACCCATTTGGTAATTCTTATGCCCAAGGGGGATCTATGCCTAGGGCTATATAGGCTTAAGCCTAGACAAAAATTCTCTACTGAATTTACCATGTAGTTCTGCTGCTTGTACCATAAGCTGTTGTAGTTGTGTTGGTCCTGTCATTAGCCTAGAAAGTGGCCAATCTGGGTTTGAGTCTTGATAATCCCCCTTTCTTCTTTGTTTTCTTTATTTTTTCTTACAACCTTGTCCCAAGTCTTCCTTTTTCTCCTGCACTTCCATTTCTTCTTTGTTATGTTTTCTCTCTTTTCTTTTCCTTACAAGCTTATCCTATTTTCTATTTGTATTTCTTACTCCCTTCTTATTTTCTTCCCCATTTTTCTGATCTCATTATGATTTAACTCATTTAAGTATAATTTTGATCAAAAACCAAGAACTTGATAACAGTAGTGACAACAACAAAAGGTTTCGTTTTGGCTACTCTAATTTGCATCCTAGATCCGCCACTGCTTATGTCATCTAATGAACTTGAATGGCATTCCTATAATGACAATATATATAAACCTCTGTCGTATACTGTTGACACACCATACTGATGTCCAATAATGCAGTTTTCCTATGTCGCCAAATAATAATATCAGGGACACTTGGTTTCAACTTGCCACTAGAATGTAATGCCCATTGGACTAAGCAAAAGACACACCGCCTTCTTAGGACACATAGAACACACAAGGTGCGTAGACCGACACAAGATCCTCGTGCCCTACCAAAAAATGACAAGGTATTATTGGCGACATAAAACCGCTTAGGACTACAAATAAAGTGCAGTAAAGAAAATAAAACAGAAGGCAAACAAAACTTGAGACCTGAGCCCAATGCAAAGCCCAGGCCCAGGCCCCAATAAGCTCCAAGAGAAGGGTGTAACCCAACAACGGTTGTGCCCAGCCCACTCTTGAACCCACGCAGTGGGTCGTCTCCACCGAGATCGGGTCGCCACCCTCCCCTACGTCTTGCCACCTGCAACAAGTCTTGACCACCATCTTAAATATGTTCAAAACCAGCAACAAAACGCACCGGATCGCCACGCCTTCAACCCAGTTGTCCAAAAACGCCGCTCTACCAGTCACCATGCCCAGATCGGGATTGGAGAAAAACCCACCCCTAAACCTGCACAGATGAACTCGCCACCACAATCTTCGAGAAACCAGACTGCAAGTTGCCATTCCAGATCCGACCTCCACAACCCATTTGACCTTCCATTGTGCTCAGACCGCCACTAATTGAGCATGTAGAATATGGAGAAGAGAATGACAGGATTGAAGAACAATAGCATAAACTTATCATCTTAATCAATCTACTGTGAATTAAGCGTAACATAACCAATAGGAATTTGAGCATCCAACATTGCACCATAGGGATTTAGAACCGAAGCAGAAAACATTTAAAGTCTGAATGTCACAAGAAAATATAAGGGCCTCGTGAAAAAAACAAGTCCGGAGATAGAAACGATACTCTTATGAGTTCTTACACATAGGCTAAGAAATAAACATGAAATCTAAAACCCCTATCAAAACTGAAAGAGATGATGCCATTGAACCTCAGAAGCCGAGCTTGGTACGGCGCCAGTGCCTGCGCTTAGCGTTGTACCTGGTACAAAAACCACAATAGAATTAAGCATCTGAAAACAGAGAACATAGTCAAGTTGAGAAACAGAGAGCAGCGTTAAGCTGGTACCTGATCTTGTTGTCAGTCCTGAGACGGATCCAGTGAGGGATGGGCCTGTTCTGCCTCATCTTCTTGCCAAGCTTCTTCTTGATGATGAAGGTCTTGTGTGAAGGCTGCCATTTCAGATTCACATTTAAATCGCATCAGAATCAACTTTATACTCAACAAATATGAATATTAACAAGACACAAAGAAAATGGAGGAGTAAGAGAAAATCATACCATCTTGATCTTCCTTCTTCCTGCTTTGGCTGCTCCTCGGCGACTGCGAGAGGAAACGAGAGGCAGAAACCCTAAAAAAAAAGTTAGCTCTGCGAAGGTTTGGCCCTACATTAGAAAGGGCAAAGATGGAATTACCGGTGCTCCAGCCCAAAACTGACTGGTTCAAAGGCCCAAATATCTGGGCCTATCCCAATACCGCTTCGTTGGAAGGCCTCATTTGGTTTAGTTAATCCCAAGTAAAATTTAGTGATGAATCTTGACACATACAAGGGTGATTGTAATTGAAGAATAGAGATTAGGGTGCAAATGGGTTCATAAAATTGGTCAACTAATTGTTCATACTTTACAGTGTGAGAGAAAGCGATGAGAGTGAAACGCCGTCGTCGATCACTTGTGGCTCGCTTACCTTCTCCGATATCAGAGCGTGGTTTGAGGTACTACTTTCTTCCTTACCATCATCTGCTTGCTTTCAATCATGGAAGAACCAGGAATTCTAACTAGGAAAAGAAATTTGTAAAGGTTCCACAAAGTATACTATCTTTTGATGAAATATCCTAATTGTATATATAGATCTTTTAAAACATGTCTAATTGTTGTTTTTAGATCATTAACAAAACCAGCTATGATAATATCATCATCTAAAACAAGAAAATGATTTATAATCGTGCACTCTATTAACTAGATTTGAGTTATCACAATTCGTTAGACTGACATTCATACTGTCATAAACTTATAATACGTACTACAACAATATTGTTAACACTATGACCACACATCAAATGTAGCCAATAGATGGGTTGCAAACTCGTTTTTTTCTTTTCATAATTGTGACATTTTCCCTTCATACTCTATCAATTTGCCACACATGAGGAATTGTAACTCTTCTATTGGCTACACTTGATGTGTGGCCATAACGTTGTCATTGATTAATATTGTAGTAACGACTAATCCAGAACTCAAAAGAAACTAAAGTCTCATACAATTTGTTTCACAAATCAAAGCCAGCATCAGAAAAGGACATGCAAGAGCCAAAGAGTTCAAGTCTTCAACTGAGTCCTTTGGCATCATTTGTTTTTAACCGATTTCAAATGCAGCATTGGATTTTTCTTTAAAAAACACAACTATTAGACATTAACCAAAACGACCCAGGAAACTTCTAATCAAAGAAAAGAAAGAACAAAGCGACAGGTGAAGCAAAAAGCAAATAGTCAGAAAGTTTATTAGAAAGTTCTTGGTTTATTCTGCAGCATGTCCTAGGACACCCACGGATCCGTGCGGCTTGAGTTCCTGGTTTATTTTGTTTCTAGTTATAGATGAACTAGTTGTTTCCCGAATAATGCTATGTTCAATTTCATGCCCAGAATTTCGTTTAATTAGTTCATTTTTGGTGATATATAGATTTCTATACAATAGCTTGAAATTTATAGTGACAAATTTTATGACAGATATTGCACTTAAAATCTCTCGACCCTGAAATTCAATTGCAATGGCAGTGGTTGTGGACCTCGATGATTACGTTGTCGAATTGATCGTACTCAGGTTGCCATTGAAATCTATACAGAGATTTCGTTGCACCTCAAAAAATGGGACTACAGAATCTCTGACCAACAATTCACACAGTCGCTATAAAATAGCACGTTGCCTTAGGCGAAGTCCTCATCATTTACAGAGCTCAACTACCCAATCCTGGAACTCGATGATCAAGTCATGCTACTTGGCTCTAGCAATGGTTTGGTATGTGTAAGTCTTAGTCCACACAAAGACTTCTACATATGGAATCCATGTACCAACTTCTTCAGGAAATTACGCGACCTAGGTTTTAGTGAGTTTTGCGTTTATCACTACGGTTTTGGTTGGGTGTCGGCGGCTGAGAATTATAAACTTTTAATAGGATACAAGAATATTGAGGAGAATTTTATATTCTTATTCATCTTAATTATTGGTTAATATATAATTTTACAAGAGATGTGCTTATAAAAATAGATATCTACAAAAGATCTTTTATACAAATAAGGACTTTAAAAGATCTTCTATACAAATAAGGATTCTGTAATTCAACACTCTCCCTCAAGTTGGTGCATAGATGCAATCATGTCCAACTGAGTCTTCATATGCTTTGTGTGATACTCCCTTAGTAAGTACATCTGAATGTCTTTATGGCTTTGGAGAACCTCCCAACCAAACTCTAGACGATTGTTTCAATCCATACAAAGATTTCTTCAGTCGACACATTTTTCCAACATCACATGGTCTATCGCTGATACCAGACGGTGTATCCATGTACACTTAGTCTTCTAGAGTTTCATTCAAGAAAGCATTTTTCACATCAAACTGACGCAGTGACCAATCCTAATGACTAGCCAATACTATAAGAATTCTTACAGTGTTGATTTTGGCTATTGGAGCAAACGTCTCTTGATAGTCAATGCCATATTGTTGAGTGTATCATTTAGCAACCAAGCGAGCTTTATATCTGTCAATGCTCCCATCAGCTTTCAACTTCACTGCAAACACCCAACGACACCCGACTGTCTTCTTACCAGGAGACATAGGAACAACATCTCATGTTTTATTCTTCTGCTGGGCTTTCAATTCTTCATTCATAGCTTGCTTCCACTTTGGATCCGCCAGGGCATCCCCTGGGAAGACATTATGGACGTGTCCTTCAGTTGATGGAGTAGAAGGGGGTCTTCATACATAATTCTTCAAAACCCACTCTTTCACAGTCTCACATTTCATCGGCCGGTGAGATTCCTCAGTACAGTTTCAGCAAAATGTGTATTTACAGAGACAACACACATCATAGTTTCCATCATCAACTTTAAAATAACTAATAGCATATTTGCAACCTGGAGCGCGCAGGACACCACTTGGTCTTCTTGTTGCTAGCTTCAATGTAAGACCTAAGCTGGTAATAAGAGTACTTGCTCTTCTGCTCGTCGGAGCAGAATATTTCAATCATGTCTCTATCGATAACAACACGGTAAGTAGGCTCAGGACATCTCAGCATCAATCACCTCGGACATTGGACAATGGATATACAAATGTATCTTTCCCAGCATTCACAGTAAAAGAGATGGCCACAGCCAGCCGACTTCATCTTCTGGATTGCACAGGCTTCTAGACATTTCCTACACTTCACTTTTTCGGACTTGTCCGGAGACTCAACAACCAGTATTGGTCTAGATGCAGGTAACAAGCCAACATCTTCTCGGAATTAATCTTCAACCTTAAATCATGCGTCTTGACAAGAGTCCAATTTCCAGTTATGGTGGAGAAACACTAGGGTTGAGGCAGCTCTTGATAGAGAAGGATCCGATAGAGAAAGCCAGACACTAGTGATATCTTCTTCCTGACGGCCCTTCATATCCGAATCTAACAACACCTTATAGCTACTATCATTCTTAGAGTTTTCATCATCATCATCATCATCATCATCATCATCATCATCCTCCATGACACCATCATCGTAGTTGCAGTCATCCTCTGTATCATTATTTTCATATTCATTAGAATCAT